>CM061042.1:40689735-41140309 GCA_030762985.1 Adelphocoris suturalis | reverse complement strand
AAATGCGAGCTTTCCAACAAATGGCGAAACGATTTCACACTGCGAAAGTTCCATTTCCATGGTTAGGTTGTACGTGAATTCATAAGAAAATTGGTGTGATAGTTTTTCGTGACATAAAAACGCTGGCACTTTTGTCCAGTTAAGTGATGACTACCGCATGTTTCCATGCTTAAGAAAAAAAATCTAGTGCAAGGGCCGGTCAGGACTGAAAGCCATAAGGGCCGCGAAATATCGGTCAATAGCTTAATAATAAATATTCAATCCTTCGACCGTCAACTATTATTTCGAGGGACAAAACATGTACTTCCAAGCTGATTTGTAAGTGAAATATCCCGAAATATGGATTTTCGTTGGCTATAGATGGGGATCCGAGACCCGGAAATACCAATCTACTCTGAACATAGCACATTAATGCTATTAGTACGAGTGGTATCTCTTATGGGATACTGTCACACCCTCTCTCTCTCTCTCTCTCGAATTTAGGCCCCATTGCACCTCTGGGGGTACCTAAGTCCTTGAATCTCAATTTTACCTTTCTGAACATCACTAAAAGCGATAATACACTATATTCACAGACTGATTTAATGGATGTATATCCTGTAATATCCCTTGACAGAGTTCGAAAGATCGAAATGTCAATATAGTTTGTAGGCTGGACGTTTTGAGATCTGTTTTTGTTTGAATCATTTTTCTTTGTTCACTTGTGATGTTACGCATGTCACTTCCAACTAAAAGCTAATGTGTTATATAACCTGTTCAAATGTTTGATTTTAACCCTTTATGAGCTTAATCATGTGGGGGAGATAGTAATATCCCTTGGCAGAGTTCGTTGCAATCGATGAGGAGGCATTCCACTTTTTATTGTACACGTTAGCGTTACATTAGACGTCAAGCTATTCTTTGGAACTTGTCGAATTTTTATTAAATCAAGTGCAAACCTTTATGCATATTTTATTCAACATTTCCCCGTCGGACACAACAAATCCTTTCATCGATCGACGCTGGAGATTCAAAGATGAGAAGAAGCGAGGCACGTAAAACGAGTACAACAGCAACAAGGAATCTTACTTGCAGGTTATATTTTAAAATAGAGGGATTCAGTTACATTTTGAAATAATTCAAATACACATAACGGCTAAGTATTTACAAGAGGGCTCGAAAGATCTAGCAAGACTCATTAAATTACATAAAATCATGTCAGAGGCAGGTGTGTAGATGTGTGCAGAGTATAACGAACGATGTAACATGTATTTAATTATAATGAGATACCAATGAAATAACAAATTACGCATATGACAATAAGATATGAGAGTGTGTGACTAGTACGTAGAGCCAAAGTGACTGAAAAATTCGATTTCTATCAAATTTTTGACGGGGGAGAGGAAAAGGGAAAAATCACCAACACCAATGGACACACATCTCACGGAGATAGATCCAAAAGATAGAAGCAGAATGGAAGAAGAAGAAGAAGAATAATAATTCAAATATATCTTAGTATGCGACTTGAATAAGTGATTGCTCGAAACATGTCCTAAACGAGCCATAAAGCTAAGTAAATTTATGCGATAGTTAAGAAAACTCTCAAACTGATATTTCAATTGTTGCAACTGTTGAAGTAACAATGCCGTTTCATAGGCCTTCATAATCTTACAGTTCGAGAAACTGAGGAGGAAAAGAGAGAAAAAAATAATTGGCCGAATTCTGTTATTATTCACACCAGACCTTGGTCAACTGTCTTGCCCAAATTCTGAGAAAGTGAAGCAACACGTGCATAGCACCATCAACTCTAGGAACAGGTTAGTACTTTTGCCTGGAACAAGTCGAGATAAGACTTAATAATAAGAGAGCTTCTACACGTGTAAGGAAAAAACCGATTTTGCCTAATTCACTTGTTCGCAGTAGCATAGGGGTTTGCCTAAGTCATCGTAATCCAAGAAATTGATAATGACAAGTTCCCCTTAGGCCTTGTCTCTTGGAAAGTAGGTAGGAACCCAATACCTTCTCGGAACCTCTCTTAATACTAGCTGCGCCTCCGCAACTCTGGGAATTATATAGCATGCATTTCTAAGTCGAATTGAGAATTTTCCAAACCAATTTGAGATTTTTCCAAACCAATTTGAGAATTTTCCAACCCAATTTGAGAGTTTTATAAAACAATTTGAGAATCTAAAAGAATAAGAAGAATGCTCTCTCAAAAATCAAGCTTTACGCGAGAAACGTTCTCAGTGAGTCACCGCAGGATCTCGGTATGAGTGAAGTGATAGCTCGAAGCATCCCCACCATTCCATCAGCTGATTGCACAAATTGGATGATGGACATGTTCGTGCGACTAACGAACGCAGCAGCTGGGAACCCTCTACATTGAATTTTCATAATACCTTTCTTTTTTAGAACATTCTTAGTTAGGAAAATTCTCAAATTGTTTTGGAAAATTCTCAAATTGGTTTCGAAAAATCTCAAATTGGTTTGGAAAAATCTCAAATTGGTTAGGGAAATTCTCAATTCGACTTGGAAATGCTATATTTGAAAGAACTTTTGGTGTGTAGGGTGAGAATCCTCAACAGGAGAAAGGGGGCTATTGTGATCCAATTAATTGATAATTCAAGTTCTTAAAACATTGGATGAAGCGTAACTCAACTCACTTAAATTAGCTGCATCTTGCGGAGATCCTGGAACAAATATCAATATAATGGTTGAGTAAATTCAAATATTGTTGTATACCAGGATAACAATAATAATTTATCAATAACAAAATAAATAACTGCTATGAGTTATTTAAAACTGATCTTAGCAAAAAGAGGAATACATCCTTGAAAAAAATATCAATTCTTTTACATCCTTTCATAACAATAGGTAGGATAAATTGTCAGTGAAATATCTCATAAAATTTGTCAGTAAGAGTTTTGTGACCTAGACGTCTAAAGACCCCCCCCCCCCCCCCCCCCGGCCTATGCTAGATTATGAAAATGATATTCTTGATGTTTGTATCAACAAAAATGAAATTGTTGGGAACAAAAGTAAGACATAAATAAAACAATCGAAAGCGATTTCCAATACTCACGAACAAATGTATTACCCATGTAATAACGATTTGCTGAAAGTTACAATGATTTTATTCCATTCGGCATTTTACAATTTGGCATTTAATAGTTTTAATTAATACACATAGCGCAATGCGGAAATGCTTGCATTCTGAGAGAAGGATTTTTTCATACCGACTGTATCCACTTGATTTTAGCGAATTTTCATGGCAAATTATTAAGCTGTTGCAAGCGATGGCTCCAAAAAATTTAGAATCAATTTTATAGAAATTTTTCTTTATTGTAACCAGTAAATGGCTAAAAACAACAAAAACTGTTAAATTAAGATTTTTTAGTAGAGTTTTATTGAAACGAAAGTTCATCAACAGAAATAGTGGTACAGTAAGAAAGTTGAAAAATACACAATTATGCTGAAAAAATGTAATTAAATTCCATTAATGTTTGTTGGAAAATAGATAGAAAATACTAAAAAGGCGATAACCCAAAATATTCTTGTAAATCTCAAAATATTATTAAGAACGAATTTTTCTCCAATAAATTTGACAGTGTTAACGATTTCTTTGCTCTCAAATTGCTCAATTGTCAAAACAATGTAAAGTATAACATAATACGAAAATTCGCTCATACGATCATGCTGGAACTTCTATTTTGTTTAACTTAAATGGGTATTGTAGAATTTCGGATATAAAAAATACACAAATGACGGGATCTCAATTCACTGTTCAATGAACATAAGGCAGGAGGCGGTACATAAAGGTGGGTGAGCGGGAGGCGGAAATAGACTTATATTTATTTTCCTTCATCGTCCGCAGGATGTGAAGGGCGCTAGTGAGTAGTGCAGTGTTTACAGTATGAAAAGTTCTTCAACAATTTACTATTTCAACTTCAAATTTTCACTGCACCTTCGGGAGCTCAAATCGTATCTTAGGGTAAAGGCACCAGTCATTGGCCGACCCCCAGTCATTGGCCATCTAGTTTTATAAGTTAGTTTTTTACCACACAGATGTGTCTTGGATCGTTTTAAACGTTTTTTCTCACTTGAAGTGTGTAATCTAAAAGGCAGTGGGATGTAGAAGGTTACAGGGAAACCTTATAGAAACCTCCCAAATTTATTGCAAGTGGCGAAGGTGCAACAAGAGGGATCATCACACCTGTTTCTTGTGAAAACAAGGGTATGTGGTTATTTTCAAATTACTTTTACTTTTTTGTGTGTTTGCATGATCACTAACTGGTTCATTATCAGTTAATTTCTACCACCAGGACATGAAATTCTCACAAATTGTAGAAAATATAACGCTGGCTAATAACTGGAATGATGAAAACTTTTCCTACCCCAGTCATTGGCCAGATGGCCAAAACTACGACCATTGTGTATTTAAATGGTTCATGTAGATATAGATATGAAAGCGAGGAAGGCAAGGGAACAGAGAGCGCTTAAAAATTTGGAAACACCAAGCCTCCGGTTAAGAATAAAGTTGGTAAAAGCTGCCAAAGAAGAAAGGGCCCCAAAGGCAGCTGTTTGCACAAGATCAAGCCCATTCAAGCAAAGCAAATCAGTACACGGTAGATGGAGCTGATAATGAGGAAGAAGTTGAGCTGAGGAGAGATTCCGAAGACGGACATACAAGAATGGATGGGCCTGAATTACCTCTCGACGTCCTCATCATAAACGACAAAAACGACTTCATTCGTGGCATGTGTTTTACCTGCACGCAGAGCTTGAATCCTACCAACCCAGGCTGTTCGTATGATGCATGTGACAAACATTTTCACAGTAACAGTGAATCCTTGTTATCTGAAGATGGTCAGTTGACTATTTGCCTCAATATCTTCGAGGAATAGCAGCTCTTTTCCTAACTTCATTCCAATTGACATCTGCCTACCTACCTACCTAGCCCCATTTTTTAACACAGTAAAAGCCTGTGATTTTATGATAAGACTTATAAAGACCTAGACTTAAGACAAAATATTTTTAAATATTAGTTACCAACAGAGCCCTCCTTAATTGATTAATTTTCAAATGTTATGCCAATAGTAGTTATTAAATACAATGATGATGACCTATATCTAATGATTAATAGCATAAGATCTTCTTATATAGGTACTTCATTTTTGTTCTAGAAAAAAAATTTACAGTACTGAAGATTCCAAGTCCAATGTTACCTACTCAGGTCGGAAAACTACCAAAGTACCTAATAAATATAAAAAGTATTTTTCATTAAAACGAATAAAACCTTTTTCAAATAAATGTGAGATGATTACTTTGATTTCTCATAGTTACATCTGCAATCATCAGTTCGTATGGAAAGTTTACCGACAGAGTGGAGCAGAAAACGATGAAGTTGGGGTGGCCAGTGACTGGTGACACGAGGGCCAATATTAGGAACACACCCGGCCAATGACTGGTAGAAAACAGATTTTTCAAAACTCAGAAAAAAAACCTGTTGGATCTTTTTTTTTTATTTAAAAAAAAAAAAAAGATTTTTTTTTATTTGGATGTTTAGCTTTCTAAAACCCCAGGAATGAAGCAAATATCTTTAAATATAAGGCCGGGTAAGGTGATAAACATTGCTAAGTGCACAATGACTGGTGCCCTTACCCTATTACGGGATGATCGGGAAATTAGGAATCATCAGGGTTACGTCATGAAATATGTAAAAAGCGGGATCAAAACGTTGAGCGACATTAGCGCTCTGTCGGGAGAATACGAATTTGGTTAGGGCCAAACAGGTATGATCATTATAATGATGTTTTTCTCATATTTACCTGTTATTTTGACATATTCATTCCCGGGTGTGGGCGACGTAATGATATCAACCTCTCCCAGAGCTAGGGAAGCTGTGGCAAGCAGGGTTATCCACAACATAACCTGAAATTTAAAAAAATCAGTTATCACATATTCGTTCCATTTTCCACCAATCAAAGAAATGTTACCCATGTTGGTAACAATATTCGTAATAATTACCAAAGACAATAATGAAAACATGATCTCTAATGGATAGCCCTTCTATGCAGATAAATGGCCTACCTTTATTAAACCTAATAAGGTAAGTGTACCAGTAGTGGATAGATTAAGCAAGGGTGCCCACAGGGGGGGGGGTCACACGACGCAAACTGCGTCGTTAAAATTTTTTGGGGGGGGTTAGAAAAATGAGTATTTTTTAAATTTTTTTATGAACAAGTAATAAGATTTATACTAACAATTTGCTAGCGTCAGCTGTTTTCAATTCGAATTACTTTATTGGATAATATGTTGTAGAAACAGGTATTGTGCGCATGCGTCGTGAGTGCCATAATGACAGCGGTAATGTCATATACTTATTGTACTTGTTTTACTGTCAATTAAAAATTAATTACTTACATTTGTAAAAACAAGAAATACAACATTCTTTATCACATCAGTGTATCATTTACATTACCTATTTAATAAATATTTTAGTTGGGGGGGGGGGGTGTCGGGAGTTGGGGGGGGGGGGGGGGGGGGACAAGTGTATACTTGTAATACACAGTGAAAATTATCAAGTGTACAGGCGAATTTGGACAAGTTACAAGTGTTTCACCATAATTTTGAACAAGTCAATGTTTTACAGTTGTAAAAAATAGCAAATTCTTAACCTACGACCGTTCACCAGTAAACTTGTTATTTTCCGGCATTGTGAGTTGACCATTTTTCGGAGTTTGATAGATAAGTGGGAATCATCTTCTGCTGAAGAATACAGACAAGAAATAAGTATTCAGCATAGAAGACGCCAACGATTTTTTCGGCAACGAATGCGGCACCGCGTCCACACACAACAACCGCGTTCGTTGAGTGTCTTTACTGGTTTTATTTATTTTATCTGTATTTATTATTTTGTATTGATTGACCCGAAAACTCCTACCCCTCTTTCGAGCGGGGTTCTGCTGATGGCCCTAGTTGGGTGGGTGGGTGGGAGGGTCCATCCTCGTGTGTTACTAATTTTGAAGCGCAAAAAATCAAGCAAAAAATCGTTTTCGCGATATTCAGCGAATTTTCGTAGAAAATGAAGCTATCGCGATGGCTCAAAAAACGTTGAATACAAATTTTCCTAATTTTTTTAAATGTAAATCAGTTTTGAGACATTCTGAAATTCCTGGATTTTAACTCTTAGTGCATGTGCGTCCGTGTGTGAGAGCCTGTGTCTTGTAGTGCAGCAGCGTCCACAATCTCAAGATGGCCACACTCTACGCCATGATATAGGTTGTCTGACATCCAGTGGCTAGGATATGGAGAGGACATTATCATATGCCGAATAACCAGGGCAAAAAGCCAGATATCGTTGCCATCAAGCTCAATGGATCGGCCACAATCCTGGAGGTCCAGGTTGTCTATGGCATGTAGACATGGAGCAGACCTAGTGGGCTAAGATCTCTATCTCTATTATTAATAAGAATGAAACTCCGTCTGTCTGTCTGTCGTGTCTATGCACGGCCAAACGGCTGAGTGGGGGGAGTGTACGAGTGGGGGGATCTTCTTGAGATTTTCCAAAAGTGGGAGCGAGCGAATTTAAAATTTTCTAATCCCACCCGAACCATGGGCCGTAGGGCGGGAGGGGGGTCGAAGTAATAATTAATGTGCGCTTTTTGGACTTCCCCGCTTCCCCTACCCCTCTAAACGGCCGTTGACAATTCCGGAAAAAATACGGGTTTCGTAGGTTTTCCTACGAGGAAGACGACGGCGCGATCGGATCGCGAAAAAACGTATCGGGAAATGCGTCAAAAAAATGCGAGAGTACGGACCCGTTTTCTCGAAAAAGTCCGCCGAAAAACTTGGTGTTTTCCGATTGAAATATACCCCATAAAGGTACGTTTTTCGGAACGGTTTTCGCGGGCGAAATACAGCTTTGGGTCCGCCAAATCTGAATCCGAAATCGGATATCGAAAAAAAGTGGCTGTCTGTCGTGTCTATGCACGGCCAAACGGCTGAGTGGGGGGAGTATACGAGTGGGGGGATCTTCTTGGGATTTTCCGAAAGGTGGAACGAGCGAATTTAAAATTTTCTAATCCCACCCGAACCATGGGCCGTAGGGCGGGAGGGGGGTCGAAGTAAGAATTAATGTGCGCTTTTTCCACTTCCCTCCCCGCTTCCCCTACCCCTCTAAACGGCCGTTGAAAATTCCGGAAAAATACGGGTTTCGTAGGTTTTCCTACGAGGAAGACGACGGCGCGATCGGATCGCGAAAAAAGTATCGGGAAACGCGTCAAAAAAATGCGAGAGTACGGACCCGTTTTCTCGAAAAGTCCGCCGAAAAACTTGGTTTTTTCCGATTAAAATAAGGTACGTTTTTCGGAACGGTTTTCGCGGGCGAAATACAGCTTTGGGTCCGCCGAATCTGAATCCGAAATCGGATATCGAAAAAAGTGACGGAAAGTAGGTCAAATTGCGAGCGGAATTGCGAGGGAAGCGTTTAACATCAGAAATTAATCGACCACGGGCCGCCGTTACACAACGTTGCTTACCTGAAGGGACCCTCACAGGGGGGTTCCCATTTGCACTTCTACGCAATACCTTGCGAGCGAAGCGAGAGCCATTTCAAATAATAAATACGGACTTTGTCCTACACATATACAGGTATACCTTGCGAGCGAAGCGAGCAACATCCCCGAATAAACTTTTCGTGGTTCCACGTAGTTTTATAAGATTTAATTTGTTTGTAAGAATTCCCAACTGAAAAAAAACGTCTGCCAAGTTGGGTGGGCAGTACAACATTCCCTAATAAACTTTTAGTGGTTCCACGTAGTTTTATAAGAATTAATTTGTTTGTAAGAATTTCCAACAGAAATAACGTCTGCCAAGTTGGGTGGGCAGTATAACTTCTTCAAGCGAGCGAAGCGAGCAGCATCCCCTACAGAATAAATACGGACTTTGTCCTACACATATACAGGTATACCTTGCGAGCGAAGCGAGCAACATCCCCTAATAAACTTTTCGTGGTTCTACGTAGTTTTATAAGATTTAATTTGTTAGTAAGAATTCCCCAACAGAAAAAAAACGTCTGCCAAGTGGGGTGGGCAGTATACCTTCCTCAAGCGAGCGTAGCGAGCAGCATCCCCTACGTGGAGGCGAGCGTAGCGAGCCGGAGCGGCTAGTAAATGAATAAGACAGGGATGACTAGCTTGCAAGTGGTATCCGAGATGTAAGGATTCGTGCCTCATAACATCTAGATTATGGCCGTGGTGTGTACTGTGAGAAAAGTGCCATGGAGCTACTCGAGTTTGGCACATATGTAAAAAAAGAAAAAAATTGTAACTTTTCTACAATTGTACTCTTTGTTTTAGTGAAACACTTGTTCTAGTTTACAGTGCATTACAAGTACCACTACTTGTTAACTTGTAACTTGTTTTATGAAATAGGCCTCTGGGATCTGGATACTTGCAAGCTTGGATCTCAAACCACTATCTACTTTACAAGCAGATACCCATGTTAAATGGATATGGCTTTGATTGGGGATCTCATAATAACGATTCTCCTCAAGAGTTATAAACAAACCCCATTTGTTTATAGCTTTAGCAATAGTCAACTGTTAACAACCACACTCATTGTAGTGGCTTCTCTCCACAGTTACTTTCAACATTTTCCAATAAGCCCGTAACAATATTTTTGCCGTGAAGCAATGAATATACACACATTATAGTTTTCGGAAGTGGTACTGAGTATTACTGGTAAGTATGGGAGATTTTCGGCAACTACATGAATTTGGAACAGCTGTTACAAAGCGGATCATATGAAGATAGACAGTAAGCTAAACTGCAAAACGCACGAATTTTCTACTTCTGCAAGTTTAGTCAAAAATGGAGAGGTGTACCCCAGCTAAAAAGCCGCGCAGGACGAAGGTGAAAAGGATCGGTGGATATTCATCCCCTTGACAACAGTCAACTTTTAACAACTAACTAATATAGATAAACAAGATAAACTAACGTAGCAACGATCGGTTGTATCAAAAATGTCCTAACATCAACTTTTGCAAGTCGCAAATTTTTGGTTGACCCCCAGAGCTAAGACATGTATTTCGATGTCAAGAAAATTCAGCCAAATGGGGCAGACAGCTTCCTCGTTTACGTATGAATGTATAGATCACTGCAAAGTCTTATTGAATGATCTTGAAAAAGTCTATAGCGGAAATAAAGAGTAAACCACGAAGTACGTGAACTTTGGCAATTAGGGTCGTTACAAGGGGATTTCACATTCGCAGTAGCTTTTAATGATACAATCATGTTCAAATTGATATGGGATGATCAAATCGTGAACCCCCAACTATCATTTAAATGTGAGCGAGATCGGATGTGAAAAAAATAGAGTAAAGCGGAATTTACGTTTGCGCATGCGTAGAGTGAAGTATTGTTATGGTAACAATGAAACTGATAGGGGACCGCCTACACCCTAGCCCGTTCCCTGAAAATTGCATCTGAATCGGATGAAAACTGTGGAAAATAGGCTTGTTACCTACAAGGATTTGCGGACACACGACAGATACGGAACCGAAGTTGTTCAGAATGGTCTATAAAAAGAGTGGACATTTTGATTATGGCGACTAAAATCCCCCCCCCCCCCCCTTAAGTGCAAACAAATGCTTCCAGTACCTATTTTTAAACACCTAATGCTACGTGGTGTGTTCTTGAAATGCTACGAATTGTGTTGTTGTGCTACGAATATGTCAGTTTTAAAATGATAAAAATTAGGAATGACAGAGAAAAATGTAGTATCTACACCCATATAGAAGTAAATTAGATGGATATCATTATCTGGATTATTTTCTGAAATATTGAAATTCTTGTTCTGACAACAGCAAAAACTAGCCGCTAGTCCACAAAGTATTTTTTTTTGTAGACGAAAATCTTTCATTTTCCATGTTTTTATCTATGGAAGATGCGGAAGATGCCCATACACTATGGTAGGTACCAAAACGTTAAAGAACAGTGGAACAAAAAAAAAAAAAAAAAAAAAAAAAAAAAAAAAACGTGATTTGAATTCTCAAGGGTCTCCTTACATAATAGCAAATAATATCTAGCACAGGAAACAATAAAACTTGAACACCACAACATCCAACAACAACACAGTAACAACTCTGAGACGGATATGAAGAAAAAATATATTGACTGATCGGAGTGGGTAAAATATCTCTTGTATTAACTCTTCACGGAATAATCGACAGATATCTTGCAAAGGTATGTACATAATTATAGAAGCAATTATGAACGAAAATTCGATGAACTCAGACTATATGCGCTTTAGCCTTTACATCATAAGGAAAGTTGAAAATTAATTCCGATTTTTTCGCGGCAAAATTATGCGTTTACAACTTATTAAGTACAACATCAAGATTTATTTTGTGAAAACCGTCTTGTTTATTTTTAGAAAATCGTCTTGTTAAGACCCATGGAGTAGTTTTTACATAGCCTACAATAATGACCGCAGAAAAGTGTGTTCACATTATTAATACCGTCTCCACAGGAAGTTGTTGAGTGATTTCAAGGCCACCCGCAAAATATTTCAAAGATGTGGACGAGAAAGAATAATTTAGTACCATATACAAGTATATGCGCGCGCTTTACATCATTAGGAAAGTTGAAAATTAATTCTGATTTTTTTCGATAAAATTCTGCGTTTACAACATATTACAACATTACAATTTATTTTGTCGAAACCGTCTTGTTTAGACCCATGGAGTAGTTTTTATATGACCTGAAATAAAAGATCGTCGAAAAGTGTTCACATTGATAATACAGTCAGTCTCCACAAGATGTTGTAATTTTCAAGGCTACCCGCAAAATATTTCAAAGATGTGGATGAGAAAGAATAATTTAGTACCATATAGAAGTAAATTGGATGGATATCATTATCTGGATTATTTTCTGAAATATTAAAATTCTTGTTCTGACAACAGCGAAAACTTAAGCTAGCCCCAAAAAACTTTTTTATTTTTATTTATTTTTTACGAAAATCCTTCATATTCCATTTGATTAGGGATGTCAGATTCTTCAAAATGAATCGATTTAAATCGTAATGATTCTTTTGAAATGAATCGGAATGAATCGTAACAATTATTTTTAAAAGTAGGTATCGATTTTTTTAGAAGAATCGATACTTTTTAGTGGATTTTAGAACTAAAATGATTTTAACTTTTAACCAACTGAATTTCTAAGGAAAAATTGACGCAAAATTTTCACAATCATCAATGATGAATCTTTCAAACTTGAAATATGTAGGTACCTAACTATGTTGTTCATGAGACGGAGGTAGTTCGTATTCACATTAGGTACTAGAAGTAGACAAGGGTCTAATGACCCTTCTGGTAGAGATGCGGCTCAAACCTTAAAAAAGGTACATATATATATATATATATATATATATATATATATATATATAATATATATATATATATATATATATATATATAAGAGTAAAAATGCAATATTTCATGAACTTTCTATCACCTTGAGCTCTTTTTACCGACTTCATCCAGCAATATAATTTGTTCATACTCGTAGATGGGAAAATGTATATCAATAATCAAAGCTTATGAAACAATAGTACCTAACTATATTTCAAAACCATTGTCACATTATCTGTTCATCCAGCTGTTGAAATGAATCAGCCTCCGATCCTCGAAATTTTGAATCGATTCTCCGATACTTGAAAAAATTAAATAATCCAGAAGAATCGATACTTTTTTTTAAATAATCGATTCTTTAAGGAATCGAATCTTTTTTACCATTCCTAGTATCTATGGAAGATGCCCATACACAATGGTAGGTACCAAAACGCTTAAGGACAGTGGAACAAAAACGTGATTTGAAATTTGAAGGATGTCCTAACAGAACTGCAAACAATATCTAGTACAGGAAAGAAAAAAACTTGATGATCGACAAACATCTTGCACAGGTTGGTATATAAAAGTAGCAATTATGAACTAAAAATGAAACTTACCATTTGGAAAGTTGAAAATTAATGCTAATTTTTTTATCGGCAATATTCTGCGTTTACAACATATAACAAATTATTACAACATTACAATTTATTTAGTCAAAACCGTCTTGTTAAGAATCATGGAGTAGTTTTACATAGCCTGAAATGAATCACAGCAGAAAAGTGTTCACATTGATAATACCGTCTCCATAGGGAGTCGATGAGTATTTCCGAGGCCACCCGCAAAATATTTCAAAGATGTGGACGAGAAAGAATAATTTAGTACCATATATAGAAGTAAACTAGATGGATATCATTATCAGGAATATTTTCTGAAATGTTGAAATTCTTGTTCTGACAACAGCGAAAACTTGAACTAGCCCCAAAAAACTTTTTTATTTTTATTTATTTCTTACGAAAATCCTTCATATTCCATTTGATTAGGGATGTCAGATTCTTCAAAATGAATCGATTTAAATCGTAATGATTCTTTTGAAATGATTCGGAATGAATCGTAACAATTATTTTTAAAAGTAGGTATCGATTTTTTAGAAGAATCGATACTTTTTAGTGGATTTTAGATCTAAAATGATTTTAACTTTTAACCAACTAAATTTCTAAGGAAAAATTGACGCAAAATTTTCACAATCATCAATGATGAATCTTTCAAACTTGAAATATGTAGGTACCTAACTATGTTGTTCATGAGACAGAGGTAGTTCGTATTAGTATTAGGTACTTAAATTCCAATAACGTAGAAGGTACATTACCTAGGAGTACACAAGGGTCCAATGACCCTTCTGGTTGAGATGCGGCTTAAAAGGAAAAAAAAAAACATAAATAGGTAAAATAGGTAAATGCCATAATTACCTATTTCATGAACTTTCTATCACCTTGAGCTCTTTTTACCGACTTCATCCAGCAATATAATATGTTCATAGATGGGAAAATGTATATCAATAATCAATGCTTATGAAACAATAGTACCTAACTACATTTCAAAAACATTGTCAGTTCATCCAGCTGTTGAAAAGAATCAACCTCAGATTCTCGAAATTTAGAATCGATTCGCCGAAACTTGAAGAAGAAATAGATGAGGCTGAAGATAAAATAATCTTGATTAATTTCTGAAATATTGATATTCTTGTACTGAAAAACAGCGAAAACTATGCAGCTAGAACACAACATTTTTAAGTTTCTTTTTTTCATTATTTTTATTTATTTATGTTTTTTTTTTTTAAACGAAAATCATACATTTTCTATTTGGTATCCATGGAAGATGCACATACACTATGGTAGGTAGGTACCAAAACGTTGAAGGACGGTGGAACAAAACGTGATTTGAAATTTAAAAGATGTCCTTACAGAATAGCAAATAATATCTAGTACGGGAAAGAAAAAACTTGAAAAAAGTAACATCTAACAACAACAAAGTAATAAATGAATATGATGAACAACAAAATAATTGAATGAACCGAGTAGGTAAAATTATCTCTTGTATATAACTTATAGCAGAATAATTAATCTACAAATTTACAATCTTGCATAGGTGTATTATAAGAAATTACAAAGGAAAGATGAATGCGCTTTACATTATCAGGAAAGTTGAAAATTAATGCTAATTTACAACTTATAACAAATGATTACAACATTAGGATTAATTTCGTTAAAACCGTCTTGTTTAGACCCATGGAGTAGTTTTTACATAGCCTGAAATAAATGACCGCAGAAAAGTGTTCACATTGATAATACCGTCTCCACAGGAAGTTGATGAATGTTTTCAAGGCCACCCGCAAAATATTTCAAAGATGTGGATGAGAGAGAAAGATTTAGTACCATATAGAAGTAAATTTGAATAGGCTGAAGATATCATTATCTGGATTATTTTCAGCAATATTGAAATTCTTGTTCTGACAACAGCAAAAACTAGCCGCTAGTCCACAAAGTTTTTTTTTTTTTTTTTTTTTTTTGTAGACGAAAATGTTTCATTTTCCATGTTATATGTATGGAAGATGCGGAAGAAGCCCATAAACTATGGTAGGTACCAAAACGTTCAAGAACAGTGGAATTTGAAGGGTGTCCTTACATAATAACAAATATTATCTAGTACAGGAAACAATAAAACTTGAACACCACAATATCCAACAACAACACAGTGACAACTGTGTGACGAATATGAAGAAAAAATATATTGACTGATCAGAGTGGGTAAAAATATCTCTTGTATCAACTCTTCGCGGAATAATCGACATAATATATAGTATATAGCATAGGTACGTACATTATAGAAGCAATAATTATGAATGAAAATTCGATGAACTCCAAACTTTACATAATTAGGAAAGTTGAAAATATTGCTAACTCACAACTTAAAACAAATTATTACAACTTTACAATTTATCTTGTCAAAACCGTCCTGTTAAACCCATGGAGTAGTTTTTACACAGCCTGAAATAAATTATCGCAGAAAAGTGTTCACATTGATAATACCGTCTCCACAGGAAGTTGTTGTTTTCAAGGCCACCCGAAAAATATTTCTACTATCAATACTTATTTTTAAATAATCGATTCTTCATTATCATCCCTAGTATCTATGGAAGATGCCAATACACTATGGTAGGTACCAAAACGTTTGAGGACAGTGGAACAAAAACTTGATTTGAATTCTGAAGGGTGTCCTTACATAATAGCAAACAATATCTAGTACAGGAAATAAAAAACTTGATAATCGACAAATATCTTGCACAGGTTGGTATATAAATGAAGCAATTATGAACTAATGATGAATCTTATCATTAGGAAAGTTGAAAATTAATGCTAATTCTTTTATTGCCAAAATTCTGAGTTCACAACTTTCAGCAAATAATTACAACATTACAATTAATTTAGTGAAAAACTGTCCTGTTAAGACCCACGGAGTAGTTTTTGCATAGCCTGAAATAAATGACGCTAAGGACAGTGAAATTTGAATTTGATATTTGATTTGGGGGGCCTTACAGAATGGCAAACGGGAGAGAAACAACTTAACCCATTTCTGCCCAGCGTTACATTTATGTAACACAAAACAGCTTCCGTTCAGGCGCCTCCTGCGACATGTTCAAACATGATTGCGTTATTCTGGGTGTTCGATCTCGTAGAGGGGGCCCTACCAGTCAGTTTCATAGCGCCCTCGTGATAGTTCGTGTCGTTTTGAGTTTTCTGTGTTCAATCATACAGTGCTCCCTCTCCGTTTTCCCCAGACTTCAGACCCAATGAATGAAAAGTAAGTGTTTCATTTTTTATGTGCATTTTATATTATTCAGTTTACTAAAATTTTGTTCTCAGGTACCTACCTTAGCAGTTTAATACATATTATCATCAATTTATCGATTTGTGTGTCCCTTAGCTTCGCCTGAATTGTTGCGTTACATATTTGTAACGTTGGGCAGTCGCCCAACCAAACTCCTTTAGCCTGGTTTTCCTTCCGAGACAACCAAGGTTGCGGATTTTTACTCCAAAATTGAAACTTCCTCTCCCATTTTGCGTTTCAAAGTTTTCTTAACAAATTTCAATCCGTGTCTTCCTGTCTCTCTGCCTGTGTGTGTCTGTCTGCAAATCCTCGTAACACGTCTAACCGCCACAATTTGTATTTGATATTCATGAAATTCTCAGGGCTTGTGCGAGTTAGGCCCTAGATGAGCCCATATTAATTTCATCGCATTCGTATCAGTCGTAGCCACTGCGCATGCGCAAAAGTGAAATCCTTGTGACATGTACCTGATTTATCCGATTCTGCTCGAACTAGGATGATTGTTGAGGGCTTATCTCCAGATGGTCCCATATGAATTTCATTACAATCGAATCAATGGAACCTACCGATTGCGCATGCGAAAACGTGAATTCCTTGTAACATTGTAACTATCAACATTTTTTCTATGATTGCAGTGCTTCAATGCCTCAATTGGAATTCCGAAGAATGATAGTTTTGCGTTATTTGAACAAGTAAAATACACTGCCCTAAGGGCCTGGAAGATATTCATCCATCGACCGGAATTCAAAATATATTATGTGAGATTCGACCGCATTGACCACTGGATAGAAAAAGTCCCGTACGACAAGAGAAGGAGATGTCGCGGCCAGTTTTGCAAATCTTCTGTGAAAACTCTGTGCAGTAAATGTGACGTCGGGCTTTGCGTCGAGTGTTTCCGTCAATTTCACCACAAGCCATGACTTTTTTCTAGTACTTATTGTCAGTTCAGCATTTCAGTTACATTATTTTGAGTTCACGTGTTTTATTTGATTGAAACTGTTTTGCAAGTTTGATATTTTTAGACCAATGTAGGACGAAGTATGGAGGTTTCACCGCCTTTCACGACCTCTAGTTCCACTATTTGTTCCAATTTTTATTTTTTTATTTTTTTTTTTTTTTTTACAATTTTGATTTCATCTGTAGGGGTTGTAGGCTTCATTTTTTGTTTAATAATGTAAAGAAAATGTGATATTATTCAGTTAATAGACAAGTTTTTCGTGAAATATGGTTGTGAGTAAATTGGACCCTCTACTGCCCAGTGTTAAATTTATGTAACGGGCTTTTCTGACGCCTCTATTACATGGAATTACATAATATTATCAATTATCATATCTAGGAAGGGTAATATATCATTTCTGAGAAAAATTTGGAACAAAAACCTAAAAAATTGATTTGTGAGCAGAAATGGGTTAAAGAAAAATCAGGAAAGTTGAAAATTAATGCTAATTCACAACTTATAACAAATTATTACAACTTTACAATTTATCTTGTCAAAACCGTCTTGTTTAGACTCATGGAGTAGTTTTTACATAGCCTGAATGAAATAAATGACCGCAGAAAAGTGTTCACATTGATAATACCGTCCGTCTCAATTGGAAGTTGTTGATTGATTTCAAGGCCACCCGCAAAATATTTCAAAGATGTGGACGAGAAAGAATAATTTAGTACCATATAGAAGTAAATTAGATGGATATCATTGTCTGGATTATTTTCTGAAATATAAAAATTCTTGTTCTGACATCACCAATAACTAGCCGCTAACCCACAATTTTTTTTTTTTTTTTTTTTTAAATATTTATTTTTCTAACGAAAACCTTTCATTATCCTTTTATCAGCGCCGGGGTCCGCATATATAGAGTTTGCTTTTCGTTTTGTTATGACGTCACTCCATTAATTTTCCTCCATTCATTCGTGGTTTTTCGGACTCAGAGCGGTAGTTGGAAGACTATGGACAGTGTTTACATTGAATATTTGACATTACTGGGCGGGGGGAGGGAGGGTTTACCTTTCTCATTCCAGAAGCTTCAGTACCGCTTGCCCTTTCGTACGAGATTGTCTCGTATTATTCCATCCGTGTTATTTTCTGTGAAATGTCGCGAAGAAATCGTCGTGCTTTCACGAACGAAGAAATAATTGAAGTGTGCCTGTGTTTGAAGTTGAATTATTTAAATTGAGTTTGATTTGATTAAGTTGAATTTTTTCACCACATTTTTGGAACAAAAAAGATTAGAAAACCGGTTAAAAATAGGAAAACACTGGATATTTTTACGTGATTGAATACTATATTGTGTAACAAACAATATCTCTAAATTTGGTACAATTTGAACGAATTTTGAACCTGTAATTCTTCTTAGAAGGTAAGCATAGATAGAATGGGCATTTTAATTTAAAGTCAGGCGCAATAAGGAAAATCATTCAATCACACTATGGTAGGTACCAAAACGTTTAAGGATAGAGGAAAGAAACGTGATTTGAAATTAAAAGGATGTCCTTACAGAATAGCAAATAATATCTATTACGGGCAAGAAAAAACTTGAATAAAGCAACATCCAACAACAACAAAGTAACAACGGTGAGACGAATATGAAGAAAAAATATATTGACTGAACCGAGTAGGTAAACATATCTCATGCATATAACTTATCGCAGAATAATTTTAATCTACAAATTTACAATCTTACATTGGTGTATTATAAGAAATTACAAAGGAAAGATGAATTATAAGATGAACTTCAACTATATGCGCTTTACATTATTACGAAAGTTGAAATTGAATGCCAATTTACAACTTATAATAAATTATTACAATACTACGATTCATTTCGTTAAAACCGTCTTGTTTGGACCCATGGAGTAGTTTTTACATGGCCTGAAATAAATGACCACAGAAAAGTGTTCACATTGATAATACTGCCCATAACCTACGGTTGAACCATTGAAAAAGAAGCCCATGAACTATGGTAGGTACCAAAACGCTTAAGGACACTGGAACATGATTAGAAAGTTAAAGGATGTCCTTACAGAAAAGCTAATAATATGTAGTACGGGAAAGAAAAAACTTGAAATAAGCCACATCCGGCAACAACACAGTAAATACTGTGGGACGAATATGAAGAAAAACAAAATATATTGACTGATCAGAGTGGATAAAAATATCTCATCGCGGAATAATCTACAGATATCTAGCATACGTAGGTACATTATAGAAGCAATTGTGAACGAAAATTCGATGAACTCCGACTATATGCGCTTTAGCCTTTACATCATAAGGAAAGTTGAAAATTAATTCCGATTTTTTCGCGACAAAATTATGCGTTTACAACTTATTAAGTACAACATCAAGATTTATTTTGTGAAAACCGTCTTGTTTATTTTTAGAAAATCGTCTTGTTAAGACCCATGGAGTAGTTTTTACATAGCCTACAATAATGACCGCAGAAAAGTGTGTTCACATTATTAATACCGTCTCCACAGGAAGTTGTTGAGTGATTTCAAGGCCACCCGCAAAATATTTCAAAGATGTGGACGAGAAAGAATAATTTAGTACCATATAGAAGTAAATTAGATGGATATCATTATCTAGATTTTTTTCTGAAATATTGGAATTTTTGTTCTGACAACAGCAAAAACTAGCCGCCAACCCACATGGATCACATTTGAAGGGTGTCCTTACAGAGTTGCAAATAATATATATCTACTACAGGAAGCAAGTAGTACAGTAACAACTGTGAGACGAATATGAAGAAAAACAAAATACATTGATTGATCAGAGTGGGTAAAAATATCTCTTGTATTAACTCATTGCGGAATAATCGACAGATATCTAGCATAGGTAGGTATATAATAGAAGCAATTATGAACTCAAGATGAATAATATGTACCTGAAAGCCACTGAGCTCTACAACGAACTGTGATATTCTGATATGTGATATATTTATTCATTTATATACCATCTAGTCATACCTTTATTATTCAACTAAGATGAATAGTATTTATCATTATATATTTTTCGATAATATTCACGTATTAGTATGAATCATCTAGTCGTAGTTTAGTCGCTGTATCCTGCAGGCACGTAGCCAGGATTTTGCCTTGGGGTGGGTCCAGCCCCCCCCCCCCCCCCCCCCCTCGCCCACTGGCTCTCTTTCCATTTCAATAAATTTTAAAATACGAATTTTAGGTCACAGGAGAAGAAATGTTTTACAAACATGATGGAATACTATCTTTAATAAGGCAAAAATATTTAACAGGTAATTTAATAAGGATTTTAGGTGACGGTACGTAAAACAATTTTTTACAATCATGATAAATCTTGATCATTATACAACAACAAAAGTTCAATTTATAGGTATTTAGTTTATCATAAAATGTTTATAGTAAGACTTTACTGTTTGCTTTCAAAGACATCAAATCCAACACGTCATCAGCCGCGAACGACAGTGGATAATGAATTGACATCATGGTCAAATGAGAAAGGCGTTCTTTACCCATCTTATTTCTAAGGTATTTTTCTAATCTTAATTTCTAAGGTACTGCAGGATCCCGTAACGTAAAAGTTAGGAGGACATCTAGGAACATTCTCCCCGTAGGATATTGTATGGAGTGTGAAGCGGAATACAGAACACCGTGTCGCACATAGGATAGATAACTTTCCCCTAGACTGCAAGATCCCATGAAGTAAATTTACGAATTTTCTAATCCCGGAACGGATGGTGATGTGTTGTGTGAATTTCCGCTCTGCAAGAAAATCGATTTTCAAAGCGTTAGATCGCGGTTTTTTTTTTTTTTTTTTAACGAAAAATCGATGGAAAAAGTACCAGACAGGTTCACACTAGGTACCAGTCATACTTCTTCAAATTCCTACTTCGAAGTTGAGTGCCAAATTCTGTCTCATTCACTCATTCCAAAAATGTTAACTCAATTATTGTTATTGTTATGATATCGTTGGAGCAACGTAATTATGTAGCTCAGTAACATGGATGATACCTTGGTGAATAGTCAAAGAGACAATGCAACCCAATGACCCCATTGTTCTAGAGGCTTTACAAGAAGAGAACTCACTCTACATATACGCTCCAGACATCCAAATATTGCGAACCTGAATACCAACCGTGGTACTCAAAGTATAATATCCAAATGCTGATCCTATTCAGAACTATTTCATAAGAGGCTTCGGGGACGGGATGTTAAATTCTCCAGGAGGCTGACCACATTAAGATGGGACATGCTGTAGCAGAGAGCCATGCGTCTGCAAGGAAAGCAGTCCTCAGGAGCGGTCGGCGTGTCCTAGCTGATGAAGTGAAAGGGCTAGCCGAGGGAATACGAGATTCGGAGAGAATTTTTCTTCCTCTGTAGTACTGTCCTCCAGAGAGAGAAAGGAATATCTTCAGGGGAAGATATCAGAAGGCTTCTGAACACCTTAATAAAAACGCTGCAAATTATTTCACAAAGGTTTATTATTTTTTATGATCGTATTTTTAGTTGGCTAGCGTACGTCATAAGGCCCGTCCAGACTCCTCGGCGTGTCCTACTTCGAATTGCCACAACCTATACTTCTATAATTATATACGCATGTTTATATTTCTCGATTTGAGCTCCTATCTATTCAAATAGTTATTGCCTTAATAATATCATTATCTAAGTACGTACGAAAAGTCGAGAGGATATGTTATTAAATATGCGTAGGAAAAGCTTTGGTATTAACACACAAATATGACCTTGAAAAAAACATATTCATGCCTCGAAGGAACGCCGGCGCCGTACCCACCACAAGGTGCCGCGGCGCCGGCGCCTCCTCTCACTCCACTCCCCGCTCGCCCCCCCCCCCCCCCCACCCGCCACCCACCGTGACCCCCTGCCAAGCGTGCCAGGCGTGCGCGCGTCGAAAAATACACTTTTTTGCCCGTTTTTGACCCATAACATCTATGCTAGTAAAGCAATCGGGATGGTTAAACGTTAGGACCAACTAGACCCCAAATGGAGTCTATGTGCGAAAGAAAAGGTTTTTTAAGTCAATTCTTAGGCCTTTTATGGCCCGGACGGCGGACGGCGGACGGCGGACGGCGGACGGACATTTCAAATTTGGATTCTACACACCTTGAAACGTAAAGTGACAAAGTTTGAGGGGGGTTATAAAATTTTTTGCCACACGATCACATAGGCTTATTATTGGAAATAATAAACCAAAATGTGGAGTGCTGAAAGGTATGAAGAGTTGCGACACGGCAAGGCTTACACGGGTCGTTCGGTTTAGTGCTAGAGGCGTTGATCTGTCTTTAAAAGGTCGTGTACATGACCCATGTCCGTGAACCGAAATATCTAACTTCTTATCTCAGGAATCTTACCTCTACGTATTGGCAGAACTAGTTTGGCTACGTATTGGCTCTATTAGCAGAACCTATGAATATTATAAAAAGAATTTCTGAAGAATTTCACATTAGACGAATATTCTCTGTTGGTAGTTCGTGCTAGTGAAATAATAGATACTTTCCTAACCATGAATAATTTGTTAATTCATCAAAAAATTTTCGTATCCTGTATCATCTAGTCGTTGTATATTAGGCAGAGTGCGGCGATGCCTCGTTTTGCGGGTTATTATTATTATTATTTCTCCCCCTCCGATCTGCCAGTGAAGTCCGTGATGGCAATCCGTTGAGTGACGACGGACGGTGAGCATGGCACCCCTTAGAATCGTGCCCGTTGCAGTTGCCCAGTGTTTTTCAAGAATGTGGAAGAGAGAGACAAATGTAGTACCTGCCCATATAGAAGTGAATTCGACGAGGCTGAAGATAAAATTATCTTGATTATTTTCTGAAATATTGAAATTCTTGTTCTGAAAAACAGCGAAAACTTGTACCTAGAGAAGCAATCGTGGTACAATATGGTAGGTACCAAAACGCTTAAGGACAGTGGAACAAAAACGTGATTAGAAAGTAAGTGTCCTTACAGAGTAGCTAATAATATGTTGTACGGGGGAAAAAAAAACTTGAAATAAGTAACATCCGACAACAACACAGTAAAAACTGTGGGACGAATATGAAGAAAAACAAAATATATTGACTGATCAGAATGGGTAAAAATATCTCTTGTATTAACAACACATTGCGGAATAATCGACAGATATCTTGCACAGGTACGTACATTATAGAAGCAATTATGAACGGAAATTCGATGAACTCCGACTATATGCGCTTTAGCTTTACATCATGAGGAAAGTTGAAAATTAAATCTCATTTTTTTCTCGGCAAAATTATGTGTTTACAACTTTTTACGATTTATTTTGTGAAAACCGTCTTGTTTATTTTTTGAAAATGGAAAGACCCATGGAGTAGTTTTTTACATAGCCTGAAATAAATTACCGCAGAAAAGTGTTCACATTGATAATACCGTCTCCATAGCAAGTTGTTGATTGTTTTCAAGGCCACCCGCAAAATATTTCAAAGATGTGGATGAGAAAGAATAATTTAGTACCATATAGAAGTAAATTAGATGGATATCATTATCTGGATTATTTTCTGCAATATTGAAATTCTTCTTCTGACGACAGTGAAAACTTGCCGATAGCCAACACATTTTTTTGTTAGACTATGGTAGGTATCAAAATGTTTAAGGACGGTGGAACAAAACAAAATCATTCAATCACACTATGGTAGGTACCAAAACGTTTAAGGATAGAGGAAAGAAACGTGATTTGAAATTTAAAGGATGTCCTTACAGAATAGCAAATAATATCTAGTACGGGAAAGAAAAAAACCTGAACAACACAACATCCAACAACAACACAGTAACAACTGTGAGACGAATATGAAGAGAAAAATATATATTGACTGATCAGAGTGGGTAAACATATCTCTTGTATCAACTCATCGCTGAATAATCGACAAATAACTTGCACAGGCGGGTACATAAAAGAAGCAATTATGAACTAAAGATGATTAATACGATGAACTCCAACTATATGCACTTTGCATCTTATAATTTACAACTTATAACAAATTACTACAACATGAAACCGTTTTGTTTAAACTCATCCGACTGCAACAAATTAACAACTGTGAGACGAATATGAACAAAAACAAAATTGCTAAGAGTGGGTAAAAATAGCTCTTGTAAGATATTTTTGAACTGTTGCTGAATAATTGATATACGAATTTACTACCTTGCATAGGTGAATTAGAAGAAATCATGCAGTAAGAATGAATAATACGATCAAATCCAACTATACATCATTAGGAAAGTTGATAATTACTTCTAAGTAATAATTGATATACGAATTTACTACCTTGCATAGGTGAATTAGAAGAAATCATGCAGTAAGAATGAATAATACGATCAAATCCAACTATACATCATTAGGAAAGTTGATAATTACTTCTAAGTAATTTTCTTCTCAGAAAAATTCTTCATCTTGGTTTAAATATTCCCCCAACTTCGAGACGAATTGTATTAATACACGTGATGAGAAACATTGTGAATACATTGTTATCGACTTGATGAATGCATTTAAAGGTACATTTAACAATCGTTGTTGATCATCACAATCCCAGCTTACTGCCCAATGGTAGGGGCGGGGTCGAAGCAATTTGCCTGAGTAATTGCATAGGTATTTTACGTGGAAATTATACATCAGATATCTAGCAGTAGGATAACATTTCAGCCATACGTAAGACTAATAAATAACAAAGATCATTACATAATTAGGGTAGATAAAATTAATTCTGATTCATCTCCAAATAGCTTAGTTTCTTATTGTATTCATATTAACGTAAAAATGCTTAGCTAGTAGTAGGACATTTCAGCCATTCTACATAGTATACAAATAGATAGAGTAAATATGCATTAATAATTGTATAGGGTTGGTAGTGAATTCAGAATTGAGAAAACTATAATTTGGTTTTAGTTAACAGTTTTAGCAACTAAAATTGCCGAAAATTACTTCAAAATTTATTATAAATAATAAAGACAGATCATTGAATAGAGAATAGCAGAACATATTTATATTGAGAGGAAATATGATGTAAACATGAGTAATAGGATGAGCAGCATGTGTTTTACGATAAGGGTGGATGGATTCACATTCTTTCAAGAGCAAGTTTGCCAGGTATATTGTGCGTTTACGAAAATTGGACTTGGTTAAAATATTCCACCAATGTTTTCACGAAATGTACTGGTACCGCTGTTAGGGAAATTTATGCATACAATTCTAATAACTTAGTGAACGAATTTAAAGGCACATCTTGAGAATGTTCAGTTTTAAACTTGAGCAACAATTCCAGGTTGCTACCAATTGTTAGGGGCAGGGTCGAGGCAATTAGCTTGAGTTTGGTACAGTATTATATTTGACGTGGAATTTATACATCAAATTTGCAATTTTGCTAAAAGTACGATAACATTGCGGTCGTCCGTACGACGTACATCACCAGGGTAGATACAATTAATTCTGACTCATCTTCAAACAGCATCATTTCGGTATTGTATTACATATTTAACGTACAAATGATATACCATATTTTCAATTTAGCAAGTAGTATGATAACATTGGAGCCATTCGTACTCGTACAGTATTAAATAATTGTAATTCATCACCAAGCAAGACTGTTCAATCGGGAATTTAGAAAACTATTGGTTTTTGGTTCCAAGTTTGTGGCTACATTTAGCAACTATTTGTCAGAATTACTAAAACACTATAAATAATAAAGGCAAATTATTGAATGGAGAGTATAACTTTAGATATTTATATTGAGAGGAAATATGATGTAAACATGAGTAATAAGTGGAAGAGCAGCATGGAGGAGGGTGGACGGACTCACATTCTTACAAGATTAATAAGTCTAACCATGTATATTCTGCGTTTACGAACCTTATCATTGGTTTAAATATAAATATTTCACTCACTTTTAGACGATATGAAATATAAATAAATACAAAATTTGGATATGCAGTAGTATAATGAATTTCAAGACAGAATTAACAATGTTGTTAGGCATCTTCAGTTTTATTAAGCAACAATCTTGGGCTTACTGCCTGCCCAATATTAGAGGCAGCTTCGACGGAATCAGCTCGAGTTCGATATTGGGTAAAACCGTTCACGATTAGGGTAATGTCTCATTCAAATTTATATTCGAGTAAATTCTAAATTCATAATGGAGAAAACTATATGGGTTTTAGTAAAAAGTTTGCGGCTAATTTTAGCAACTGATGTCACAATTAACAATAGTTGTTAATCATGTTCAGTTTTAAACTGAAGCAAAAATCCCAGCATGCTGCCCAATGGTAGGGGCAGGGTCGAAGCTAGCGTTCGGTATTTTATTGCATACTAATGTGGAAATTATATGAACCGAATAGCCAATGCGATATTTTATGTACGACGATTATGGATGTTTTACGTACGAAGTACATCATTAAGAGTAGATAAAATTAATTCTAATTCATCTCCAAAAAGCTTGGGTTTGGCATTCACATATTAGACGTAGAAATGGAAGTTATGTATGTTCTCAAATTTTCATCTTGGCTAGTAGTAGGACGTTTCAGCCATTCGTACAGTTGCTATTAGGGTGAATAATTTAATTCAAATTCATCTTCTAGTAAGCCTCGTGGTAAAATTAGGAATTTAGAAAATTGGTTAAAAATTTACGGCTAATTTTAGCAACTAATTGCCGAACTTACTTAAGAATTATACAGAATAAAGACCCAATATTCAGCATAAGATATTTATACCGAGAGGAAATCTGATGTAACTATGAATGAATAGAAAGTACGGTGAGTGGTGTGTTTTAAGATGGAGCTGTCTGTATAGATTCTCATTAGGCTTGGTTTAATTTAAATAGTACACCATTTTTTAGACAAAATGTACCTACTAATACCGCTGATAAGGAAACTTATGAATACATTGCTACCAACTTGATGAATGAATTTAAAGGCACAATTAACAATGATAATCATGTTCGGTTTTTAACTTGGAACGAAAACCCCAGCTTACTCCCCAATGGTAGGGGCAGGGTCGACGCAATTAGTTTGAGTTTGGCATTGTATTACATATTTTACATGGAAATGATTTATATAAATTTTCAATTTAGCTAGTAGTAGGATGACATTTGAGCCATTCGTACGACGTGCATTATTAGATTCAAATGCAATTCATCTTCAAATAGCTTTAGTTTGGTATTTAGATATTTGACGTGGAAATGGAAATTATATCTACTAAAATTTCAACTCAGCTTGGGTGGAAGCATTCTAATTCTTACCTCAGCGAGTCTGCCTTAATATATTCTGCGTTTACGAACATTATTCTTGGTTTAAATATTCCGCCCACTTTCAGACGAAATGTACCATACCATTACAGTTGATAAGGAAACTAGTGAATTCAATTCTATTATTGACGTATACATTACAATATACAATAATATTATTATCGATTAAGATGTATATTCTTCCTAATCCGGCTGAAGTTGGAACACCTCAAATTTTTTTACTTTGACTTTTTTCCGAGTGCATTTCAAACTATGAGGTTAGATGAAATTGATTCAAATGGTTCTTCTAACGAGTTTGTAAACTGATGAATTGACATTCATATAGATGCTAAAGGTTTCGGCTTCGTGCAGACTTTCGTTAATCGTCTAACTCCAGGACCGTAAATCTAGCCTAATTGAATAGAACTCAACCATATGTGTTGAACCATTTGCCAAATGAAGTTTATTTTCACTCAGTATTTCAAAATATTCGACTGTTTCTCCGAAATAAATTAGAAGCAACGGAAGGAATCGAAGATTGTAGCATGAATGGAATGACGTGAAACTTATCAAATTCTAATGAGCAACTCATGAAGTAGGTACTAAGCTCAATGAATACCTTCTGATTGACACCTACCGCTCGGGCTTGAAACGGAATGTGCGAATTGCGAAAATATTAATTTCTTCCTTCTGTAATCGACCGCAGATATCGAAAAAAACAACTAGCAAGAAGTTTCCAACGGTAATTCATCCCAAAGTTCCCAAAATAGTTTCCATTCATCGTCTTTTCTGAAAAGGCGATATTTGTGCAGCATTGAAATCGATAAGGTAAGAGGACTTGGTGTTTCCATTTTATTGACATTACTCTTCAGTCAAGAAATATCCTGTTTTAGTACTACATCAATTCATCGTGTGAATAAATAAATAAAGTGAGTGTACTCGCATTTTTGAATTTCGTAAATGGCTGATAAGAAGTTATGAAAGAATTCATTCAGACTTAAGAGGAAATTTGCAATTTGCTTTTGGAGTTTCACAGTTTTCAAAATCGGTACTTTGGTTCTATTATACATAATAATTGTCCGTCTGTCTTTGTCAAACCTTATTACACAAAACTATATCCAATTATTGCCCGGGATTGTGTGCGTTAAGTACCCTACTATAGGTTTAGGCAATAATTGTTGGTCTAATAAAGGCAAACGCGCACGCGGAAATTAATTTCCGGAAAAACAAAGTTCTAATGATCGTTGCAGGGAGATTCGTAATGTAAATAATACAAAATATTTGAGTATCTCTCATTAAAAATAAATAAATAAAAAAACATGAGGATAAATTAGAATTGACTAATTGGTTATGATAACCTCGGAAAATAATACCATAGATCAATGTTAAGTCGGAATCAAATAAAAATTCTCGATAAAGAATCTGGAATACAAATATCGGAAAGGATACAATTAGGGCATTTATTTAATAACATCGGGAGTTCATGATTGGAAATGCTACAACTGAAAAATACTGTACACCAAGTGGTAATTTAGTTAATCGATAGAGATTCTAATAAATTTGAGCAATATATTTAAGTAAGGTTGAAATAAGTACACGCATCAAGCAACGAAATCACCAACCTCCTTGTTTGAGGCACAAACGGTTACAAGATAGGTACGTAATTAGTGCCCTTGAGGCTAGTTTCTTTTCTAATCGACCAATTGGATTTAAAATGTTGGATAGAGCGAGCGCCTTTGGGGCTTCCAGAATACGATTGCAAAGTACGGAAGAGCACTGATCAGCTGTAAATTTCTTTCCTAGTTCACTCAAGGTTTGTATGTACAGTGAGTCCAGAACGGTTCTGAACCGACCACGCCCCTTTTTGGCTGTATGCACAGCGACCGAACGAGTTCGGGATTTTTAGTTCGCTGTTCACAGAGCAAGTGCGGGACTGTCCAGAACACGTTCTATCGGTCCGGGGTTTTTTTCGGAACTTCTAGTCCCGCTCATGCGCAGTAAACTATTTACGCTCCGCCCCCAACGATTTCCCCTGTGGGCTCGCAAGTGGAGTTTTGTTGTTGTTGTTTTCGGCAATACTGTTTGCGTCATTACATTGATTACCTACATTGATTTTCGGTAACTGATATTCTGACTAGTCATAAGTTTGATAGCAAACAAAATTCTAGTGCTATATAATCAAATGTAACACAAATTGACTTATGTCAATTTGCTCTTTTAGTCATATTGCACAATTGGAAAATTTAGTGAATTTTCGAGGAAAATGAAACAACTTGATGCAATGTCTAGAAAATTTTTACAAATTAAATTTAAATTCGTGAAATTCCGTTTCCAGGTATTTTGAAACGATTCCTGGATTTCAATACTTCTGTTCTCTTCTGTGTAAGGCTTAGTTCGGAAATTCGTGAAACTATTTGCTTCTGAGACTTTTCCCAAACTAGAAAGGCTCATTAAGTTCCTTCCTACAGTCTCAATCGGAAATTGGTGGAACTCGTTACCGCTCGAAGGTTAGGTACCTACTTCATTACTAGCTACTTCACAGAACTTCTTGTGAGCCGAGCCTCTTCTATTTTATTCTTCTTTCAATATTACCTATATTTTCCTCCTAAAAAGTTGGGGGAGCAATATGTACAGTTGACGGGTGCGAAGAAACTATATACTTAGGAAGGTACCGCTCACAAACAACTTCTCATTTTTAGCGAATTTTAAAAAATATTTTCGGCTATAATTGCACTTGTTTTTATTTTAGTTTACTGAAATACGACTCGTATTTATTGCCTTGGCTGTCCGATTTGGAACCAAGGTATATTCGGAATGTCAGTTTGACAGCACAGATTAACAAAACACTAAAAAAGACTGCTGGCCTTTGACTTCAATGGTTCAGCCGTTTAATTTTGAGAAGAATCTTATTGAGAAGAAGGTTACGAGTGAAGGTTATCAGTTCCCAATTGGTTCGAAACGCGTATGGACTGCGAGGAGTAATGAACCAGTTCTCATCCCCTCCCTTGTCGGTCCTCCTTCGAACCTAGACCAATTCTGAACAGGTCCGGGACTCACTGTACATACAAACCTTAAAAGTACCGAAATTTGGAATGGTGAGCATTAGTACTTCTAAAATACGATTAGAAGGAACGGAGGAGTACTATCACATTAGGAACTCCTGCGACTAATCTCTTTCCCAATGCGATTTACAACGGCACAAATTGGTACCTACTCCATTCCTTATCAATCAATGTTGATAGGACTAAAATCATGCAATTCAGATGGGAATCCTCCTCTGTTGCTTCCCAACACCTCCATATCTAAAATCATTCCATAAATTGCGATAATAGAGATTTGTGTTGTAGGCGAGTTGGATCAGTCGTAAGCATAAAATATTTAGGAGAGGTAAATTGATGAAAATCTGAAATGGGGGGTTCAATGTTGAAATGATCACGGAAAAACTAAGAAAAATTATTCACGCATTTTTAGAGCTGCGATGCTAGTTAAATGGAGAACTTCTTAGAGCAGTTTATTTCTCACTAGTTCAATCTTGACTGATTTACGGGATATTAATGGAGTGGCTAAGGGTGGGGCAACGGCTACAGTTCTAAAGCAGTTGATGAGTGTTCAGAAAACCATAGTTCGAAATATCACTCGTTAACTTTATTGCTGCAGGTATGAGGTATATTTTAAAGTCAACTTTTGGCGATTTCTGAAGAAACATGAGACACTCTGTATATGAACATATCAATTTTACCGCTAACACGGCACGGATAAGTCTATTTGATTTTCAATACATATTTCAAATGACAGATGCGAAATGACCCATGACAGGTGATAAATATCCCTGTCAAAATGTCTTAATTAAATGAGCTCTGTCAGCTGATCAGAAAATTCGCAATTCAATCGTCTTTTAGTGTCCCAGAGAGTATCCCTATCAAATTTCAACTTCCTAGGGGTAACAGGAGGGAATATAGCTCACACCCAGCTGATTGGGAAGGATCCAATAATTTCAATCGTCTCTTAGTGTCCCAGAGAGTCACCTTATCAAATCTCAACTTCCTACCAATGATGAAGAGGAGACGATATTTAGCTCACTCAGCTGATTAGGAATGAGCCAATCTTTTCAATCGTCTCATAATTTTTGCTTCAGAGATTAAATAAGATAGGAATCACCAGCTTTAGGAGCTCATCAGCTGATCGGAGGTCTATTCATCGTCTAATACCTACTGCATACAAAAACGAAAGTATACCTACCATGTACCTAGTGCCTTCTTTTCACATTATCAGTTCATAATGTTTACTTAGCAATATTAGTTTATAACTTTGCGTAATAAACCAGCTTTCGATGGCAAAAGACTGGTTCTAAATAATATACTGCGATTCAAAAACAGATATTGGATTTTTAAATATTGTGGAGTTTTAATCAATTTTTTAGCACATTTTAATGAAATTTAGGTAATTTTTCAGCATAATTTTTTAACGTTCTATTTTATAGTTAATAAACTTCATTTGAGCAATATTCTGCTAATAAAATATAAATCCAAGAATTTGTAGCCGTTTTTGTTTTTGCTAATTTTAGTGATTTTTTCAGCTACATTTTTGAAATTTGGCCAATTTTATGTGCTAAAAAAATGCTGGCCAACGGACTCGTCCTTTTAGCGAATTTTTGAAGAAAATTAAGCCATTGCTCTCGCCTCAAGATTTGTAGAATGTGAATTTTTGAAAAAAAAAAAAAAAAAAAAAATTATGCAGAAATCCGTTTCAGGCTATTCTGAATCATATTCTGAAGTTTAACGCATTTTTTTATGTATGTATATATGTATGTATGTATGTATATATGTATGTATGTATGTGTCATTCCAGACGATAACTGTCCGTAGAATTGTGCTAGAAACTTCAAACAAATTTTAAAATGTTAAGGGCACAAAACGAAAGTTCAAGTTCGTTGGCCAGCTTGATCGGATTACATCTTCGGGTTGAAATTTTCAAAAATGTAGTCAAAAATTTCAAAATAGCCTGTTTTTTGCGATTTGTCATGCGAAATAATTTTTTCAGCATACTAACATGTGGTATATTCGGAATCAGCGTAAAATTTCCTATAAGAATATGTATCAAGTTTTCAAAAATTTCAAAGTTGAAAAATCAGTCAAAAATCGAAATAATGCCGTTCGCTGGTCGTAAATTTCGGTAATATTCTTCAAAAATTCGCTCATGGGGTCATGCTGCATGACTGGACTTTCTTTTGAAAAGCTTGATTTTTTGGCGCAAGATCGAAATTTTTATCTCAATACTAAGGAGAGTTATCGTCTGTAAGGATGTATATATATATATATATAAAGCTTTAAACTCTAGGATTCGATTCAGAATGCCTCCAAACGGATTTCAATGGAGAAAATTTCGATTTTATAATTTTTCGAGGCATTGCAATCAATACCTTCATTTTTTACGAAAATTCGCTAAAATTTCCTCAAGAGTCCCCACCCTATTTGTGAATCAGTAAGTTGAGCAATGAATGAACCCTAAAACCATTTTGTTGTTGATCAATGACTAAAAAAAAGTGTGTTTATATTGTGTGGGATGATGCGGACTCTTGAATAAACATGTATCTTATATCTACCAACAGACTAGGGACCCACAATACTAAGGGATTGACTACTTGATATTATGTATCTACATACGAAAAAGCGTAAACTTCAGGAATCGTTTCAGAATGCCTCAAAACGGATTTCAATGGAGAAAATTGTTCAAAAATTTTGATTTCAAAATTTTCCGAGCCATTGCAACATTTTCAACGAAAAGTCGCTAAAATATAAAGTTTTGTGGAGTAATTTGCAGTATTCTTTTCCTGGGTGTAAAATATACTACTTGCTTTGTCTGGGGCCCGACCTTGAGGGTCAGGTCGATCTTGAGATGTCAAGAACGGAATTTTAACGCTTTGAGCGCGACCTTAAAGGGTAGCGGTCATTATCGCTAACGACTCCACCTTAAGGCGGTCAACTTGCTCTGTCATTATGCCAAAGTCGGCAATCAGCTAAGACGGGAGCCACGAAAAAAAAAAAGAAATCAAAGTAGTCACTTCCGACTTTTGAGGACATGTCGAAAGGGTAGTTTTGAAAATTATTTTCACCTTCGGTGAGGAGCAGGATGTTAGGGATAATGAACAGCCTAAATGATTAAATTAATTAAATTTGGCGTGAGGACCACCTTTCAAAAGGATGCGATTTTCTGAATATAACAACAGCTCAACTTCTTATTTTTGAGGACAAGTCGACAAGGGTAGTTTAAAAACAATTTTCACCTTCGGTGAGGAGCAGGAAGTTTGGGATAATGTGTTGAAATATTAGTTTCTACAAGTCATGGTTTCAACATATGGCCTAGTCTCCAGTTTGAGTTCTCTATCAATTCAGCTTTGCCTTCTGGATTATGGTTGGTTGCATTTCCAGTAAATAACTCGGAAATGCTTCATAGGCATAATAATATATTTTATTGTCAACCCATAATATTTATATATTCCGCAGATTAGTTGGTCTACATTCAGATTCGGGCCTAGCACGCATCCATCTCCACATCTTCAAGATCCAGCTGATCGATCGGATATCTTCATTTGTCAAGGCTCCGAATCCTTACTTCGTCTCCAACTTCGCCTAGGGTCGTCGCCCTTGAATCTTGGATCAAGTTTCAGCCTACTGTTCTGTTCATCATTTATATTTTCAAGCATATTACGTTCAGCTTTGTTTGTTCAAGTTCATCTTCATAAACATACAACAAAGCAGGGTATGCTTTGTTGCAAGTAAGCTAGGTATACTTCATTACTAACATTAACTTCCTCGTTGCTTCACGAATGTTACCTCAAACTACACGCTCTAATCTAGAAACTATCGACATCCGAGCATAATGAACAGCCAAATGTACAAAATTTAGCGTGAGGCTTCAGACTACCTTCCAAAAGGATGCGATTTTGGTGTTTTTCGGAGGCCCATTCACGCATAAGAGGCGATAAGCGGAGGCGCGGTGCAAGCGAGACGCACGCGCGTCGTCACTCCACACACTGGTCCCTAACGACGAAAAAGGGGGCAAGAGTCCCGTCAAGTCCAGTTACGCTGTATTTCTTGTTAATTGGGCTCGACCGTGTAATTTCAAATAAACAAAAGTCCATTTTTAACACCTTTGGGGGACCAAAAAAGGTATTATGTTGGATTAGAGTGGTAGCTACACTGTTCAGAACCGATGCTTTCTAAGCTCAAGTCGTTATATTGTAAGCTCATCTACTTCAAGAAAGAGTAAGGGGCTAAGAACAAATTAGAAAATTGAGAGGAAAAGCGAAGTTTTGTAATGATGGGTAAAAGAAACGTCTGCCAAGTTGGGTGGGCAGTAGCTTCCTCAAATATTGTAACATGGGAAGCATTAGTTGAAAAACAAAGTACGAGTCGAAATAATTTAAAGGTCGGTGTTATAAGAAATTAATGTTTGCGCATCCGCACACACTACTATTAATCCCACGGCAATGAAATATATAAGGGAATCATTGCACTTAGAATGCGAAAATCTCAAAACAATGTCAATACAAAAAAATTATGCTGCTTGAATGGTACTTTTCTGCAAGTTGGCAACAACAGTATTATTTCACATGGAATGGTTGTACATATGTATGGAATACTTTAATATATTAGATGGTAAAATTAGAAAAAGCTGTATCTAAAATCAACAGTGAAATATCTCTATTAGGTAGTGTATAGAATGTATTGTTTCTAATGTGTGAATGTATTTACCCTTAACGCTTTTCACCACAGCGCGTCGAGCCCACTCCAATTTTGACTCCTGAAATAAAGAAGTATAAAATCCGTCAGTGTCAACAAATTTGTAAATTATTATTGAATGAATTATGAAATTCACAAAAGCAATGACAATAAATGCGTAACTACTGGCAGACTATATGGGTATTTCTAGAATTATGGGACTTATCATGTCAAAAAGCCTTTACGCCAACAATGTTCATACTAGAATGTGTATTCTAGTTCTGCAGGATAGACAACTTCTGGGCCTACAATGGTTCACCATGTTTTGGGACAATAGGTGATGAATCAAACAATCAGAGAGTGCTGAATACACCGACTCTCACGACCCACAACTGCCACAAGGTGTAGGAGGCCAACTTCTCATATGTTATTGTACCCTTCAAAACCAGGTTGTAAAAAATTTTTTAAATATCTTCTAACTCGGGTTATTCTCCCAAAAAATAATAATTGAAAAAAGACAAAATCTAGCTTTAGGCATTACCTAGCATTAATTTTGGCATTATTAGCAACATTCTTCTACGTTCATGTTCCCAGCTAAAGGAAGTAATTCAAACGAACCTATTGCAAAAGTAAGCCACTAGGGATGTTTGTACAAAAATTATCTATATTATAGGTATTGTGGAAAAAAATTGGTGCTCATTTGTAGGAATTCATAAAACAAGAATATTGTTCACTTTCGAATGCCTAAGTTGTTGGAGACTGCACTGGGTTTGACTCGTTGTTACTTTAACGGAATGGTTATCAAGGAGTTTGGTATTTTGTTGCGTAAATATCAAATTTCTAAGGATTTGACGTAAGAACGAGAAGATTTGGTCAGATTGGAGCATATTCAAGCTCGACGAAGTACCCGACAACACAATAGAACAATTCGTACCTTTTTGATTGAATTATTTTTTACAATTTATGTATTAGGTACCACTGTGACTGGATTGGTACAATTTGAGTGGTTGTACCAACTAAAGAGAGTAGAGCGTTGTTAAACAAGAGAACCATCGTTTAATCGAAAACTGCTTGAAACGTACGTATTTATGGAAATGGAAGTATATAAATATACAAGGACAGCACTAGGAATCTTCAATCAAATGCAACACAAACAAAGAATTTGGGTTAATAGGCTTCATTCTATGTTCATGTTGGCAGCTAAAGGAGCTACTTTAAACAAAACCAACTGCGTGAGATATCTACCAGGTTTGAGCTACATTACCTATATTATATGTATTTGCAGGAAACATTGAGGTTCATTGTTGTAATTCGAGAAACATTACTATTGATCAGTATCGTATGCATAAGTTGTTGAAAACTGTGAATGTAGCGGGCTTGACATGTTATTATACTGCTACTGAATTATTTGCAGGAAATTTGGTAAATTTGCATGTCAATATCAAACACCTAGGAATTTGACGTATTCTTGGACGAATCGGAGCCTTTCCAGGCGGTCTCAAGTACCCCAAAATATAATAGTAACAATTGTGAGGTTGTATCACATTTAGACTGAGGATCAGATCATCCATCAATCGAAAAACGTGACGATTAAACTCTTCAAACTTCAACTAAATCAACGAAAAATCAACGAATTACAGAATTTTCAAAGAAAACTCGAAACTGAACCGTTCGAAATGTAGTTTGTGCTCATTCATCACACTCGGATTCATCAAGCAAATGCAACAGAAGCAGAGAAAGAATTTAGGTTATTAGACATTATTCTATGTTCATGTTATGTTATGTTCATTGTAGGAATTCATAATACAAGAATATTGTAATCTGGAAGGCGGAAGTTGTGAGAGAATACTTCTACTGAATACTCTTTTTCGAAGAGTTTGGTAATTTGATGCGTCAATATCAAATTTCAAAGTGTTTGACATAGGAACTACGAAGATTTGGACGAATTGGAGCATATTCAAGCTCGCCCAAGTACCCGAAAACACAATAGGTAGTAACAATTTGTTACTATTCGATTAGATGATTTCTTACAATTCATTACAATTGTTATTGAATTGGCACAATTTGAGTGGTTGTACCAACTAAAGAGAGTAGAGCGTTGTTAAACCATCGTTTAATCGAAAACTGCTTGAAAAGGAGTACGTATTTATGGAAATGGAAGTACATAAATATACAAGGACAGCACTAGTGAGCTTCAAGCAAATGCAACACAAACTGAAAGAAAATTTGAGTTAATAGGCTTCATTCTATGTTCAAGTTTGCAGCTGCCGGAAGTAATTAATTTAACAATTAATGTAACAAAACCAACTGCGAAAGATCCCCCACTGAGGCGGTTTGAACTACATTACCTACATTATAGGGATTTGCAAGAGATATTGAGGTTCATTGTTCGAACTTTTAAAACAAGACACTCCAGTTTCGTATGCATAAGTTGTTGTGGACTGCAACTGAGAATGTAGCGGGCTTGACTCTTTATTAGAATGCTACTGAATTATTGACATTTCATGTCTTTACTTTGGCACATAAACGAAAAAAGCGTTACGGTTTGGTTTTCTGATGATTTCCGCTTACAACCGAGTCATTGCTAGGGAAACGGTACTTTGTCGTTCTTAATCCCACAAAATTCGTTGACCATTTCTTCGAAAGCTCTCAATTTATCCAACCATCTTATGTCAACTACTGCGAAGTGCGTGGCCAACAAGCTGAGTTATGAGCATGGTTATATGAATAATTGTTTACACACAGGTTGATCATTCTCAATAATTGATACATTGAACATGATGTGATACTGTGAACGATTTCTGATGATTTCATTGAGCTGGTGTTTCGATGATTTGATTCATAGCAGGTGATCCGAATATTGCGAGAACGGTTTGATTTTTGAATTGGTGGTTAAATCATTTTAATAGGTAATTTCTATACTTTACACTCTAGGAAGCTGTAATTTCGTATGTAGCCTCTTTAGGACATTTACTTGAAGATGCCCAGGGTCCGGATCCGCTGAGTGGCTCTTAGAGCTTGCATACGAGTCTGCAACTAAAGACATAAAATGTCCCAATGTGTTGCAGACTCGTATGCAAGAGTTTCTGATGATTATCGAATACAACCTTATCGTCTTTGGTCGATCCTTTAAATGGTTTCCTTGATTTCTTCTACTTTAGCAACCTTAGTTTTAGCTTAGTGACATAACGCCATATGTTTGCATGCAAATCATGGTAATTTACCAGGTTTTTTGTTGTTTATAGGCTTTCTGATGATGGTGACAGAAACGTTGAGAAAATTACAATGATTACAGAGATTTTGTAGGTAATTATTTCTTTTTCCTTGGGACCGAATCCTGATTAAATACACAACTATGTGGTCGTTTTAAAGCATGGTTGCAGACATGGAATTGGACTGCTATTGAGTGGTTTGCTAGGTGTTGTGTCAATAATTGAGCACGAAACCCCGGGTTCTACAGGTTTTACGAAGAAACTGAGAAGATTGCAAACGCACTGGGCGTTCGAGCACTCACTCATCCGAGGTTATTGCGCTCTGGCGCCAACCCCATGCCCGCCCGCAAGTTCACCGACCGTCCTTTTATATTTACCTTTTGCCTCACGAAAAGACACCACCACCGTTAAGAGATGAAATGAGATGCGGGAAAGGGGGGGGTGTTGATAATCGTTCACCGATACCTGCTCAATAGTTGATTCGGAAGAGGTTACGCTTGCGGTTTTCTTTCTTTTGTCAAAACCCTGATGAAGCGCATCAGTCATGGTTCGCGGCCTCTGACAATAACAGACGCCTCGTTTTCGCCCGCCTGATCCAAAGCGATCGACCTCTGGAAGTAATGATCTGAACGCTGGTGGTTTTTAACGCAATCCATCTTGACTTGCCAAACGTAATGACCTTCTAGTCAGATTAACGTTGAACCAGAACGCAGATTCAAGTATTGTATGGAGACCCATCATATCCAAATTCAAATATGGCCAGTCCCTTGCAGCGTTCCCTTTCACACCTTGTTCAATGCCGCTAAGACCCCTTCTGGTTGGGGTTCGGCTTGAATTACTAAATAAAATGAAAAGCTGGCTAATAATTTTATGAAAACCCACATTAAAATCCGGTTGAGCGTGTTGTGCCACTCCTACACACCTTCAACAACACATTCACACCAAACTATTTATAAAAACATTGGTTTTTATAAAGGGAGGAATAATTTCGTTGCCACTAACATTAGCAATTTATCACTTGCTGGTTTATTATTTGCAATAATGAACGTTTGTAAGCGGCCAATATGAACAATATTTTTAACCTCTTCTCAAAAATCGTTTATTTACGTTTTCAAAATACTACGTAGATTCCGAAAATCGAATTAAAATAAAAATTGATAGGTAATCATTGAAAATAAATAAATAAAATACCCGTCAGTCCACCTTGCGAAGCATTTCTCCGAAACTACAGGAACACAATTCATGCTTATTGAGGTAGGTGTCTTCTTTTCCAATAAGAGAAGAGAAATTACTCGCCTAGGTGAACAATTCATTCCTCTGATCTGACTAATGTAATACCCAACCATAAATAACCTGCTTTTCTATTTTGATAATATAAAAGCATTAGTTATCCTATATAATGATATGGTTCGCTCCCATCCCATCCCTACGCTTAAGCCATCCCAATGATCGCATGGCTCGACTACAAATATTATCAATGATGCTCACTAAAAGATAAACGGCTATCGCAAAATACTCCCAGGTCAGATACTGAAATTTTTCCTAAGACTACTATGCGAGATTGTGTAATCAAAATTAATAGTATTAGGAGATCGTGAAAATGTAGTAATACTACATTTTCAAACATTAAGAGATAAATTGTTGGATTTACACCAAATAACGAGCTGATCAATACCTAGCTGGAGGTGAATGCAGTCATCCACTGAGGTTATTTCCAAGAATAGTTTCAGGTCATCAGCAAATAACAAAAAGTGTATTCGTTCCGGGAGTATCTCAGGTAGGTCGGAGAGAAAAAGCATGAAAAACAAAGGCCCCAAATGGGAACCTTGGGGCACCCCAGAAGATGCTAGAAAGGGTTCAGATAGTACATTTTGGGTCTTGACTATCAGTTTCCTATCAGACAAAATAGCTCTCGATCCACTGGAGAAAAACTCCATGAAACCCAAACAACTGTAATTCACTTAACAAAATAGAGCGAAGGATCTTGTCAAACACCTTAAAAAAATCGGTATACACGCAATCGACCTGGTGTCCATTACTAAAAGCACCAAGAATGTATGTTTGAAACACTTATAAATTAGAGATCGTAGAGCGTCTTGGAATGAACCCATATTGGTGTTTGGTAATGTGAGGGGTGACTAAGGGCGAGATGATTTGAGCTATAAGTTTTTCCAGTAATTTGTGAATCGTCGATAAAGAACAGACCTGTCTATAATGATTAACAAATGACCTATCACCCTTCTTAGAAATTGGGGTCACAAACGATGCTTTCCATTTACTGGGGAAAATGCCCTCTTTCAATGATTTGTTAAAAATTCTAAACACAGGAAGGGATAAGCTTGCTTGACAGGACTTCAATAGAATGTAAATGTGATGGTGGCACACCATCTGTACCCAGACCTTTCTTAACAAGTGCAGCCAGCTGATCCTGTATCATTGACAAGGAAACCTCAATGGAACCGAGACTCAAAAAATCTGAATTCTCGAGCTGTGTACGGAGTCAAGAGGCTTACCAAAAACGGAAGAAACATAGTCAGCCAACAGCCGGGCTATTTCTACATGAGTGCCAACACACCTATCGTTTGCAGATATTTGGCTAGGTAACTGCGAATAACCATTCCTGTAATTTCCAAAAGGTTTTGAGATTATCGCTTAGTGACAGTTGGATGTCTGCAATGTAATACTGATAAAGTTCACGGGACAAGCGTTTACATTCGCCACGTAGTTGAGAAAACCTTAACTAAAGAAGAGTACAGAATGAAAACTTAAATTGATTAAGAACAAAGTTCTTTTCCTTGATTAATTTAATAAGTTCAATATTAAACCACTTAGGATAAGGGTGAGAGAAGGGTTTAGTTAGGGGAACAAATATTTCAATGGCTGCATATAAAATAGCATAGAAACAATTGACAGCGTCCTCTATTGGCAGGCTTAAAATTGGGGACGAGTTCACGGCCGAAAGAAACTTGTCCAAGGCAACGTAATTTTCACGTTTAAAATTGTACTTAAGTTGATGGGATGTGAATTCTTCATGCTGCTGGGTAACTAGAAAATGACACTCAAAAGTAAGGTGTGAAACATCCAACTTTAATATAGGGTCTGTACATCACAAATTCATATCAGCCAAGTCTGACAGGCAATGATCCAGGGTGTTACCTGAACAATTTTTCAACTTATTGAACTGCTGCAAACAAACGAAATTCATGGTGTACAACAATGCTTGAACTTCGGTGGATAAATTGATTTGCAAGGGAGTTATTGACCAATCAACTCCTGGCATATTGTGGTCTCCAATAATTAATGATTTATAATTTGGATATTGAGATGATAGTAATTCTATGGTTGAATAGTGAGATTCGTAGTTACGGAATGGGGCGTAATCGGGTAAAATAAATGCACCCCAATAATAATTTAAGTTCGGGAATTTCCACAAATACCTACCTTTTCGACGGAATCGGTTTGTAGAGTTACTCTTCTAGACGTGAACTTGTTGTTTACAGCCATGAGGACCCCCTCCTCCAGACATTTTGTGGCAATTTACTAAGATACTATCTGTTCGATGTACTGTATAAGAGTCTAGTTTTAGTTCGGCTGAATCAAAACTAACCGAGAGCCATGTTTCCGAAAAGAATAAGAAGTAACAGAAAAAAGTTGGAGCCAAGCAATGAAGATCGGGTAGTTTAGTATTAATACCCCTGATGTTCTGATAGTAGGCGCAAAGCGTTAGGGACAATTCACACAGGACGAGCGTGTGGCGAAGTCTGACCAGGCACGAAATCAAAAGGTTTCGTGAAGGACAACATGGATTTTTCATCAAGCAGTGGCGAAGATGTTCAAGATGTGATGGATTTGGTGTACTTGGCTGATCTGAACCAAAAAAGGGGGAGATATTGGGTTCACCCATTGTGGCTGAAGAAGGGGAAAACCGGTGGAACATTTGATGTTATATATATGTATATTACAACTTGAGCATCAAACGTTTGCGCAATTTTCTACCAGGCCTGGTCTTGGGCGTTCCTGTTGCAATAATCCGCTGCCTGCGCCACGTCCCTTCTGTTTACATTGAGCCATTTGTTTACATGGAAAGATGCGGAAGTGACAAAGGTCGGCCCCACGACTTCGCCACGCGCCCGTTCTGTGTGAATTGGGCCTTAGAAGTTTTTTGAAGGTTCTTGAATTGATGAGGTGGACTTCAATAGGACAATCGTTGCAATGCCATTGATATAGTTAATAGTTAAACCCTGTTCGCCCTCCTTTTACCGTCTCTCCAAATCATTTCTAGTACTAGCAAGGAATGCCCTCTCCATGTTTTTGCCCTATCAGATGAAATTGATAGTTAAGAAAATTTTCCAGAACGGTAAGCTGCAAGGACAGATGTAGCAGGATTCGGATCATTCATCGATACATTCGATGATCGATCATTCATCGGAAATTATGGGGGAAAATTAGGGGGGGGGGAGACACCCTGTGAAACAAAAACCGATAAAACAAAAACCAATAAAAATGAATAAAATAAATAAAGATAACTTATGAAAATTGCGCTCATAATTATCACGTTGCTTCGAAGGGGGCTTTTTTATGTCCGTCCAATAAAATCCCGGAGTTTCCTGATTCTGAACCTTGCCCCTGGCGTACAGATATGGACCAGTTGCATCGAGGTCGGTGACGTCACAAGGTTCAAACTGAGTCACGCCCTCCAAGCCACCTTTGAGATACAAGAAAAAAAAATTTATCCAGCACAAGGACGTACGTTAGGGACACCGTCAAGTTTGAAAATAATTGCTCAGTCTCGACTCTGACGCCATCCGCTTTCTAAAACGCTTCGTGGTGGGAGGTACCGCACCCCGGCGGATCCAGAGAAATGCAAGCAGGAAGCGTGAGCACGGGCGATTATATTACCTTCAAATGCGGCATTCGCCCCTCAAACCTCAGGAGCGTTTGGCCATCAAAACAAACCCGTTATGCAATGACGATAGCTTCATCCGTTGTTAGTGGATTTTCTCTCTTGACGCCTCAGCCGAACCCTCGGGATTGCCTAATGTTGAATCGAAGTATCACAAACACATTCACTCCATCTGAAGGTGCAGGTTTCAAACAATTCCCACCATTAATTGATACTGCAAAGAGTGACTTAAGAAAGCCAGTTAAGTCATTGACACTTCTCTAACTTATTTGAGAGGTGCGGAGGTAATGGAAGAATACATAGAACAATAGGCATAAGAATACCTAATGAACGGGAAGAACCTTTAGTGCTCAAACGTCATTTCACAAAATCAAGATTCAATGTTTCAATTACATAAAGTTTTCTTGGACAATAATGCAAAGAATTCTACCACTAATTTATCAAGCAAAACATAATGCTACTGCACAAAAAGAAAAAAAGGATTATTGTGTATTATCGATATCCTTCGATACCAGTAAGGTATCGAATATTTGCTTTCGATACCAAATATTTTTGGTACCGATACTTATGATTCAAGTATGAGTCATCAGTTGGTAGTGGATTTTCTCTCTTGACGCCGCAGCCGAACCCTCGGGATTGCCTAATGTTGAATCGCAGTATCACAAACACACTCACTCCATCTGAAGGTGCAGGTTTCACGCAATTCCCACCATTAATTGATACTGCAAAGTGTGACTTAGGAAAGCCAGTTAAGTCATTGACACTTCTAACTTATTTGAGAGATGCGGCGGTGTTGGAATAATACATAGAACAATAGGCATAAGAATACCTGATGAACGGGAAGAATCTGTAGGGCTGAAACGTCATTTCACAAAATCAAGATTCAATGTTTCAATTACATAAAGTTTTCTTATACAATAATGCAAAGAATTCTACCACTAATTTATCAAGGAAAAAATAATGCTAATGCACAAAAAGAAAAAAAAAGTATTATTGCGAAGAAAACTACGACCAACATGCTCGTTTTTCATGAAACCTACGGAATCTTAGGGACGCTCGATATCTTTCGATACCTGTAAAGTATCGAATATTTACTTTCGATACCAAGTATTTTAGGTTTCGATACTCATGATTCAAGTATGAGTACTCGTATGGATATTTTGGCCTGTATCGAAAGAAATATTTGAATACCGTATTAAAAAAATTAAATGGAACGAAGTGACCTAATTGGAACAAAAAGATAATGAAACGCAAAAAACTCAAATTCAACAAAGTCGATCAGAATGCATCCTAGGGACGTGGTGGGACGCTGTTTTTTACACTCAAGTGCGACACTAGCAGCACTATGATTTCGCAAGTAAACCGCGTTGAAATCAGAGTCTTATTATCTCTATCTTTATTTATATTATAAGAATGAAACTCTGTGAGTGAGTTCGCTATCACGCTGAACGGATCCATGCAAACAGGTTTTTTTTTTATCGTGACCGGAAATCTTCCGGTCAGAATATAGGCTATTCTATAATTTTCTAATCCCACCCGAACCATGGGCTGGAGGGGGTGGGAGCCCTTTTAATGCCCGTATTTTTCCCGAGCCCCCGATCTTCTATCCGCTGCCACATTAAAATATGATCGAGAGCACTTCGTATGCCAGCAACAAAGTTAAGTTTCAGGACCCGTAGAACACGATGGTGCCGTCAAAATCGCTGAAAGATGCTGTCTTCCCGGAGAAGTCAGCAAAAGAATGCGGAAAATGACGAGAAAAAAAAGCGTTCCCCGCTATGGTTTTTTACGCCTTCGACCGATTAAATTTCGGCGGATTTCGCTCTGGTTGGTCCTAAAATTTTCGTTGAAGTTCCTATTTGAACTCATGCGAGTTTCGAGACAACAAATTCTTTTTTTCGCATGTAGTGAACGAAAATGTAGACGAAAACGTAGGTTTTTATACCTTATTCCGTCGAAATGTAGTTGCTCTGAACCTCTCCGTTTGAGTTATAGTGACGCGAAGAAAGTGTTCGAAATGCAAAAAACAGCGGTGAGGATTTTGTTCGGTCTCGATAATGTGGGGAGTTGTAGGCGGCTATTCAGGAGATGGGGGTGTTCGACTGTTCCTTATACGTGTACCAATGTTTTTGAGGTTGGTTAAATGCAATGAAAACACGATCAAATTTAATGCTGACACTCACAACTACAACACCCGTTCTCGTAATGACTTTCGTCCCTGTTCGTCTTACGACTTCTCTTAAAAGTGAACCCCTCCAGAATGGCATCAGTTTTTTTAACAAACTACCCAAAGAATCGTCAGCAAATTATTATTATTATCATACAAAGCTTTTTCCAAGAAAATTAACTCTATTGTTATTAACAGCGAGCTGAACGACATTTCTGATTATTTCGCCCTCATATTCGATTGATTAACTGTCGTTTACTTCGTTATATTTAATTTACATTCATTTTGAACGCTAGTTATATTTTCACTGTGACGTTTGTTATGCTTGTACAATACTTAGGTTCTAACAATAATAATTCATTTATTGAGAAGTCAATAGTTAGTTATTGAATAGGTATGCGAATCTAGCAGAGGAATTATTGTATAGCTTCCAAAAATTTAATTTGTGAAATCCTTCATTGTTAATAATCGGTAAAAGTTTCATTAGCTGTATAGGGTGTGATTGTATTTATAGTGTGTGTGGTTGTATAAAAGGTTTTGCTATACCGGTAGGCACGTGGGGTGACATCCCACATTCTCCACACCCGATATCGGACGTCATTATATCAATATTCATTTATATATATGTTGAAAATCATAATTGTAAAATTATATATGCGTATCGACTTTTGATATGCCAGTTCAGGCGACAGCACATGAAAACCGATTTGATTTGATTCGGGAAAAAGAGAGCCCCTTCTACGCAGATAAAATAATGGCCTATCTTTATCAAATCTAATAAACTTTTCGTGGTTCCAGGGAGTTTTATAAGATTAAATTTGTTTGTAAGTAATTTCCAACAGAAAAAAACGTCTGCAAAGTTGGGTGGGCAGTATAGAATCCTCACATAATCGTACGCTTTTGGAACATGTTTCGTTTAGTGGTAATACGTTGTTGTAGGTATGTTGCTTTTCAGTTTGCGAGCTGCGGTTTCAATATTACTTTTCACAACAATCATTATCGCGTACAATTCGACTTATGCCACATCTTCCAGACACCCATTCAACTCTTCTCATAACTACGCTCATACCTCAGATTGTTGGACACGCACTGTGAAGTGGTTAACATAATACGGTTGTGTAAATCGAGAGCTTTCTAAAATAGAGAACGATTCTTGTGCGACAAAAACCACAGGAGTTACATTTCCCTAGGAAACGCAATGGTTGTAAGAGAAAATCATCAGGAAAAACAGTGGTACCTAACATTTTGGATAACGGAACGGGTACCAGAAATTTGGAAGAGCGTCCAGAGAAAAGCCACATTCATGTTAAAAGTTCCAGTCATGCAACATAATCGTATGTGCCTATTGTCTTATTATATTATCATATTAAATTTATGATAAATTGTTGTCATTGAGCAGGAGAATGGTTAACGATCGATCGCATCGCAATTAAACTTGTTCACAATAATGATTCGATTCTCCAACAAAAAACCTCTGGAGCAATCAAGTTAAGAACATAAAGACGATGAAAATGTAGCAATGATGACAAGATAGCTTCTTCTTCCGTTGATGGAGCTCTCAGCTTCTCATCCAAAACTAGACAGGTTTGTCTATTGTTGAATCGAAGTATTACAACAATATTGACTCAATTCAAGGTTAAGATTTTCGCTCTGAATTCAGCTTATCTCTATGATTGATACGGCAAAGTGTGACAGAGGAAATCATTTGAGTCTTCACATTGTCAAGAAACTGAAGTATGTCTAATAAATGAAAACTGACAGTATAATATCTACACATCGTAATTTCAAAAAACCATCAACTACAATACCTAGAAAGCGATTCGGAATTATTGTACGGAATCATCAAACTTTGAAATCCAAAAAAATCTGATGATCCAGAATAACTTCGTTCAGAGAATTGATTTCTTGGCGTAATATTTCAAGATGTTTATCAATGCAAAGTTGCATCAAACAAATACTAACAGATCTTGCTCTAAATAAACATCTGTTACTGCAACAAAAAAACTTCAGCGAGTCATACAATTATAGCAATTTGACAAACAAATTGACTGGGGGTGGGTATAACGGAAAAGAACCCAAATTTCACAGAGACCGTTTTTAAAACTTTGTTGTTAGACAAATTACCTGAAAATGTTCGTTCGATTCTAGTCATAGCTGAAGGTAATCTTGATCAGTTAGCAAAATTAGCTGATCGTATAATATGCGAGTTCAGAGATCTAGCAACTGTGTACTCTGTCAGTAAAAAGAATCAATCTCAACATGCTGTGTCAAAAATAAATTTCCAGGTTCTCGCCATGCAAATTGAAGAACTGAAGCGAAGTATATACCGTATACCTTCCACCCTCATACCAGTATTCCGTATGTACCAGATATTTATCTATATTTTAGATTAAAATTAGTGCATTATACCCAAATACAATGTAGGATTTTGCTACTGTTGTTAATGAAGAAAGCTTATAATAAGGTTCCTACATGATGATAAGAAAGCTCAAAAAAAAGGTTAATTTGGAGTAATTATTGGCTGATGAGAATTATTAAATTCATAGCATGCAATATAAACATTGAAGCAGGAAAATAAAAGCTAGATAAATCTTGACCTTATTAGCTCACAGTAGAATTTAAAAATAACATTTTATTTTATATATTGCATGAAATTCTTATTAGCATTTTATTGGTAACGCTTTTAAAACTAAACACAAACAAGTTTTCGTTATAACGTTGGTACATATTTGTATAATATATGTATATATATATATATATATATATATATATATATATATATATATATATATTTAATTCCAGTTTTAGCGAGTTTTCGCAAAATAATAAGCTATTACAAAGGGTCAAAAATTTCAAAATTGAATTTTTCCAAAATTATTTATTCACATCTTTACCTATGTCATTCCAGACGATAATAAATCTCATTGGGTTTGAGATAAAAATCTTTCTTTTACCGAAATATCCGAGCATTTCATTCACGAGTGCTATTGGGCAGCATTTATTCAGCACGATAAATTGGTCAATGTACAGAAAAAGAGCTGAAGAAATAACTAAAAACAGCAAAAGACGGTTAAGAATCATTATTTATATTTTTCTAGTAGAATATTCAAGAAGAATTAAGAAGAAGTAGAATTCAAACATACCCGAATTGCATTTTTCCAAAATTATTTATACACATGTATAAACAGCAAAAGACGGTTAAGAATCATTATTTATATTTTTCTAGTAGAATATTCAAGAAGAATTAAGAAGAAGTAGAATTCAAACATACCCGAATTGCATTTTTCCAAAATTATTTATACACATGTATACCTATGTCATTAAATCTTTAGGTTTGAGATAAAAATCCGTTCTTTCGCCGAAAAATCAAAGCATTTCATTCACGAGTGCTATTGGGCAGCATTTTTTTAGCACGCTAAATTGGTCAAAGTACATAAAACGAGCTGAAGAAATCACTAAAAACGTCATTTATATTTTTCTAGAAGAATACTCAAGAGGAATTAAGAAAAAGTAGAATTCAGACATACCTAGAGATTCAGTGGCCTCATTAGAATTCAATTTACACCTCAGCCTTCATATTATTTTGTCTTTATATCCATAAATTTAACTATTGTCTATTTTGTAACCCTCGTGTGGTTGTTTACACAACTATTAATTTCTCATCCTTACGCTCTTGTATTATTATCCTCTTGTATTGGGCTTGCCCTTATTGTAAATAAATAAATAGCTGGTAATTAAAGATATCATGTGAAAGTACAATAAAAAACAACGTTTTCAAGGTCGATGGCATTTCTAAAACCGTTATTTCTCGCACGAAACAATAATTCAACAGGATTAACGACTCTTTTCAGGCCCAGACGAATGGATGGCTGTCGTGGCCATGCCCACAATAGATAAAATAAATGTAAACGACCGAATGAAACAAGGTCTGAGTGTGGCCGCCCTCGACGAAACGAGGTATCCCCCAGACAACCTTGCGGAGCTGGCCAGCTGAGCGGCGACCTTTTGACATTTCGGCCCCGTTACAAGGAGGGCGCAATGCACACATCATACGTCGTATATTACTGGAATGAACTTCAACAATAATCTCTTAAAATACAAGTTGTGTACTTTAGTAGTACACTAAACTAATATTGAAAAGTACTAGTAAACTAGTATTCAATACTAGTTGTGTGCAAAGAGAGTCATTGGTGATAACTCCATTGATATGTTGCCTATACGGATTGAGGATCAAATCTCCTACATGTACATGAAGCCAATTCGATCTGGCATGAGCAATGGTCTGCGTGGTGTCCTTCAGGACTTGAGCCCTTTCGTAACCCTACTTCAAAGGAGGGACCAAATAGTGGTCAACCGGGTTGCCACTGGCCATACCCTTCTTACTCACAGACACCTGCTTAGTGCAGAAGCTTGAGATGTTGTGTGTGGGAGGTGTGGTAACTCTCCATAAATCAATCCTCTTGGTAAAATATTGGTTAGTTGGACAAATAGATCCACATTGGGGAGTTAAGGGGAATTTCCCACACTCTTGAGATTGGACGGGAATGAGTCCAACCATAACTAAGTTACCAACTCTCAACCCCTAAACTTTCGATCAAAGTGCCAATCTCCTTCAACATAAAGACCTGTATTGTATGATTCTGGGGTCAGCGCTGTTTGAAAGTGTGTTTTCACCAGTCAAAAACGTTACTACTACTGCCCTCCAATTTTTTAAAACCATAAAAAAATTATTGGTAATCAAACTTAGGATGTTTCAAATGATAATAGTAAAAAAGAGGGAGTTTTGAAGAGTCTACATCGTATTTTCAAAATGAGAACGTGATGTTTTGAATGGGAGAAATCTCATGTTGAAATGTGGGCCACTAGTAAAGACCCCCCCCCCCCCCCCCCAGCAATCCCAAAAAGTATTCAAACTAAATTTCAGCAATCAATTTTCAACTTGTACCTTATTGATTTTGACATGGATATGTCTTTTGGCTGGGGGTTAAGGAATTTTTCGCGACACTATTTTTTCTCCACACAAAATGCAACGCTCCGGCACTTTAGATTGTTATTAACTCGAAAAGTGAAGACTAGGTAGAAATCAATGAGGTACTAAGGCAATGTACTTCTTTCCCAACATCCCAAAAGAGTGGAAAGTAATGTCCATTTTTACGTTCCCAACATCCCAACAGAGTGGGAAGTAATGTCCATTTTTACGTTCCCAACATCCCAACAGAGTGGAAAGTAATGTCCACTTTTAGTTTCCCAACATCCCTACAGAGCAGAAAGTAATATCCATTTTTACTTTCCCAACATCCCAACAGAGTGTAATGTAATGCCTACAACTTTGAAATATCCATGATCTATTGTTTTTCCTCTCCACGGAGAAATTTATGTATGGGTCATTCTCACTTATGTCTACTTTGGCACAAGGAATTTGAAATTTTTAGTTCTTGTGCTATAACAAAGACATAAAATAATGTCAAAAATATTATTATTTACTCCACCAGTATTCGAGTAATTCTGACCTGCCCAGTAGTGTTACATTTACAGGAAGGCTAGGCTGGTGTCGTGTTAGGTCCCCAAACGGGTGACGTTAAATGAGCCATTCTAACGTACGACGTTGCCTACATAGGTACCAAACAGCCAGTAGTGGGTTTTACGTCGCTATTAAAAGTTTTTGATTGCGAGCACTGAACTTCCTATATGATATTGTCACTTGGGTTTAACTTGAAAAATACAACCATACTCCACTCTGCGCATGTGCAAACGTAAATACCATTATGTTCCAGTTTTTCACGCCGTAGTGGTCCGATCTCGCTCAAATTTGGATGATAGTCCGATAGGGATGATAGATTTGATCATCCCATATCTTTTCAACCAAGCATCTCCGTTTCTTACTCAATATAACCTTATGTAGTTATGAATTTGTTTTTCATCAACAACAACATAAAGAAACTAGGAATTTTAAAATTGAAAACTTGTTATTTTATATCTGATATTTTTAGCAACTCCATTTAGAGCAACTCCAAATAAAAACACTACGCGAATATTCAAACAAAAGTTGTGGATAACATTAAATTAGGCACATAAATTCTGATCATCCATGTCCTGAATAAAACTAAAGGGACAGTCGTGTGGCGGGATCTCAAAGGAAATTCGAGAACACGCAGCCCAAACTCGGAAAATTCATCAATTATGCGCATAGTTTTACCTAAAAATCGATTTTTCTCAGTTATTTATAGATCTTAGAGGAGATCTGGAAGTAGTCAAACTCGTCTCATCGCTTAAAAAAAAAAAAAAAAAAAAAAAAAAAAAAAAAAAAAAAAAAAAAAAAAACCCGCTTCGACTGTGACACCCTCCCCTCACATGCCCTATGTCGAAATTTAGTCACTAATGGGATTTTTTACCTAAGGATTTCTCTCACTCATTGTGAATCTTAGAGATCTGGGAGTGGTCGCAATCGTCACATCTCCGGAAAATACTTCGACTGTGACAGCCCCACTAACCTGTGTCAAAACTTCAAGATTATGGGATTTTTCGTTTAAGGATTTTTCTCACTTATTGAGAATCTTAGAGAGCTGGGAGCGGTCGCAATCGACTCAGCGCTGAAAAATACTCCGACTGTAACACCTCACATGATCTATTTTTGAGAAACCGATTTTTTTAGGCAATTTTTGGGACCACTAAAAAATTTGAGCCTTTTTTTAAACTCTATTTGGCATTGGTTTGCACCATACAGCAATTAACAGAAATAAAATTTAAAGATAAAAGTCTGGGGTTGATGTTGGTTAGGAAATCAAACAAATGGAGGTGAACTTCACAATCGTTTTGCGAAAGTGACAAGTCGATATAAGACGGTCATTTCCTTCAAAAAATTTGGTGAAACGGATTTCACGTTCGGTAGCGAATCTTGTACACAGTAGAACGATTTTGAGTTACATTTTAAGAAAACCGAATTCGGTGGTGAGATTGTACTGCATGGCGTACTAACCTGGATAAAAATGGGGAGAGTTTAGTGGCAACGGTGGCCAGAAAAAGTCAGACAAAAAAATGGAGATGTTGATTCGGCTACATCCAGAAGATGTGATCTTGTACTGAACATGCAAGAGATACAGTCATCTAGAATCTAGGGAATTTCTCGTCCCTGGTCTTTGAATTATTATGATGTGTAAATTGTCTTTCAACATGTTCTGAAAATTCAGTAAGAATTGGTGATTAAAATAGAGAGTGCTTAGTGGCAACGGTGGCCAAAAAAAGGACAAAAAATTGGCTACATCCAGAAGAAGAGATACAAGAAGATGCGATTTGGAACAGGACATGGTAGAGATACAGTCTTCAAGAGTCTAGATAGATAGGTCTTCCAGAGTCTCTAGGGAAGAGAAATGGTCTTTGAATCATGATGATATACAAATTTTCTTTAAACATGTTCTGAAAATTCATTTAGAATTGGTGATTAAAATGGAAAGTGCTTAGTGGCAAGGGTGGCCAGAAAAGAAAAGACATTGGTTCGGCTACATCCAGAAGATGTGATCTGGTACTGAACATGGAAGAGATACAGTCTTCTAGAATCTAGGGAAGAGAAATGGTCTTTGAATTATTATGATGTGCAAATTGTCTTTCAACATGCTCTGAAAACTCAGTTAGAATTGGTGATTAAAATGGAGAGTGCTTTGTGGCAACGGTGGCCAAAAAAACAAGGACAAAAAATGTATCGTAATACATAGGTATGTTCGATATTTTACACTTTTTTCCCTTGACCAATTATCACGTTTCAATATTGAAGATGTGGATGCCTGCTAATACACAACGAAGGGCAAAGACAGCCGTTTCTGTCTGTGTCTATTTTCTCTGTAATGTGGCACAATCCCTACCCATTCATCAACATCGATCCATCAGTATCGGAGCTTCGTCTATAACAACCGATTTCAGGTTTAGCAGGTGCAATGGTTACCTATTCCAACAAAATTCGTAGGATGCCTTCCTGATACTTGTACCCAAATACCCTCGAACGAAAATGGACTGATGGTAGAGATCGTGAAGGTTTAGAATCCAATATAAGGTATCAGCATAATTTGAGTTAGGATGAATCATGAACCTATACAAACCGACCACATTTTTTGAAAATCTCGAATATTACAATGTGCATGATGTCATGCCACCTTGAAATAGGAACTAAAAAAATTGATAAAATCAATATAGGTTATCGTCATGGAAGGTTACATGCGTATTCGGTTTCCCTTGAGTTCCGAATAGGATTTGTCTATTCGTACAACGAACGGACCGCTAACCGTGAGTAGTTTTCGCGCATGCGCATTGCTTCATTTCTATTCGTAGTTCCTTCCACTCGACTACGACTCAGCGTTGCAAAAACTCCCCATTATGACCAACATTGTACTACACCCAGGGTGGCCCCAAAATGGAAATTTTAAATTTCCCTGACATTTCCCTGGCCGAGCTTCAGATTTCCCTGACAAAAAATGAAAATTTCGAGGTCAATTAGCGAATTTTCGTAAAAAATGAAGCTATTTCAATGGCTCTGAAAATTTTTGAAAAACGACTTCATTTAAATACGTTTTGAGGCACTCTGAAACGAATCCTAAAGTTTAACGCTTTTTCATATATATTTATATGTCCTTACAGACGATAACTCTGCTCAAGATCGAGATAAAATTCCGTTTTTGCGCCAAAAACATCAAGCTTTCCAAAAAAGGACGAGTTTGTTGGCTAGCATTTTTTGAGCACATTGAATTGGTGACATTTCAGAAAAATACTGAAAAAAATCACTAAAAATAGCAACATACGGCTAAAAATCGTTAAATTTATCGTTTTTAGCAGAATATTGCTCAACTTAAGTTTATTACTCATCAAATAGAACATGAAAAATGTTAGCGCAGAATTATGCTAAAAACGAAATGTACTTAGATTTTATTAAAATTTGCCAACAAATATTGAAAAACTGAAAAAAAGGTCACCACACCAATTTCAACAGTAAGGAAGGAAAACCCACCATACCCACGCCAACAAGTTGTTGTCTCTCACTGGATTAGACCTCCAATCTGCGAGGTTCGCTCCCAAGTTCAATACTATAATCAATCAATAATCAACAATGGTAGATATTTTTCACATACGGTTCACTACTAGATGATATAGTAACAGGACAGCCGAAGACATATACATGTCGTAATAAATCAGCGTGCATGTGGTTATACTCTTAACAGTTTAAACATCACTCTTGATATCATAATTGTCATTCGTATACCTACCTATGAAATAATAAGTGTGATAAAGAATGCCGTTGAAGCAGGATTTCTTAGGAGTTCAAACATACCTAAAAATGCAGCAAACTGTTAAAAAAGTTTTCATTAAAAAATTCCCTGACATTTGGTGGTTTTTGAGAAACTCCCTGACATTTCCCGGCGCTTAGAATTTCCTGACATTTCCAGGTTTTCCCCGACTTTTCCAGTTGGGGCCACCCTGGATAAGATTATGACGAACACTGTAGTGTACCTTCATGCAGCTTTTTATTCGTAGGTGCTGTACCTACAAATAGGTTTTTATTCGTAGTTACTGTACCTGCATGCACTTCGTATAATTTATACAATATCGGCAACGGTAGAGGAGCGTGAAGGCTCAGGATCCGCGTCACCGAAGGCCTTTACCGCTTATTACTCAATGTCGGCACCGGTTCGGTAATCGATTCAACGAACCAAAGATAGGCGAGGGGGTGAAAGGGGGGCGCCACGTAGACGAGGCTATCAAGCTCCCCAGACTCACCAGTAGGGGAAACCCTTCCCCTCCTTTCTATGTAAAAGACCGCGCCCTCCCTTCTGTGTAAAAGGGGAACCTTCGCGACCTTGAAGCTGGGAGAGGTTCCTTCTCTTATCTGAGGTTACTTTTACTTTCGTTCCGAAAGAGTGAAAGCTTTTCGAAGGAGTTCGGATTACGACCAAAACACCTTCGCTTCCGAGTTGGACGTCCTCCCATTCCACTGGCCCAGCAAGAATATATATATATATATATATATATATATATATATATATATATATATATATTTATATATTTATATATATGCAGACAACAGGGGAAGAACGGGCTATCATGGTTTTTCTTAGTTTCGAGGAAAACGAATTTTAATGCAAAAATCTCAATAAAATGTATATCCTGCGATAAAAAAATCCGAAATTTTGAAATTATAATGCCAACGTACATATAAAAGTAATAAAAATGCCAAATTACCTCACGAAATTAATCGTATTGAAATATAACGGGAAAAAACCGAACATAACAAAAAAGAGCGAAAGAAAGGGGCTTTCAGGGAGAATCACTCCTTTGTCAGCGAGTAATTTCTTCACTTATTGGTAAATTTCTTGAAATCCCTCCTGGCTTTCTCAGTACAGAATATTTTTGAATAAATCAAAGCCCGATCTTTTCTTTTTTTGGCAGATTCGGCGTCACAAACTTGCTAGTAAATTCTGCATTGTAGCTCTAACAATAGTAGATTAGCAAATGGTAATCAAAATGAAGTTTCACTTCTCTCAGCCGCCTTGTCTTCATTGGGGCTTTAGGAATATCTTTTGTGTCAAGAAAACCCGCCCAATCAAAACATCCGATTTTGAACAGGCCAAAAATTTAATGTATCCACAGGACCAAACCTTTTTCAAAAGTTTTGGGAAGCCGTAATTTTCAATATTATTTCATCAACTTTTCAAGGAGATGGGAGTAGGAAAAACGGATTTATCCGTGTTACGAAAATTTAGACCAATTTCACCGTAATGAAAAACGGAAGTCAAAGAAAGAACACTGTCTAATTGCACGAAAATCAAGTGTTAAAATACCGACAAACGCAAACTCGAAAATTGAATCTATTAATTAATTCTACTAACCGATAACACAAAACGGTTCCTCAATAGGTGCCTCAGCATTCCAAATTTATAGTAAATTCTACTTTTACTTACCTACTTAATTCAAAGAGAAAATGAGGTTCAATTAATGATTATAAACGTAATTTTCCAATAGTAGCATCAATATTGGACGTCTGGCAGAAGTTATAAAGCAAAATTTGCTTTTAATCATAGAACTTCCCACAATCACATAGTCCTCTTCAGAGAATTATGCGAATTATATAATGAACACTGTTTTATTATTTTCCGACCCGATCAGCTTCATTAATCCGTAAGAAATACGTTGGCAAACCTTCAAATTTTCAGATGTTTTAATAGTTGATTATTCTTAAAAACTACTTGTTAGAAATACGTTGTTAATGGTTATAAATTTGCAAATTTCCAGGCAAACCAAATGAACCTTCTGCAAATCAGATAGGATGTATACTTCCGTAAACAGCACAGGTGAAATGTTTCAGAGAAAAAGTGTGGTTCCAAAAACACTACCTTCCTACGTACTCCCAATACTGAAAGGTCAAAAAAATAGTACTAGTAATACATATATTAATTACTTCTATATGACCATAAAATCAATAAAACAAAGATTCAAGATTGAATGGACTATTAAAAGAGGAATTAGATCCAGCGCTACCTTAGTCTCGTTTTTTCGTAACAATATTTTGTGACCATATATTTTGTAACATTTTCTAACTTTTAGATCCCGATAAAATCTTTTAACATTTACGAAAGGACGAGTTCGTTGGCCACCACTTTCTGAGCACATTAAAATTGGTCAAATTTCAAAAAATCACTGAAAATGGCTACAGATCGTTGAATGTACATTTTTTGGTAGAATATTTCTGAAATTAAGTTCGTCAACTATAAAAAAGAACATCCATGTACAAAATTATGCCGAAAAATGTACTTGAATGTCATTAAAATTTGCTGAAAAAATTGATAATAACTGCAAAAAGCAAAAAATTAAAAAATACTTGAATAGGAGAGTTAAAGTTAACAATTTCTTTGCACTCAAAAAGCTCAAATTTCAAAACAATTCAACAGTATACAATATGGTCATTTACGAAAGGATGAGTTCGTTGGCCAGCACTTTTAGAAGCACATTAAATTGGTCAAATTTCAAAAAATCACTAAAATACTCTAAAAATCGTTAAATGTATATTTTTTGGAAGAATATTTCTCAAATAAAGTTTATCAACTAAAAAATAGAACATTCGAAAAATCGTGCACAAAACTTTGTGAAAAATGTTCTCAAGTTTCATTAAAAATTGCTAAAAATCGGCAAAAAGCTGGAAATTCGAAAGTATTTAGATAGGAGATAATTATTTAGAAGAATATTTCTCAAATAAAGTTTATCAACTAAAAAATAGAACATTCGAAAAATCGTGCACAAAACTTTGTGAAAAATGTTCTCAAGTTTCATTAAAAATTGCTAAAAATCGGCAAAAAGCTGGAAATTCGAAAGTATTTAGATAGGAGATAATTATTTAGAATACTTTTTTGTCAAAAAATTAATAGTTAACAATTTCCATGCACTCAAAAAGCTCAAATTTCAAAACAACAACATTATTAAATACGATAATTTACGCAAGGATGAGTTCGTTGGCCAGCACTTTTTGAGCACATTAAAATTGGTAAAATTTCAAAAAATGACTGAAAATGGCTATAGATCGTTAAAAAACTGCAAAAAGCTGAAAATTCAATAGTATTTGAATAGGAGATAATTATTTAGAATACTTTTTTGTCATAAAATTAGTAGTTAACAATTTCCGTGCACTCAAAGAGCGCAAATTTCACAACAATTCAACATTATACAATACGATAATTTACGAAAATTCGCTCATTCGATCATGCTGCATGACTGACACTTTTTCAACATTAAGAAAGTAGTTTTCTCCCCTAATTAGCAAAGTAAACGTAAAATTTACGACACCGAAAGCTGGGATTGTGATAAAGCTTTCAGGCTTACAGCATGCAAATTTCGATTCAAAACGTTTCGAGACACAAACTTTGAAGAAAGAGAACATTTTTGAAAAACTGACGGCTTATTTTTCAACAGTTCACATTCCATTTAAAAAATTATGAAAATTCCATCAGGAAATCTAACGCTCTTTTCAACGGTATAACCAGATTTGACTTTTGACTGGAAAATGAGGGGGATATGACAGTTTTAGTGGTACTTTTCCGTTATACCCCCCCCCCCCCCAATTTGTCTTCAACACGTCCGCCCGATGTTTCTAGTCATTACTTCTTACTTAGATTATGTTGTTATGTTATGTATTTTTGAGATGCGAGCATCCAGACCGCCAAAGTATACACATCATTCTGACTTACATGTCCAACTAATCTGTATTTTTTCTAAGGGATTGACTGCTTGATGTTATGTAATTTTGAGATGCGAGCTTGCGAGCATCCAGACCACCAACCTATACACAGCATTCTGATCTATTTGTGCGTATTCATGTGCATTCTACTTCTGCGAATCCATGTGGAGGCAATCAAACCACAACCACGCCAATTAGTTTCAACAAATCCTCACCGACATCGGCAACTTCTGAAAACACAGTAATTATATTTTTCCTTGTTCTTTATTTCAAATATACTTTTTCTTCTCACAGCTTGACATTGTCACCAATTCTGAGTAAATATGTAATCTAAGAAGGAGGAATGCCTAGAAATATCGGGCGGGCGGGTTGAAGACAAATTGCCTGGGGGGGGGGGGGGGGGGGGGGGGTTATAACGGAAAAGTACCGTTTTAGTGATACAATGTCGAAAATGCGTCTGCGAAGTTAGGTGTTGCACATAGCTTCCTCGTTGACCTATCATCATCTTCAAACTATCATCTAAAACGTAAGAGAACTCGAACGACTAGAGAGTGAAAAGATGGAACATGAAGGAATTTACGTTGGCGCATGCGCAGAGTGAGGTATTGAGTCAAGAACGATGAAACTGATAGGGGACCGTCTACCCCCTACCCCGCACAGCACATCCCCTGAAAAGTTCATCCAAATCGGATGAGAACTGTGGAAAATAAGCTTTTTACAAGGATTTGTGGACACACAACAGACACACACGGAACCAATGTTGTTCAGAATGGCCTAAAACGTAAAAATATGAGTGGAAATTTTGTTTCGAGACCAAAAATTTTGTTTCTCCCAAAAGTGAAAACAATGCATCCGCTACCATTAGGCAGACTCGGAAGCAAAAGTGGTCTTAAGCGCGAATTAAAAATATATGTTATAGGACAAAAAGTCGCAAATTAGTGGTAGAATCGAACCCTAGCCGGTAGTGCTCCCAACAGTGAGACACCCACCCTGTATATCTGAATATACGTGATAGCCGTAGCGATAACAAAATGTCTTGAATTCTGAAAAACTTTCCTATTTTATTTGTTCATAGGCTGTTTCGCTCCAATCTTGGTTCCAAAGAAGAGTCAGCGGCAGATAAGGGCTAGGAAATCCACAGGAATATCCGGGACAACTATCCGATGAACCAGAAAAACAAGATGGAAGCAGATAGCGCGGCAATACGATCAACTGATAGACACCAAGGCTTTTCCCATCTCAGAGAACTGAATCGCCACCTTGATGAGAGACAGATCTGGATTTCAGAGGTAAATTGCATAAAGCAACAAAGTTACAAGCCGATTTTATGTACAAGTTGTAAAAAATGAGAGTGCAAGCGTTTCATAAAGGTACAACTGTAGACCTGTACTTAATGCACTGTGAAAATTAACAAGTGTACAGGCTACTTTGGACAAGTTACAAGTATTTCCTCATTATTTTGAACAAATCATCGTTGCACAGTTATAAAAAATGGCCGATTTTTAACCTACGTCCGTTCACCAGTAAACTCGTCATTTTCTAGCCTTGTGAGTTGACCATTTTCTAATGTTTAATATGTGGGAATCATCTTCTGCTAAAAGAAATGCATTCAACGGAGAAGACGCCAACGATTTTTTCGGCCACGAATAAATGCTCATTTCGTGGGTATTTTTGAGTTAACGAGAGATTTAGGATGTCTTCCGAGACCCTTGAAAGATTCAAATAATAATGGTACGTGATCCTGTGCAATTTATCCTGATCAGGTATTGAGGAACAAAGTGAAGTGTTAAGATTATCTCGAAGTTACATATGACATTCTTAACCCAGCAGTATCAAGACTTGATGAACTGATTAATTATTTCCGCTGAATGAAGGAAGGAGAAAAATCCGATTATGTATGTTGAAATCCGATCGTGTACTTAGAATCGTTTTTACATATAGATTCGCTGACAAAACTTCAATTTCAGCATCCCGCTTGACGTTGTGCATTTATTTTGTCCCCACACGCCATTTTCCTTTTCTGCTACACTTGTAAACTGTAAAATGTTCGATTTGTCAGCCTGAATACATTGTACGATTTGTTATTCTCTCATTTAATCAAATTATGGGACATTTTCAAAAAAATTCATTTATTCAAGAACCTGGTAAATTAACAACTACCTACATTTGACTTCAGTACTTCTCGACATTATAATCATAAAATCTGGCCTCATATACTCCATGATATTCTAACGGAGACACAAACTTACAACTATCCAAAACATTTAGAGTTCAAGAGAATTCATAAAATCCTACATGAGGTGATTGACCTACAAATGCAATCATTGTATCAGTACGTCGATCATGAGCATATAAACAAAATTTGGACACGATACCTCCTGTGGAAAGACGAAAAACAAAGAGCTAACTGCAATTATAGATGTAATGACAATGATCTCATATGAGGGACACATAGCATCTACTAAGTTTCTGAAAATACCGATAAAATTCATCTGGACGAAAACATACTTGATGATAATATATCGCGCTGAAACAGCGCACATCCTTCCTGCACCGTATATACTATTAATTCACAATAAGGTCTCGAACACCTTATCATTGTTCTGACATCATACTCTGCTGAATTCGTGGTAGGACACTTTCAGACACATATTGACACCTGTTGTAGAAGTTGAATTATCCTCTACTGTATTATTGATCTGTATTATTAATCACCATGTTTACAGTAGTCTTGACGACAGTAAATTACGAAGTGAAAATATCGTATTGATCAACGCGCTTGATAGTTACCGGTCTTTAGTTTAGTGTTTTATTGAATACAATAATTTAAATTATTCAATAACTAAATTGATTATTATTTATCCTACGTTTGCTCCTCACAAGAACACCTATATAAGAAACAATTTTCGAGATTCATCTGGTTAGATGTAGTCACCACCATTACCGGCAAAGTTGAAGACAATTATATCCGAAATGCAGTTATGCGACTCTATATTGCCTGCACACGATGCCTGTTTAATCAAGAAAATACAGATCACATCATAGCCTTGGCGAAATAGCATGGGTCAAACTCAGATTACCACATCGATCCAACTGAATTTGTAAATGAGAACCTGTTAGAGATTGGTACACCAAATGATTGGCCTAGACTCATCCGGTACTTCTTCAAGCTGGAACCGCTTGTCAACCATCAAATCAAATTATACACTAAGGTGAAAAAATTCATATCTTATAAACTTCCACGTGCAAAGGGTTATGTATGTATCAATTTCATGGCAAATAACTCATTCTAAATAATGATCTGATATTCAAACTAAGATTCTGGATTTTTAGCATTGTTTGGAGGTTTTTGTAGATTGTTGAATCACTCAACACCATAATAACTAATTAGGCACATTATTTTTTCAGTACAATATGAGCATAAACTTTTTAATGTTCTAGTTCATAGTCGATAAACTTCCTTTGAGTAAAATTCTGCAAAAAAAAATATATTGTTCTTAAACCGTTTTATTGCTATGTTTAATAATTTGGTAAACGATTTTTTTGAAATTTGACCAATTTCACGTGCCCAAAAAGTGCAGCCCAATCGGCCTAAAAGTTGAATTCGTTCAAACATAAATTATGGATTTTAAGCTCTTTTAGAGGTTTTAAAGATATAGTTACGGAAAACCACGCCCTGGGAGTGATAAATTCTACAGCGAGTATAATAAATAGAACTGAGGGGTTTCTGGCAAAAACACAATTAGTCACAGAAGTTGAGTTTTGAGTAGGTGATGCTATCTAGTGGCCAATAACAATAGCTACGATTCTGAATATATGCTTCTAGCTAAAACAATATGTCAGGCTGTAGAGACCTCTGAAAGATAGGCGAAATAGGCAAAAACAAGACAAGTCATGAGCGTTTCACTAAAAACACAACAGGTCAAACGTACAACCTTTACTCCAGTAGCCCGCTCGTCTTTTTTTAGCTACCTTATCGTGTGTTATCAGTTCGTTTTGTGTGTTCTCCATTTTTCCGAATCCAAGCTGTATTTTTGTTGAGAGCATCTGAAAGTCTGGATCTGCTAGGTTTGAGAAAAATGAGTGTAAACCCAGTGTCTGAGTGGCCTCGTAAGCGGACACAATAGGAGAGAAAAACTATAACAATAAAGAACGCAAAAGTGGCAGGAAAAGAGCATGTGAACCACGTTGGAAAGACGATGCAATGCGTCGCACTAGAGAACGATTGCCGTCAAGTGTTTTACTTCAAACACTAAAAACCTCAACTGCTGGAGTACCAAAAGTGTGGGACGAAGCAATCTTGAAGGCTTGTGGTTCCAAGCCCATTCAAGCGACACAAATTCACCCATAAAGACTTCAAAGACACTGAACCCATCTTTATGAAGACACCGCAACCACAACTCAAACTTCAAAGCGTTCGGATGCTTCGGATTACTTGTGTGGACAAGACAGTCCAATTGAAAAATTCATATTATGGAGCATGGACCAGACATATCAGCAAGCGAGAGACACGAACCTCTTGAACCTTACTCCCCTTTACACTACACCACCCCGGCTGAATCCAGCTAAAATCAAAGATGTGAGAAACATCATCCCATACCTCGCAAAAACAGAAAGTAAATACGGGACAACCTCCTGGATAAACTTACAGGTGACACTAACGAAGAAGTGTTTAGTATTGATAATGATGATAACAGTGACGGATGCGAAGATGATTAATCAACAATGTTTGTTTTTATATCTGCATATCATCTTTTTTTTTTTCATATTTTGGTGTGTACTTGTTGAATAAAATTAATGAAAAGGAAGAAAGTCACAATTTTCGTTCAATTACCAGGGTTCCGAGAATAGAGCATTAGTTGACTTTTCTCCTTCTTAGTAGGCTTCTTCAAAAACATAATAAGTCAAATCGTTTTTCTGTCTATACTGTAAGATATTTTGCTTTAAACTAAATCAAACTTATTTTACATTCATCTTTACTGTAAACATCAAATAAGTAAAGGATGAACCTGCATTTTTATCATTTAATAATGCTTAACAGGACGTTTCCATTTGTTTTCGTCACGTCACGGTGGGGTTTTCTATTCTTTTTCACGTATAACCAATGCGTTACTAGGGAAGTGTAACTCCCTTAGTTTTCATAGCAGGAAAATCGTTATCCACTTTTTGGAATGGTCTCATTTTATCACAGCATCTCATAATCCCTTAGCCTCTGTAGTGTCAAGGAAAGCTGATTTATTACGTTCAGTTATAAACTAATATTGCTAAGTAACCATAATGAACTAATAATGTGTAAAATTAATCATTATTAAATGATCTGACTGTAGAACCTTAGGTCTACCGTCCGTTTTTTTCCATATTTTGATGTGTACATGTTGAATAAAATTAATGAAAAGGAAGAAAGTCACTATTTTTGTTCAATTACCAGGGTTCCGAGAATAGACCATTAGTTGACTTCTCTCCTTAGTAGGCCTCTTCAAAAATGAACAAGTCAAATAGTTTTTTGTCAATACTGTCAGATATTTTGCTTTAAACTAATTCAAACCTATTTTACATTCATCTTTACTGTAAACATCTAATACAGGATAAAACTGCATTATTTTAGATTATCAAAGCAGCGTTGAGAGCCATATGCGTTGCGAGTTCCCGAACATCCTGCCGACCTTTATTCAGTGAGCTGGGAGTCGTCACAGTTGTGGGGATGCACGTGATTGAGCTCCTATGCTTTGTCGCCACCAACAATAAACTAATTTCTTCATTAAGAGTATTTGATGATTACTATAATTTGGTTTAAAAGACCAATGCTTTCTTTTCGGCCACTTAATGAATTTGAATTTAATCAGTTTAGGAATAGATTTATTGATACTCTTTCAAAAATCTGTGATTTGCTACGCACATCGATATTTAAGTTTGATCGCTCGGCGCATGATCGCAACACTGTCTCTCGGGATCATCTCGCCTTGACCAGAGTCCGTACTGCAGCAGCTCAGAGAAATAACATATAATTTTTAGGTGCCAAACTCTACAACCAACTTCCAGTCAAACTGAAGAATTTGAACAACCAGCTCGGCAATTTAGAAGAGAAATCAATAGAAAAATTAAAGACAATCCCATTTATACTGTTGATGAGTTTTTTTACATGCGTTTTTAGAATTTTTATATACGTATATATTATGTAACTAATATTTATAATTATTTGACAATGTATTATCCCACAAGGATGTCATACAATAAAATCCATCTAACTATCTATCTATCAAGTAAACACGGTAGACAGTTTTTTTTAGTTTCCTAAAAAATGAGTTTTTATGACTAATCGTATTTTTGCCAGGAACCCCAACGACTGTTATTGTAGAAAAGATCTCCTTGAAAGTATCCGAAAAGCCTATCATACGAAATCTATTCAGAACTTCCAAGATGAGCACCGATAGCCGCTTAATGACCAGCTGCTGGTTTTCGGGAGATTGAAATATCCGTGGCCGATCTACCTGAAATCCACTACCGGAAGTGAAATACCAGTTTCCCAGGATGCGGTAATAGGTGAAAACAACAACTGATAGGAATGCGTGCCCCTGACACGGAGAGGCGAAAAACGTCTTTTGGGAACGAGGCTTTTTTGTGCATCCCTCATCCCAATTAGGATGACTTTCTGGGAGACGAACATCTTCCAGACTTAAGAGCAGAGCTGAAGTGTAGATAATTGAATGAAAAAACACCTGGCAATTGACGGAATTTGGTCCCACGCGATAGTAGTTAGGTTTCATGCGTTATTTAGTGATTACCATCTTCTGCCTTTCTACAAAGTCAGTGTCTTGTCGTAGCAAGCCTGACGTGGAAGGAATGTTGAAAGATTGAAAGTCGACTCATTTAAGTTATTTCATCGGCGTAAGTTATGTAATATTTATGTAATATAGTATTTCTGGTTGCCATTATTCTCTATGGAATATCGGATTCAAGAAAACATAAATAAATAAACCAATGTATATCAACCTTTGATCAAATTTATTGGTGTATTTTTTAAATACATACCTAGATTTTGAATGGAGGAGGAAAAAGAAGTACCTAACCAGGCGACTTACAGCTTTCTTGTGTCCACAACATGATTGAATAGATCGGAGAAATGTGTTGAGAGGATTCAGAGTAATATTGACGTTCAAATTGTTATAGGAGCGTATAGGTATTGAAGAAATGATAAAAATTACCTACACGATTAGCAAGTAGAAACATTGGAATTACACGCAAAACAAGCAAACATACCGTACATACAACAATAAGAAATAGGGTTTGTAAACGTATTGAGCATGCGCAAAAGGTACTTATGTGGAAGAAGCATGAAATTTATTAAGAAAAACAAATTGATATGGACCCAAAACTGTACAGTTTTTACGACATGCAAATGTGACTTGTGAGTGAGAATGTTCAATTTCGAGCAGATTAACATAAACCAAGCAGACACAATCTTGTGAAATTGTGTATGACAAGATTGCTTCAATGTATGCAAATTTTACAAGTATGCAGAGTTGGGCTCTTTTGTAGTGTCACTGTTAGTAAACAGTATCTTTTTAGCGAATTATCGTAGAAAATGAAGCTATTGCAATGGCTCCAAAAATCATCAAATTTGCATGCGAATGGCATCAAAATAATCGAAAATTTCCTTCATTGGGATCCGTTTTGAGACATTTTGAAATGAATCCTAGAGTTTTACACTTTTTCATAAATAAAAAAAAATATATATATATATATATATATATATATATATATATATATATATATAAAATATGTGTGCGTGTCCTTCCAGACGATAACTCTTAAGGATTGAGATAAAAATCCCGTTCTTGCGCCAAAAAATCAACGAAAGGATTAGTTCGTTGGGCAAAAAAATGTACTAAAAAGACCGCATGGTTAACAACGGCCAAAAATCGTTAAATTTGTATTTTGTAGTAGAGTTTCAGTCAAAACAACATTATCAACGCTCAACTAGGACATTATAAAATTTTTGCACTAAATTATGCTGACAAAGTACTTTAAATTTCATTAATATTTGCTAAACATCTATAAAATTGGAAGGAAAAAAAAAAAAAAAAAACCTAGAAATCCAAAATTGATTTCTAATCACAGAGTTTCATTCGAGTATGCGTTTGTTGACATAAAATAGGTTTTAAACAATTTATTTCTACTAAAATTGATCATTTTTTAATACAATTCAAAATTTAGAATTCTACTAAGAGGCTTTGTAGGTAATTCAAGAAAATTCGCTAATACAATCATGCTGCATGACTGGAACTTATTATGACAACCTACATCTTGTTAAGTGAGACGGACTTAGTATGACTGTTTGCTTCACTTCTTATTGTTTGCTTTCTCTCTGACGCTGCTCTCATTGAGGGCATAGCTTTTAAGCCCCTGATGATGGTCACGGTGATAAACGAAACGCTAAAGGCATTATAAAATATTACAAAGTAATTATTGTCCTTCTTCTGAGCCAAACTCCAACAATACTTGAATAATCGTTATCTATTGGTCCGATTTCGTTCAAACTCGGGGGAGTTAGGTAAGTTGGGGTATAATTATGTATCATTAAAAGTTCCTATGAATTAATATTGCGATAAGCGGTAATTTTGCGCATGAGCAACACTAAAATTGATTGACACAGACAAAACTCCGTGTCTAATGACCGAATTTAATGAAATTTTCAGGGATTGTGCGGGTTAGCTCCTCTATAACTTTCATTGCCGTCATCAATAGCAACCGGCAAATGTAGATGAATTTCCAATAACGTCGATTAATCATGAACTATCCGTTCGATGTCGGGGGATTATTGGATAAATCCAGGATACTGGATACACAACCCTTGGTATTTTACCGCCATTGGTTGAGCAATAACTCTAGCGCATGCGCAAAACTAATATTGATTGACAGTCCCGAGTTATTGGGAGGGTTAACTTCTATCTAGACAAACATGAATCCCTATATCTCTTGAATACCCATCTCTACCATGCATTCTAGCATTGAAGGACAAAACTAACATACTGCTATGACATTTTGTATGCGAATAAGATCTTGAGAAATGGAGAAAAAATCTTAGATTTTCTTTTTAGAACCACATTTACGACTTAACTTACGAAGATGAACAACAAAGAACAAGAAGATAAAATTAAATTACATGAATTTTCGGGACAAAGAGAACCAACATTCAGAATCCTGAAAACAATTCTCTCGCCTTGCGGACGATCAAGGAAGATTCATTCTGTTAATGTGTTCCGTCTAGTTAGTTTGCTCTCCCGCTATTACCGCCAGTTATTTATTCAATAAAAAGTTGAGTGTTGGATCCCGAAAAAAACGTATTGTTTAATTTTCGAATCCGTTTACATAGGTATCCTATTGTATATTAGGTAGCATCGCAACCTTTTTGAAAAGTTTTACCATAGAAATCTGTTTAAAGCATTCAGAGTCGAACTAACATTCCACAATTTTAAAAAATCTTGAGGAATTATCACGAGGATAGATCAAATATTAGACGAAAATATATTTTTCTAATTCTCTATTGCACGATAAAACGTATTGTACATGCCGAATTGGGTGTGGTGCATGGCATCACACCATGACTTCCCATGAAATTAAAGATCTTTGAAATGTTTTAAAAAATCTCAAAATATTCCATAGCGAGTTCTGTAGTGGGAGGATATAGTAACTAAAGATGTGTAGCGTAAAACCTCGAAATCGATCAATTAAGCATAGTCAGATGATGAATTTGCGCATAAACAAAGTGAATTATGAAAAATGTTTATCGTCAAGATTGCAGAGGAGTGTTTATCCTCAATGAAAGAGTTAAAATACATATTCTCTCTACAATATATCATCATCTTACAAGAATCAAGCGTCTGCGTAAGATTCAGTAAATTACGCTGGGATTCCACGTGTTTCATTCAGGTTTCCAATTAATTTTGTGAATGAAAGGCAAGAACTGGTAGAAGGACGAGTTGGCTATCCGCTTTCGATCCTGCTTCGCTCGATACAGTTTCACTACGGCGCAATGACTTTGCGAACAAATCAAACATGCGTCAGAATTTGAATCCCTTGGAAAACTGATATCATGAGAAATGTGTCAAATAAAATAAAAATGTTGCAGATTATTTTATAACAGTTCATTGCTTTGCTTGCAACATGAGTTAGAGTTCATTTATTTACAATACGGGCAAGCCCAATAGAAGATTTTTATGTACCATTAATGCTTCTAAAACGAAAATCGTATATTGTAAAGAAGGAAAAAACGGACTACTTATAGGTAGTCAACTTATATTTAATAAATTCATTTCTCTACAAGTGCTCAAATATCATAACAATTTAACCTAAATGACAATCTAGGAAAATTCACCCATACGATCATGCTGCATGACTTTATATTCAATATTTTATGGCCTCTCAATTTTTGATCTGAAGCTACTTGTTGAAGTACAAATTTTATCATTAGAGTTCAAAAATTTTTTTTTCCTCACATGGATTCTTAGGTCTGGGAATATAATTCAAAATTTTCGTCCGACAGCAAAAAATGTCACGATTTTTTTCCCCTACTACCAATTGTTGCCAGAGAGAATAAAGCTTCCTGATTCCCCATCCCACAAAAATCGTTCAATCCACTACTCCGCTAGGGTTTTTTTTTTTTTTTTTTTAAATCCCTAGATACTCAAATGATTTTTCTCACAAATGGTTTACTCAAGGTGATGTAGTTTCTAGGGAAGCCAATGGCATATCCATTCCCTTTTTTATGTGCGTGTAGCATTGTTACTTTTGAACAATTTAACCACCAATCTTGATAATTATTTTTGTCATTCGTATAACTCACCTATGAAATACTATGTACCTAGAATGATTAAGTACGCTATTGAAGTTCGGTTTTTAGGAGTTATACCTGAAAACTCTTTAAATTATTCACAAAATTTTCATTTGAAAATTCCCTGACGTTTGGTGATTTTTGCGAAATTTCCTGACATTTCCATGACTTTTCCCGACGCTAAGATCGTATCTTTACGACATAATTTATCGTATCAGAAATCTTATATTTCATATTTTTCCGTATTCGTGCCCTATTGATACATTATTTACAAAAGGTGTAATAAAAAATGCAACTTACAACACTAAAAAATATATTTACACCTATCTACAGGGTGCGGCAGTGAGGACGGACGGTTTTAAAAAAATCATAAAATAGTTAATTTTCACTCAAAAACAAATTTATTGATGCAATCAGGTTCGCAAGGAAATAGCATTTGAGACAGTCAAGTGTGAAAAATCACATCAGGCATGTGGTGGCCAACATTGTTGATGCAGTGCTGGAGGCGTTCTTGGAAGTTCGTGTAGACTCTCTCCAACATAAACCTACGTCGTAATGATCACCAACTTCTTTTTCCCTGAATTATGACGGCGACGTGTTCCAACCCGACGCGTGTGGTTCCAGCAGGATGGGACGACCGCCCACACAGCCAGAGTATCAATGAACGATATTCGCCCTCTCTTCCCTGGTCGCCTTATTTCCAGGTTTAGCGATGTTCATTGGCCTCCTCGGTCCCCAGATTTATCCATATGCGATTTTTTCTTATGGGGACACCTCAAGGCTTAGAGTATACGAGAACAAGCCCTGAACTCTGGACGAATTGAAGGACGCAATTCGCGTGGAAGTCGCCCAAGTTGAGAGAGTATGTTGGAGATAACGCCCAAGAACACCTCCAACACTGCATAAACAATTTCTGCCACCACATGCCTGATATGATTTTTCACACTTGACTGACTCACATGCTATTTCCTTGCGAACCTGATTGCATCAATAAATTTGTTTTTGAGTGAAAATTAACTATTTTATGATTTTTTTAAAACCGTCCGTCCTCACTGCCACACCCTGTACAATAAATAAGGTAAATATATACGAAAAAGATGGTAAACGGCTATCGATTTCGACCATTCACACCTCCTCGTCATACATAAGCTTTCATTTGAGTCCTCACACGAATTCATATTTTAAAGCCCCCTCCACGTCATAAGCTTTCGTTTATTTATATAACATGATATCAGAAATTAACCTGGTTGCAATCCTGTTCACAATATCAATTATTGAGAATGATCACCTGTATGTGAACAATTTAGTCATATAACCACGCTCATAACCCAGCTTGTTGGCCACGCACTTCGCAGTAGCATAATATGGTTGGATAAATTTTCCCTTTCGAACCAATGGTCAATAAATTTTGTGGGATGAAAAATTACGAAGTACCATTCCTCTACCATCTACTCGGTTGTAAGCGGAAATCATCAGTGAATTGTTGCAACACATTTTCGTTACACAAAAACACAACACATTTTAGTTAACACAAAACGTCTCGTTTTCGGTGGGAAATGCCAAGGTTAAAAACACATTCTGTATTAAAAAAATCACATTAATGGTGTTTAAGGGGACTGATTTCTTAATTAAGTAAATGAACAATGAACTACCAACTAGGTATCTCACTGTAATTTATTTGTAATATTAATGAATGAACGTATCACGGTTATTTGTAACTTGTAGTTCAATCTTTCTTCAAGATTTCTTCAGGTTTAAAATTGTAAAAATGGTGAGGTTGTTTTTTTAATCATGTGTGAACAGGAAAACTATGCACAAAATGAGGGCGATCCAACGATTTTTACGGGATGGAAAATAAGCTCCCTAACAACGGGTCGGTTCTAAGTGAAAGCTTTCGAAATTACCTACGTGAAATTAGGCGTTCAATTTCGTGTGACAGAATCTATAAATGGCCTTCAGCGATGACATATTAAGGTCATATAATCGTGTTGAAATTGATACGAGGTAATAAAGTCATCTTCTTCCAACTATCATCCAAATTTAAGCGAAATCGAACGACTGATGTGCAAACAAATGGAGCATAATGAAATTTGAGTTTGCGCATGCGCAGAATGAAGTATTTTTTGGCAACAATGAAACTGATAGGAAAAATTTTTAAAATTAGGCTACGTGAAATTAGGCGTTCAATTTCGTGTGACAGAATTTATAAATGGCCTTCAGCGATGACATATCAAGGTCAATAAAAAGCTTGAGTGTACTCGTCTACAAGAGGTAACGTAAATCTTATAATTTGTTATTTTAGGGGGAGAAATTCATTGTATTTGTCGTTTTTCGTGTCGTGCATGTATCTAAATGTTTCATGCATTTGTAGTTATTCTTTATCAATCATCAATATATCACTTTACTTATTTACTTTCAAGCTCACTAAAAAATTCATTGTTTCACGTTTTAAAATACCACAAAACCGAATCTAGAGAATGTGAAACTAGTAAAGTAGGTACATGTTTGTGTGGACTATCATACACAAAATTACATGTTTGTAATTGTTGTTTCACGTTTTGAAATACCACAAAACGTAATCCAGAGAATGTGAAATTGGTAAATTATATGTTTGTGTGACTATCATATACAAAGTTACATGTTTGCATGGACTATCAAATACAAAATTTTGGGAGTCCGATTCGATCGACTTTTGAAGCACTTATTATTTTAATTCTAAATTATTCAACTTCAACTTAATTAATTATATGTATACACACATATACATTTATATGTTGTAATGTTACATGTACATACAGATGGTTACATACCTCTAGTATCGAATCAAGCTGACACAGGAAAAAACGAGTGTTTACCTGTAAACGAAAAATTTTCGTTAGTTTTGTGACAATCTTTCCAATGTACACAACAAAACACCAACAACCTACAACACCATCAACCCTAGCCAAATCGGGGCACAGGGTTAATTTAAACACATTTCAATATAAAATGTTTTCTATATTAAACAAAAGTACACTTGATATTGCGGATGGGAGAAAGAGGACACATAAATATACCGTGTTCCAATCAAACTATCCAAATATTTTCAGGGCCAAATTACGACCAACTAGTTTGTTCATCGTTCAACAGATAGCAGCATGAGCTTCCTTCTTGTTACTTCCAACATAGAAGCTTCGATAGGAAGGACGTGAAATTTATAAGTAAAATATTAGGCACGTCATGAATCATGATGGGTCCAGTAATAATGATCGTGTAGTCCAGTCGAAGTTATATTAATATAAGTAAATCTGCATTGAGTTATTGAGTTTTAGACAAATTCATCGATTGCACAAATTCTTTTCACTCATGTTGAAGAACAGTTATTTTCCAAGGAGTAATTCATGTTTTATTTATGACATCAACAACAAATTTAATCAAAAAGTATACAAAACGATAAATCAATTTAAAAAATGTCACATTACCTACCAAGCCAATGGACGTCAGTCTGTGGAAGAAGGGGGGGGGGGGGGGTGTACTGTATCGAAATACAGTAGACTAGTTTTCCACCAACAGGCAAAACGCAGGCAAAGCAACAGTAGTAAACTAACCTGTTATAGTATAACTGTTTAATAGATAATCATGGCAACGTTTGTTTACATTCAATAAAAAAGTTCAGTCTTCATCTAACTTCACCCGAGTGTGTAATTTATATCAACATAATATACTTCGGAATATACCATGGCGCAGCAGTAGTTGAATTCCTACGATCCCACATGCCAAAGAAGACTACAAGGAAGTCGAAGGTGGATGAGATGCCTTCTTCTCCTTACTTTCCTCAAAGTAACGGCCACGCAGAGGCTGGTGTCGAAGCCATGAAAGCTTTACTCGTTAAATGCATGAGAAATGCGATGCTTGACGAAGAATCATACAATGCTGGGTTGTTGGAATTTAGAAATACTCCCGCAGCTAATGTCCAATCACCCTCTCAAGTCTTATTTGGTCACCCTCTCAGATCTCTAGTGCCCGCGCGTTATACGTAATTTTCCAAAGAGTGGCAGAAAACAGCAGACGGGTATGATAAGGTTATCGCTAATGAAAAATTGAAGGTCGCCACCAGATATAACAAAACAGCCAGGGAATTGGAATCTCTTCAAATAGGCACGTTTGTAAGGATGCAAAATCCGCTTACTAAAAGATGGGACATGTGTGGAGAAGTAATGGAAAAAGGACCTTACCGAAAGTACATCATTAAGGCACCAAGCGGAAGATTGTACGAGAGGAACAGAAGATACCTCAAGAGGACTCCGGAGGGAGTAGCCGCTGGGGTGTAAAAAGGGGAGATGTTATAGTATAACTACACATGTTTTAATAGGTAATCATGGTAATGTTTGTTTACAGTCAACAAAAGAGTTCAGTCTTCATCTAACTTCACCCGAGTGTGTAATGCCATGGTTCAACTTTTTGGTGGCATATACAAATTTCATAATATACTTAAAACTCATAAATTAAATTTATGATTATTAAAAAATATAAATTAATGAATTACTGAGTGATGTAGGACGAGGAAACACCAAAATCTCAGTGTAGATACACATAACCTCATCTTGTAAACCTGAGGACCAGGTAGTGAGAAAGTTTACCAGTGTGGAAAAGATAAACTGCTTTACAGAACACCTGGAGAAGTGCTGTAAGGCAAAAATGGCGGCGTACCTCTACAGAGGAAGAATTATCGCATCGAAATAAAGTTACAGAAACCCTGTTGTTTGTTGTTCGAAACAATGAAATAGGTATGGGACCATCTACAACCTAAACCGGGCATTCAATCACAATTTCATCAATATTGGATTCTTCCAACGATCATCCAAATTTAAGCGAAATCGAACGACTGGTGTGTGAAAAAATGGAGCATAATGGAATTTGAGTTTGCGCATGCGCAGAATGAAGTATTGATTTGGGAACAATGAAACTGATAGGAAAAATGATTAAATGGGGAGGTTAAATAATTTACTGGATTTCAAAATGCTACACAAACGAATGATTACGTAGAGTGAAAATTTATAGAAAATATTACTCTGGATATTAGTATTATATTGTAATACGGTACAACAAATACACAAGGAAAAAAAAAAAAAAAAAAAAAAAAAAAACCATACAAACCAATATGCTTGTGGGTGATTCTCACAGGGCGAAAAAGTGATGTAGGGACCAGTTGTGGGTACCATATATATATATATATATATATATATATATATATATATAGTTGTGGGTACCATATATATATGGTGTTTTTTCAGGCGATTAACGATTCCAAATAAGGATGCGAGCCTAGTTTTTTTGCCTTTTCTCAGAAATGGCTGGAGGGATTTTGATTAAATTCACAGGAGTTACTACTCTTCTGGGTAGAAATGACATCCTATACCCCCTCATACCTGGGAAAATACTCCGAGGGCGGTAATTAGCAAAAAACCGATCAGAAACTATGGCTCTGAGGACTCGGAGGGACGGTCAGATTTAAATCTAAGTTTTGAACAAGCTGGACCAGGTCGAAGCTCCAACGGCAATTTCATTCTTGGGGGAGTCGGGGGGGAAAGCACCTTCTTCGTATGAAACAATTTCAACATCATCATCAGAAGATGAGTCTTCCATGATAACACAGTTGCTGCCATCCTCATGTATGATTTTCTGTTTTGGTATTGTATCGTCCTCAATCAATCACTTTCTGATAGGAATTATTGAGATCTCTCGTTGGAACGATTTTGAAATGATGTCCAATAATAGTCGAGATTTGATGAAGGTATCATAACTATAGGTGCCTTTGAGCTGACTTGCATTACAGTGACCGTCCCGTCTGTATTTCCTGCAACTTTGTATGACAGAACGAGGAGACTTGCCAACTTCTCCGACAATATTTGCAGGTCTTAACAATTATTATGGATATAACTAATTCGTATCAGTCTTTTCAGTTTGACAGCTTTGTTTCGAGTGTACGGCAGAGGTATTTGACCCATTTAAAATTCTGGGTGGTAAGTAATATTTTCTGACCACCAAGGTGGGTTACTGAATGGGCTTAGCTTATTTTTTTGGCACGTGAACCGCACTACATAACTCAAAAACTTCTCCAGTTGGCTCTCATTTATGGATCCCAAGGACTTGAATGTACCTCCAGCCATTAGGGGTGATTCTGTGAGCATATGGTTTCTCTGGAATGCAGTTCTCTCGAAACTCACAGCTTTATTATCTGTGTAAAGACTCATTAGCGAATTTTCTTAGAAAATAAAGTTATTGCAATGGCTCCAAAAATTTTTAAATAAAAATTTTCAAAAATCTTCTTCACCGAAATCTGTTTTGAGACATTCTGAAATGATTCCTGGATTTTAACGTTTATATATATATATATATATATATATATATATATATATATATATATATATATATATATATATGTGTGTGTGTGTGTGTGTGTGTGTGTGTGTGTGTGTGTGTGTCATTTCAGACGATAACTCTCGATAGAATTGAGATAAAAACTTCGTTCTTTCGCCAAAAAATCAAGCATTTCAAAAGAAAGGATGAGTTCGTAGGTCAACACTTTTTGAGCACATTAAATTGGTCAAATTTCAAAAACTGTACTTAAAAAATCACTAAAAAAAGGCAAAAAACCGCTAAAAATTAACAAATTTATATTTTTTTAGCAGAATGCTACTCGAAAAAAATTAATCGAACATGAACTAGGACATTTGAAAATTTAAGCACAAAATTGTATTGAAAAATGTACTTAAATTTCATTAAAATAAGCTAAAAATCGATAGGAGTACTTGAAAAAATTGTAAAAATCCACAAAATCGTTTGTTCATTGGAATATTACTGACAAAAAGTTAATTAATAATTAATAAATTAATAATCCCCAAAGTGCTCAAATTTCAAAAAAATTTAACATAAATGTAATACGACCGTTTATGAAAATTCGCTCATACGATCATGCTGCATGACTGGAACTTTTAAAGAAGTGTAACTACCAAACCCAACTTCAACTCTTTGTATGAGAGTCAACCGTCTTTCATCACGAACCAACCTACCCTACAAACACCAACCGATGAGGAATACGCTCTTTTGGGGAGTAACAGAATCCTACCGACTGCGCCACTGTTACGCCCCAAAAATATTTGATACCTCGACAGGAGTTCGAACTCGCGTCGTCACAACTACGAGAAATTTCCCGAAGTTGCGACACTCTAACGATCAGAGCTATGAGGCCAGGGTGACCAAACCTCTTCGACTGTGAGACTTATTTTCCTGGAGCGTAACATTTCCCCGGAGTCAAAAAATTGGGTGCGCTAAATTTCATTCAATTTTAGGAATAACGTTTTGGGTTTGAAGAGTTCTGCTATATATAATGATGTTTTAATATGAATGCAAGAAGTTGCTGCTGATCAAGAGATACTAAGTTCAAATCCAAAATGATCAGTTTTTACAATAAAATATATATAGGGTTCTTTATTCATCAATTTTTCAGCATTGCAATGTTCTAGTCAGCGTGTAATACGATTTGCATGACGATTTTTGTCAATAATTATTTAAACAATGTTGGATACGATGTTTTACATTCATGAAAACGATCTAGTAACACGAGGCGCAATAGAGCGCGCTGCCATGCATCTTGGTATAGTACATCCGCGTAACGTTTTTCGCTAGTTAGTCCAAGGCTAAAACATGTTCCATGCTAAAATTGGGAGCATTTTTGGCTAGGATGAAATAATTTTATTTCTATTTGATATCTGTTTAATGTGCTGAATAAACAGCAAAAAACGTAACATAAACAAAAGCAAAAAATAGGCTGCTCATGAGACATTTTTGTAATTCAAAAACGCTGCAAATTATTTCACAAAGGTTTATTATTTTTGCAATTGAGTTTGATCGTAGTTTTAGTTGGCTTGCGTACGTCATTAAATATTGACGTACGCCCGTCCAGAGTCCTCGGCGTGTCCTATTTCGAGTTGCCACAACCTATACTTCTATAATTACATACGCATGTTTATATTCTCGATTTGAGCTCCTATCTATTCAAATAGTTATTGCCTTATCTAAGTACGTACGAAAAGTCAAAAGGATATGTTATTAAATACGCGTAGGCAAAGCATTGGTATTAGCACACAAATATGACCTAAAAAAAATATATATATATATATTTAGACCTCGCAGGAACGCTGTACCCACCTCATGGTGCCGCGGTGTATTATATGGGTATAACACGTAAAAGTAATAAATATCCATTCTCCTACACCCCTCTGCTACGCCCCTGGTCACCCCAGACACCACAAGGTGCCGCGGCGCCTCCTCTCACTCCACCTCCCTCTCACCCTCCTCACCACCCACCGTGACACTTTTTCGCCCACTTTTTCGCCCGTTTTTGGCCTATAGCATCTATGCGAGTAAAGCGATCGGGATGGTTAAACGTTAGGAATAACTAGACCCCAAATGGAGTCTATGTGCGAAAGAACAGGTTTTTTGAGTAAATTCTTAGGCCTTTTATGGCCCGGACGGCGGACGGACATTTCAAATTTGGATTCTACGAATACCCTAATTTATCAACCGGCTCTTAGAGCTTGCATACGAGTCTGCAACTAAAGAAAAATGTCTCAATGTGTTTCAGACTCGTATGCAAGCGTTTCTTATGATTCCGAATGAATTACACTAGATGCGTGCTAGGGCATCGTTCTGTTGGAAAAGGGGAAAAGTCGATTTAAACAACCCGCTTCGGGACTATAGTTTTATTTACACTAGTACGAACTCAAACTACTTAGGGAACACCATACACTATGCCAAGACAACAACAACGCTGAATTTTGCTTGTTGAGGCAAATTGGTGAAAGGATGAAAACAAAGATGAAATACGGACACATTCTATTGCTAGGGCATCGACCATGATATTGTTCTGACGATTACACTGAGTTCTGATGAATTTTGCTTGTTAGGACATTTGATGTATGCATGCGAACAAAGAAGGAATACGAAGACGTAGTATGTAGGAATAACTACTAGTGAAGATAAAACTGATTTCATACTTGAATATGAGAACACTGGCTTTCTTAAGAACCTCAATTATATTCAGTTCTGATTAATTTTGCTTGTTAGGACAAATTGATGTATGGATGTGAACAAAGATGAAATACGGACACATTCTATCGGTAGGAATACCAAGAAATTACATTAACACTAGCTTTCTTTAGACCATAACACAGTTCAAGAGATGCCCCAATTTCTACATCTCATGTTCAGATGAAAATTCTATTGAATTTTGCTTGTTAGGACAGTTGGATGTATGCATGAGAACAAAGAAGGAATACGAAGGCATAGTAGGTAGGACGTATAAGTAAAGATAGAACTTTTTGGTTCATTATTTCCAATAATAAGCCTATGTGATCGGGTAGCAAAAAATTTGTATAACCCCCCCTCAAACTTCGTCACTTTACGTTTCAAGGTGCGTAGGATCCAAATTTGAAATGCCCGTCCGCCGTTCGGGCCATAAAAGGCCTAAGAGAATTTACTTAAAAAACCCGTTCTTTCGCACATAGAGTCCATTTGGGGTCTAGTTGGTCCTAACGTTCAACCATCCCGATCGCTTTACTCGCATAGATGCTATGGGCCGAAAACGGGCGAAAAAGTGTCTTTTTCGAGGCTTTGAGTGTTAGACGTGTTAGACGCACGCTTGGCAGGGGGTCACGGTGGGTGGTGAGGTGGGTGAGCGGGGGGGGGGGGGGGGGGGGGGGGGGGGGAGTGGAGTGAGAGGAGGCGCCACGGCACCATGAGGTGGGTACAGCGTTCCTTCGAGGCATGAATATATGTTTTTTTCTAGGTCATATTTGTGTGTTAATACCAATGCTTTTCTTACACATATTCAATAACATATCCTCTCGACTTTTCGTACGTACTTAGATAATGATATTATTAAGGCAATAACAATTTGAATAGATAGGAGCTCAAATCGAGAAATATAAGCATGCGTATATAATTATAGAAGTATAGGTTGTGGCAACTCGAAATAGGACACGCCGAGGAGTCTGGACGGGCCTTAAGACGTAGGTACGCAAGCCAACTAAAACTACTTACGATCAAACTCAATTGAAAAAATAATAAACCTTTGTGAAATAATTTGCAGCGTTTTTCATACTTGAATATGAACACTAGCTTTCTTAAGAACCATAATTATATCCAGTTCTGATGAATTTTGCTTGTTAGGACAAATTCATGTATGGATGTGAACAAAGATGAAATACGGACACATCCTACCGGAAGTTCAGATGAATTGTGCGTGCTAGGGCATCGACCATGATATTGTTCTGACGCTTACACTGAGTTCTGATGAATTTTGCTTGTTAGGACATTTGGATGTATGCATGAGAACAAAGAAGGAATACGAAGACAAAGTAGGTAGGACCTACAAGTGAAGATAAAAACAAATTGTGAGTGCTAAGGCATTGACCATGATATTGTTCTGACGATTACACTGAGTTCGGATGAATATTGCTTGTTAGGACTTATGGATGTATGCATGAGAACAAAGATGGAATACGGAGACATTGTAGTAGGTAGGAGTACCTACTAGAAAAGTTCAAATTTATTTCATACTTGAATATGAACACTGGTTTTCTTAAGAACCATAATTATATCTATCTCTGATATTAATAATGAATTGTGCGTGCTAGGGCATCGACCATGATATTGTTCTGACGACTACACTGAGTTCTGATGAATTCTGCTTGTTAGGACACATGGATGTATACATTAGAACAAAGACGGAATACTGATACATTTTAGCAAACTTCCGTAAAAAACTGAAGCTTTTCTAATAACTAGGTATGAAAATTGTAAAATCAACATATTCGAAAAATGTCTTCAATGAAAAACGAATTCGACGGCAGCTGAACACAGACGAATTCAATATTGACATATTCAGATAACACGTGTACACAAACATGTTCCATATAGAAATTTTTGGGTGGACCGATTCAACGGGCTCAATCAAGAATTAGAAGTGAGATCTTCTCCTGCCTTCTAGGGCGTTGACACTGAGCCTCATATACATGATTGAATGCGGATACTCTATTAATACGAACACTAAGAAAAGTTCAAACTTATTTCATACCTGAACACGAACACTAGCTTAATTAAAAACCACGATTACAGCGAGTTCTGATGAATTTTGATTGCTAGGACATATGGATGTAAGCATGAGAACAAAGATGGAATACGGAGACATTGTAGGTAGGTAGGAATACCTACTAGGAAAGTCCAAACTTATTTTATACTTGAATACTAACACTGGCTTTCATAAGAACCATAATTATATCCAGTTCTGATGAATTTTGCTTGTTAGGACAAATTAGTGTATGGTTAAAACAGAGATAAAATAGTGGAATTGTGCTTGCTAGGACATCTACCGCAATATCATAAAGGCATCAAATTGGACACAATCCTTTGCCAGCTGAACATTAAGAAATTATCAATTCAATCTTGACATAGATAACACGTACTTTTCATAACGGAATGTTAGGGTGGACCTATTCAACAAGATATGCATGAAGATGTGTGGGTTTGCCTTCTAGGGCGTTGTCATTGAGCAAAAACACTGATTAAAAGTTCAAACTTAATTCGAATACCTGCTTTATTAAAAACCGTCAGGGGTAGTGATGAATTTTGCTTGCTTGGACCTATGGATGTGTGCATGATAACAAAGATGGAATACGTATACATTTTATTGGTAGGAATACTAGAAAAGATTAAGTTTCATACTTGAACATGTTCATGTATAATATAAACAAAACGTTACACTCAAGAACTTGTGGAATTCCTCAAAACGGATTTCAATGGAGATATTATCCGAAATTTTTCATTTTAAAAATTTTGGCGCCATTGCATTTAATAAATAGTTTAACTTTCTACGGAAATTAGCAAATACCGAAAATCATAACATAGTTCAAGAGATGCCCCAATTTCTTAATCTCAAGTTCAGATGAATTGTGCGAGCTTGGATATCGACCATATTGTAAGGATGTCAAATTTGACACAATCCTTTGCCAGTTGAACATGAAGAAAAGATCAATTCAAATCTTGACATAAATAAAACATACTTTTCATGGGTACACTGATACAATAGGCTTAAGAATTTGACAAGATACCCACGAAAAAGCGTGATCAAGTTTTGCCTTCTAGGGCGTTGGCATTGAGATCATTAACACGATTGAATGCGGATGCTCAAAGGATAGGAACTTTAAGACAAGTTCAAAAATAATTCATACCTGAACACGAACACTATAGCTTTATCAATAACCATAATTAACTCGAAGAGAAAATTGGACAAATCTTGATTTGGCTTGTTAGGACACATGGATGTATGCATGAGAACAAAGATGGAATACTGATACATTTTAGCGAACTTCCGTAAAAAACCGAAGCTTTTCTAATAACTATGACAATTGTAAAATCAACATATTCGAAAAATTTCTTCATTGAAAAACGAATTCGACGGCAGCTGAACACAGACGAATTCAATATTGACATATTGGAGATAACACGTGTACACCAACATAGATCATATCGAAGTATTCGGGTGGACCGATTCAACGAGCTCAATCAAGAATCAGAAGTGAGATCTTCTCCTGCCTTCTAGGGCGTTGACACTGAGCCTCATATACGTACATGATTGAATACGGATACTCTATAAATACGAACACCAAGAAAAGTTCAAACTTATTTCATACCTGAACACGAACACTAGCATAATTAAAAACCACGATTACAGCGAGTTCTGATGAATTTTGATTGCTAGGACATATGGATGTAAGCATGAGAACAAAGATGGAATACGGAGACATTATAGGTAGGTAGGAATACCTACTAGAAAAGCCTAAACTCATTTCATACTTGAATATTAGCACTGGCTTTCATAAGAACCATAATTATATCCAGTTCTGATGAATTTTGCTTGTTAGGACAAATTAGTGTATGGTTAAAACAGAGATAATAAAATAGTGGAATTGCTAGGACATCTACCGCAATATCATAAAGGCATCAAATTGGACACAATCCTTTGCCAGCTGAACATTAAGAAATTACCAATTCGATCTTGACATAGATAACACGTACTTTTCACAATGGAATGTTTGGGTGGACTGATTCAATAGGCTCAAGAATTCAACAAGATATGCATTTGCCTTCTAGGGCGTTGTCATTGAGCAAAAACACTGTTGGAATACGGATAATCTATTGATAGAAACACGGAGTAAAAGTTCAAACTTATTTCGAATACCTGCTTTATTAAAAACCATGATAATCATCACTGATGAATTTTGCTTGCTTGGACATATGGAGTGCATGATAACAAAGATGGAACACGCATACATTATATTGGTAGGAATACTAGAAAAGATTAAATTTCTTTCTTGAACATCTTCATGTATATATGTATAAAACGTTACGCTCAAGAACTTGTGTCAGAATTCCTCAAAACGGATTTCAATGGAGAAATTATCCGAAAATTTCCATTTTAAAAAATTTGGAGCCATTGCATTTAACGAATAGTTGAAGTTTCTACGGAAATGAGCTAATACCGAAAATCCGCTCATGGAGATTTGTTGAACGGCTAACTTGTTATCTTCTTCTTCGCAGGAGGACTCAACTAACGGCTGTCTTGCGACGGCAACAATTCTGCCGACCTTTGATCACACGAAACATCGTGATTGGCGCAGTGACGTAACGGATGTCCCCACAGCTGCGAGAGCGGGGCAGAGGGTGTCGCCCCGGGTCAAGCGAGACACGACCCGCCTCCAGTGATGACCAATAGGAAATCTGTTAGCGTCGAAGAAATAATACTGTGAAACCTGGATAATCCGAAACTCTTTAATTCGAATAATTCTCTTGGTCCCTAGCATTTTTCATTTAAACAATGCTAAAAATCGTAGATAATTCGAATTTTATTTTGGATAATTTGAATTTTTGGCGTGCTATAATTAAGGTATAAAATTTTAAGCTGCGACTCAAAATAATTGTAAATTTATCGGGAAACACGTTTTAGTAACGATATTCGGCAAAAGGTTTGCGTTAGACCAAATGCATGCAAGTCTGTGCCATCGTACAGTCTGATAACTCCCCTTCCCCTCCCGCCCGCCGACCGTCCCAAAACCGAAGTACCGGTGCCGAGTGCAGCTGACGCCATGAATCACGTACAAGAACTTAGACGTTTTTTTGAAAGCCGAATTAATGTAAGTGATTCATACTTCAACTCTTTGAATGCGTCAGAATCTTAATGGCCGAGAGACTCAATTCAAGGAACCAGGCCAAAATATCATCCTTTTTTGAAAAACAATAGATTGTTTTTTTGTGGTTGCAGTTAAATAGAGTACCATTCCAGGTGTCAATACAGTATTCAATGTTACTGTACATGTACTTTACTTCGTACTGTAGTTTGTTAAAATATAAATATAATTTATTAAAAACTTCTTCAATTCGAATTTTTGGTCAATTCAAAGTTTTTGACTGGTCCCTTGAGGTTCGAATTATCCAAGTTTCACTGTATTGAAACCCTGATGATGAGGAGGGTTTTAAAAAGTATATAAATTAAAATAAGGCTCAACCAGGGTTGGCCCCAAATGGAAATTTTGAATTTCCCTGATAAGAATTATAAAATTAATTTTTTTTTTGTTCTCTCGTCATTTTACTGTACCTTTAATGCTTCTAAAATCATATAGTTTTAAGAAAAATAAAACTACTTATATGTAGTCTACTTGTACTTGACAATTTCATTGCCCTCAAAGTGCTCCAATATAACAATTTAACCTAAATGTAATACGATAATTTTCGAAAATTCACTCATACGATATTTGCTGCATGGCTTTTTATCTAATATTTTATCAATTTGTGATCTGAAGCCATTTGTCGAAGTACATTTTTCCTTACATGGATTTCTTAGCTCTGAGGATAATTCAAAATTTTCGCTCCCGCCTCCAGCGATGACCAATAGGAAAACTGTTAGCGTTGCAGATATAATATTGAAACCCTTTCGATGAGGAGTTTTAAAAAATATATAAATAAAAATAAGGCTCAACAGGGTGGCCCCTAAACGGAAATTTTCAATTTCCTTGACATTTCCCTGATAAAAAATATCAAATTCAATTTTTTTTAATCGTCATTTTATTGTACCTTTTAATGCTTCTAAAACGGAAAGCGTATAATTTTAAGAAAATAAAAGTACTTATATGTAGCCCACATAAACTTGGTGCAACCTGTACTTCAGTATGGTGTTACTGAAGGAGCTACAGACACCGCCTAGCAGGAAATTGTAGCAATTCAAAAGGTTATATTATAGAAATTCCACGTAGACCCCGTCGTTTCCTGACCTTCAAACAATTATATATTAAAATCCGTTGCTTTATTACTATTAAAGCCTTAAAATAATAATAATCAATTCTGCGTAACGTCAGAAATCCTCGCTTCCATCTAGAGTTAACAAAACGGTGCCCATAATATATTATTCATATACTCCACATTCCTATTGAAAAAAAAAAAAAATCTTCACGATATAAAATGGAAAAATTATAAAAAGAATATAATTATATTCCTACCTGGATAATAAGCGCAAGTCGTGCTCATGATTATTAGTTGGTACCTCATTGTTAAGAGAATTGAGATTTTCATTGCATAGAACTGTCACGATTCAGAGAATCCCAAAATATGGAGAATAATTTATTGAACGACTTGGTGAAGACTTAGAAATAACATGGAGTCCTGCCTGCCATTAAACTGTTCGTATTCCGAAGGAGTTCAGCAGTATTTAATTAGGGAATATTAAAGGCATAATTACATTTATAAGTGATTGAGATCAATTGAGAAAAGCGATCTTTGCCGCGTTATTTTTAATTCAGTTATGCAGAAAGCTACAAGTACATTTATCACGCTAATCGAATAGATAATATAGTAAAGTAAACCGAAAGGTATTTTGCAACTGAGTTAATTTATAGTCAAATCAAAAAAAAAAGAATGTGATACACAACGTCTTAGTTGTACATACTTGAACGAATTCGGCACTGTATAAATAATGCACTTCAAATAGCGCAAAATTCGCGAAGAAAGTCGCTCATTTGAGCAACGTTTCAAGTGATTAAACTGATCTGAATAAGCTATAAACTTGTCTGATAGTAATAGTTTAACTGATAGTTCCTCGTTTTTCCCAACTCCAGTCAATTCTTCCGAAATTTCAGGTCTTGAAAGCCCGACCGGTCTGTCAGCCAGACCGTAAGTGAGCATATCAGAACTTCCCGACCAGGTCATACAGCCAAAAGCGCGTCGTTAGGTATATAACTAGGTATCTTTTTATGCAAATTCAATGCTCCGAGCAGCCATTTCAAATAACAACGCAAATGTAGCTTTGTTTTAAGGGATATTTAGATTCCGTTGCTACCCTTAGCTACGTGACTGGTGTGTTGCGGGTTCATCTACGTCAACTTCCATTTTGGCTCTGTATTAAGGCCTCGGTGGCCTTGTCGATGGTTTGTTTTCACTTCAAATGATTTTTTCTTGTTTTCTCCAAAATGGGTGACCGACCAGCAGATCGAAAATAATTTGCTAAATTATGAATAAAAAAGTTTGAAGAAAACCATTGTTTTTGAACAAAATGTGTTATTTCTCTCTTCTTTTCCGTATTAGGCCCTTTCTTGGAGCAAGAAATTCCGTCCCTTAATCAATCTTACCTTGACCCGAAATGGGCCTAACCGTGTAGTTTTTTCTAAAATGAGTGTCCAGCGGATCGACAAATAGTCATTGTTGCCAAGTTTGAAGAAAACCAAGTTTTTCAATAAGTTTGGTTATTTCTCCCTTCTTTTCTATATTAGGCCCTTTCTTGATCATAAGGCGCTGAGCAAGAAATTCCTTCCGTTCCGATGCGTTAATCGCCTTGTCGACAGTTTTCGCCTTCCGTTTGATTTTTTCTTGATTTCCTCCAACACATATGACCAGCACATCGAAAATTATTTGCTATAGGTTTGAAAAAAACCAATTTGTTGAATGTTTTGTTATTTCTTTCTTCTTTTCCTTATTAGGCAATTTCTTGGACATATGACGCAGAGCAGGAAACTCCTTGCCCTCAAGCCAACTTATCTTAACTTGACCTAAAATGGGCCTAACCGTGTTGTTTTTTCCAAAATGAATGACCAGCGGATCGAAAATTATCAACTAGAGTTTTGAAGAAGACCAAGTTTGAGGAAAACCAAGTTTCTGAATGTTTTGTTATTTCTTTCTTCTTTTCCTTATTAGGCAATTTCTTGGTCATATATATGACGCAGAGCAGGAAACTCCTTGCCCTCAAGCCATCTTATCTTGCCTTGATCCGAAACGGGCCTAACCATGTTGTATTTTCCAAAATGAATGACCAGCGGGTCGAAAATTATCAACTAGAGTTTTGTTTGAGGAAAACCAAGTTTTTGATTAAGTTTTGTTAATTCTCTGTTATGTTGACCGGCCAAACACAGGGGGAAATCCACTCCACACCGAAAAAACGGCACAGAAAATAATATTGGACACGGAAGCAGAAGATAACATAACAGATAAGAAAACAATTTCACTGCAAACAATACGGATGTCATCAAACACGGACGAAATTTCAAGATACCACACTCCATTCCCATTCCAGTTCTGGTAATGTACAATTTGTATAAAACCAATAAATGAATGTAAAAAAAACCATTAGTTATATTATTCTTCTAATTTTCATTTTTGTGCGTCTGATATTATGTATGTTTTGTTTTGTATGTTTGACTGCATCTCTAATTTACAATTGTGACACATAAGTATTATGTATTTGACAAATAAATGAATAAATCAATCAATCAATCAAATTGATGCTTATTTCCAATAAAGGAAATCTTTTCAGAATTATTGCACGAATGCTAGTATAATGGTATCAATTACTGAAATCATGGATATATTAGGCATCTGGACATTATAATCTAGTTGGTACCTTATGGTTGGCGGTATCCCTCCCAATCCCGTTTGACACCAGACCTGTAAAAATGGAAATAATATGATAAGATTTTTGCAATTTTGACACTTCAACAATTCAGACATTGAAGAAGAAAAATGGCTGATTAGATGCGAGCTTTGTATTCAACAGTTTCCGAATTTAAAAAATATCTAACATGAACAAGTAGTTTTCAATTGATACCAATCGTATAGGTTACGAGAGCGACTTGTGTACTTTTGTAATGATGATGCTATCATTACCCTTCACACCGCATATAGAACATTGCAGAACACTCAACCGGCTTTCATATCGACTAGTACCATATAATTCATAGAGTTACGATTTATACGAGTACTATTAGGTTATCGATACTGCTGGGTTATTCTAAAAATTCACAGAGTTATGCACGTTCCATAACTCAAAATGATTCCACATTTCATGATGATATTCACTTACAACCAACGCGTTCCCAAGGAAATATAACTCCTGCACAAGAGTAAAATTTACAAATGTAACTCATCGGACAAGATCTGTTGGAAAGATCTCGTCTCATCTAACCGTGTTGTTTACCACAGCGCAGTGAGTGATCGAGAACCTGAGGTATGAACGTGGTAGTGTAAATAAATGTTTAATTACAGGTGATCCTTCCAAGGTAATTTTGTAAACATGAATGCATCCAATATCGGGATATTGTGCTGAAAAAATCGCAAAAAATTGCATAAGACGGTAGAAAATCATTATTTATATTTTTGACATTTTATGTCTTTGCTTTGGCACATTAACCCCTTCAGGTCTCACGGGTAGTATGCTAACCACAACTTCAAAGATTTTTCTCTTTTTTTCAAACAATCGTCTGTGTTTTCAAATCATTTTCCCGTGACCGAAAACAATTCAAGATCGCCGCTCCCGAATCATGGAAGATACTGGTAAGTCTGAGAAAATTTTCAAGTTTTACTGTGATAAAGATCTAAATAGTTTACAAACCTAAATGTTTCTAACATTATTGAAGTATTTGCAACCATTATTGATAGTTTTTAGCGTAAAAAAAAGTATATTTCTTACGCTGGTATGTTCTGAACTTGTGGGTTGTATCCAACCCATCAGTACGCAACGTATACTAGAATAGATATAACTTCCGTATTGGGCGGTGGGGTGTTCTGGCGTTGGAGTGAGAGGGAGAAGTGCCTGGTTGACCAATGAGAGCAAGGAGCGCTTCACATGGTTGCCACATCGCACCGCTTCGAAACGAGCAGCTTGTGGTTTACTGTGTCAAATGCACGGGAGAAGTCAATCAGGCACAGAAAAACCACTTTCCGACTATCCATTGCACGTCTGGTCTCAGCCTAACTTGATTTGAGTTGAACGTTTTGTGTTACAGCAATTAGATTAATGTCCCGCCTGAATACTAGTATAAACAACCAAAATATAACACAAAACTATACAGGAAACAATGTAGCTCATCGCAGTGCCAGCACCAACGCGGCAACACTGCGCCGGCTGTCTCCCCACGGCTAGCTCCCCCTCCATACGACTCCAATACGGAAGTTGTATCTATTCAAGTAAGTGATTTGATTTTCCAAATCTCATGGGTCGTATACAACCCGCATGCAAATTCCCTCATTTTACAAATTTTTCGCCCTCGTAATAATTGTTTTTCAAAAGGTTACTTAGTTTGATTTTGTACCTATTTGTTTCGATAATTCGATACCTTGGTGAGAACAAAAGAGTTGAAAAATTTTCAGATTTTAGGTTGTTCATGGTTAGGTAGATGGGGATGGAAGATATATTTTTATGGTGGTGTAACTTTCATCTATACTTAAATGTACCTACTTATTTTTCTTTATTTTCAGTGAAATACTTTTTTGACCTGGAGAATGAGCAAGATGTTGATGTGCTCCACGATCTTCTGGGAGGAATTTCAGATTTGGAAGACGAGAACGACGACAGCACTGAAAACCAAATAGTTGATGAACCAAACCCACGATTTCCTGTTCGACTTGGCGCTGATGAAATCGGTAAAAATGACATTGTACGAGGTCCATCTGAGACTGATATTCAGTATGGTTTTGAGGAGAAAAACCAGACTCCTCTTGATCTATTTATGCAGAATGTCCCACAATCTTTGTTCGAATTTGCATCGTATTTCACGAATTTATACGCTGTCCAGCAAGAAACGCGAAGATTCAAACCATCAACCGCCGACGAAATAAAAAAACTACTTGGCCTTCACATAATCATGGGGAATCTCAAGTACCCACGAGTCCATATGTACTGGAATTGCACCTTAAAAATTCCTGTTTTTCCCGAAACCATGAGTCGGGAAAGATTTTTCCAGCTCAGAACGCATTTGCATGTGGTTGATAATACCACTTTAGATAAAAATGATAGACTTGCTAAAGTAAGGCCACTTTATGAAAGCATAAGAAACCGATGCATCCAAATGCCACTTGAGAAACAAATTGGCAATAGACGAGCAGATGGTGCCATTTCGAGGAAAATTCGATCTACTGCAATATGTTAGAGGAAAGCCCAGTCCTTGGGGAATACATTTTTTTTTTCTTTGTGGAAAATCAGGGTACCCCTACGACTTTATCATTTACCAGGGAAATGCAACCGAATTTGATGCTACAGCCAAACACCATCTAGGTATGACAGCTAGTGTGGTGTATACTCTCGCCAGTAGAAGAATTCGAGATCAGAATTATCATGAGCTATATTATGACAATTATTTCTCAAGCTTCCATCTTTTGAGAATACTTCGCCGCATGAACATCAACGCGGGGGGCACCATCAGGTTGAATCGATTTTTGAATCCATCTTTGTCACCTGAGAAGCAATTCCAAAAAAGCCAAAGAGGAAGCAGCGAAGAGGTTACAAACGACACTAACGATGTAACGGTAGTGCAGTGGATGGACAAAAAATCTGTAGTATTGGCCTCAAACTTCGTAGGAATTGGCGAAGAAGATGTAGTAAGAAGGTGGTCAAAAGCTTCTCGATCCTATGAACATATCAAAAGACCTGCGATAATAAGAAAATATAATCATACCATGGGAGGAGTTGATTTACGTTCCAAAAAATGGACCCTTCGAATGATTTTTCACTCCTTTGAGCTCGCTGCAATATGTGCGTGGAAAGAATACAAGAAGTCAGCAGCAGCAGCAGATGTTCCAGCAAAAGATCATTATGATCTTCTTGCATTCAGAATGCGGCTTGCAGACCAACTACTATACTCATCCTCAGAAAAAAAGGAGAAAAGAGGCCGACCTTCAACTGATGAGCCGTCCCAAATTCCTTCAAAGAAATGGAAAGGGTGTGAGCAATCCCCTAACGAAGAGGTTGTACTGGATCACTTACATGGTAGGTATACTATTGAGTAGTGTAGGTACTTGTAAGCAGTAGGATTGACGATGCATAGATCTCTGATCAGCTGATGAGCTCTTAAAGCTGATGATTTTTATCGTATTTAATCTCTGAAGCTTAAATTATGAGACGATCGAAACGATTGGCTCATTCCTACTCAGCTGAGTGAGCTAAAATATCTCCTGTTCATCCTAAGAAATTGAAATTAGATCTGGGACACTAAGAGACGATTGAATTGATTAGGTATTTTCTGATCAGCTAACTAAGCTAATTTTATTGAGACATTTTGACAGGGACATTTATCAACTGTCATGGTTCATTTCGCATCTGTCATATGAAATATATGATGTACTGAAAATCAAATAGACATATCCATGCCACGATTTTTTTCCGTGTTAGCCGTAAAAATTGACATGTTCATATACAGAGTGACTCATGTTTCTTCAGAAAATTTGAATGTGTTATTTTTGTTTACACTCACGACCTTTTGGGAAATAGATGTTTTACTTTATCCCCGAGTGTTTACTCCATTCTTTCTTTTTTCCAGCTTTGGAAATCTATTAGTTTATTCCATGAAAATCAAATTTCCTCTTCTAGTCAATCTTACTCCACAAAACCAACTTTTTAGCATTTGTTTGCTACGCCTGGAAACTGAGATAAAACGGCAACTCAACTTTCTACAGACATCCTTGAACCCGGCGGACGCCTTGACGAGCGGTCCCGCTCCAATAGGGTCCACGCCTCGTTTCCAATCGGCCTTTATAATATTTTTGCATCACGCTGTGATTCACATAGCAAACAGGACAGGAGTTCAAAAGCTGCATTATCTGGGGCGAGAGCCAACACCCACGAGGTTTTGAGACGGTTTCTCAATGCGAAAGACCCAATCAGTCACCAAGGATATCAACTGTGGCGCAAAGTCTTTTATTAGCCGCACACAGCTGCTATTAGCTGTCCAGTCCGCTAATTTGACTGTTGAGCAATAAACCATAACGACCCACCTCCCGCTTTCTAATTCATCATATCTTGTCATTAAAGCTTTGTATTCCAGTCCCCCACGTCCAAGTGCCACTAAATCGAGAGGAAATAACAAACAAAAACACTTAGCGCCTAAAGGCCGAAGTAGCTCACTACATACTAACTATAATTCGGTGATTTAAAGAAAAGATTTGGATTTCTCGGTGTTTTTTTACAGTTCTCACTAATTTTCGGCAAATATTAATGAAATTCTATTACGTTTTTCAGCCTGATCTTGTGCAAAATGTTTCAATGACCTAGTCAACCGTTGATAATGTTTTTACTGAAACTGCTAAAAATCCTAACAATTTCGGCCTGGTTTTAGCCATTTGTGGTAATTTTATTTCCTCACTACCGAAACGTTGTGTTCGTGATTGAAGTCGATGAAATTTTTGTCCCCCAAAATCGTAATTTTCACTTGCTTTTTGCGTTTGAGAGCTTCCTGATTAATTTTGGTTCCGTGTATGTCTGTCTGCGGTAAATTCTTGTCACCCCCAAAAACTATAACATGTTTCAGTCAGATTCAGATGACATTTCAAGGGATTGTGCGGGTTAGCTCCTAGACGGTCCCCTATAATTTTCAATGCCGTCAAACCAACAGTAGTTTGCGTGCTTGCGCAAAACGTGAATTTCTCATATCGTCGATTTCTCATCATCAGTTGGTCCGATTTCTTTCAAACTTGGCCGGTGATTGGGTATATGATCTAGAATGCCGGTGATTGTCCTATATATTATATGGCGGTTGGCACAGTAAACTATTGCGCATGCGCAAAACTGAAATTGATCGACACAGACAAAACTCCGAGACTAATGGACCGATTTTTATGACATTTTCAAGGATTATGCGGCTTAGCTACCAGAAGTTCCCCTATAAAATTGATTGCCCTAGGATTAAAAGTAGTCTGGGCGCATGCGCAAACATAAGTTTCTTATAACGCTGATCTATCAATCATTTCGACTCGATTTCTCCAACGAATTCTATACGTCAATGTTACAATATGCGAGCTACCTCAACGAATTGGCCAACGTTTTTTAAATTTAAACCAATTCTTCATGAATTCGGGCAACAATTTGTACCTACCCATTTATGTCCGCTGGCAACACATAGATAAAGATCAGAATGCAGTGTATAGTTTGGTGGTCTAGATGCTCGCATCTCCAAAATTAAAAATATCTTAAATCAATCCTTTTAGTAAACTACAGTTTAGGTGAACAAATAGATCAGAATGACGTTCAAACATATGTTTCGGATTTGAATTCAAATGCAAAATCATTGTGATATAACAATGGGGATCGAACTCGAGACCTTCGACTCATTAGCCAGTAATCCATAGCTGTATCCTTGATAACCAACTATCAAGTTAATAGAGAGTTCCTGGTAGATCCGGCGGTCTCAATACGGCGAGCCGTAACGAGAACGGTTAGGGCGAGCGACTGGATGCTAACCACAGTTAAGAAAAATTCAGCGCACCCTAAAGTCACATCAAGTCCTCACCGGATCTAGTTGTAACGCTAAATCCATCGCCATTTCAATTTCTCGAGCTCTCGCATTTCCTTTATTTCCCGTGTTTTTTTTTTTTTTTTTTTTTCGTTCAATTTTTACCCAGTTCTCTTTATTTTCTATTTCAAAGGTTCTTATAAGAACCAACAATGAACGACCTCGAAGATTTCGTGGAGTTATACGTGAATGGTGTGTTATCTGCTGTTGACCTTTTCGTGGCTTTTGAGGGCTTTCTTGAACAGGAGACTTCGAGGAATCCGCCTCGCCAACTCCGTGAGCAATACGGAATCTTTTCTTGATTTTTCTTGAAGAATTTATTCTTCAAGGTCTTTTTCTTCAAAAAATCAGAAGTTGCAGCTACAAGATCTTGAGGGGATGTATACAGTAGCAGTGTTACTTACAAACTCTCATACATGTTTATATGGTAGTCAGTCAAGTGATTATTTTTCTATTAACCCCCCACTCTGCAAGAATATTTAACGCAGTAATGCGAACTTTGTTTCCTATCGTCAACAAACATGGCGTTTCTATCCTACCTAAACATCTGTAAATAAAAATATATTTACGTTTCCCTACATTTTGTTTTCAATTTTCCTGATCAAATCTTACCGCATAACATTGTAGATAATTTGGTCCGACTGGTTTCTTCTATTAAGTTTTTTATCTAGAACCTTTTTTTCCTTTTGAGTTATTGTTATTTCTTTATTATAGAAAATTAACAAAATATAGTCAAATCGTCATCGACCTGTTTTGTATCAAAGCGACCTTCCCAAAATCGAGCTTTAGTAGAATGGTCTTTCCATTTTTGAACTTGGATTTGATTTGATTTTCCTACATTACCAGGAGAAGACGATGAAGAAGACGGCAAATCTATTATGTTTTTGGGATTTTATTTCATTTTCAAATATTCCCGAACTGACCAACCAAACAAACTGAAGGAAATCCAGGACATGGTAGTGAAAATTGTGGGAATCTATGGGAATTTAAATATTTATTTTCTTAATTAATAAGGGTGCTACTTTTTAGATTGGCATTCAATCCCGGATCGGATATAGAGAGCATTCGTGATTTTTTTCAGTTCGATTCGAACACTATTTTCAAAAGTCAAACTGACCTAGTGGACGAGACCCTCTGGAACGATCAAGTTTGTCCCCCACCCGGCAACTACTTGGAACCGTTCCCTACAAGAAGAACTGTGAGTTCTTCAATTCCGTTCAACGCGGAGCAGCTCATGAGTCACTAATGAAAAGTCACATTTACGTTTCTAAACTGTTATGTGATCGTGTTATGAGACCACGAAACTATCCACTTCATTCTGATCTACATATCCAACTAATCTGCATTTTTACTAAGGGATTGACTACTTGATGTTATGTATTTTTGAGATGCGAGCTTGCGAGCATCCAGACCACCAAACTATACACTTCATTCTGACCTACATGTCCACTAAACAGGTTGAACAGAATTGAAGAACTCACAGTTCTTCTTGTAGGGAACGGTTCCAAGTAGTTGCCGGGGTGGGGGACAAACTTGATCGTTCGAGAGGGTCTCGTACCTAGTGGTCATTTGGTACCTACGCCATCAGGCTAAAACCTATAAGTGTGAAATTTAGTGTATTTCCAGCCACAAGTGGTGTTGCGCATGGCAATGATACAAAACTTTGAAGTGAAGGTAGGTACTAGGTTCTAATCTTGGGCTATATGCAATTTTTTTCCACTTCATTGATGCACTTACTCTGATGTGTTCATCCAGGTCACTTACATGTTAATAAAAAGATTGATTTAGGATATTTATCTTGGGAGATGCATCCAAATCAATAAGACATATCACTAATCTGTTAGAATCTATTCAAATTTAGGTAGAAGTTTCAAATATTTTTCAACGTGTTCAGTCGGTTTGTCATACCGTAGCAGTTCTTAGCTTAATTTTTTGGACATGAGGGGTATTGGTTAATTACAATACAAAAAAATTAAGTTTTTCACCTTCCTTTTGTTGTTGAAGGCTCTTTGCTAATTAATAAGGTACGAGGCGGTATTGGATATCGTTTCTAACCAGAGAAGAGTGATTCCTGTGAATATCATCAAAATCTCTTAAGTCATTTAAAGAAAAGGCAAAACAAAAAAGTGCTGAAAACGATGTTTTTTCGCAAACCGAAGGATTATTATAAGCTTATTTATCAACAGTAGCTCTTGCGTATAGAAACCCAACCCCGAAACTGGAATTTTTAAATGTCGTACTGTAAGATCACAATCATGTACACGAGTTATATACATACGTAAGTACCTGCATACAACACTATTTGTATGAAATGAATAATGGGTTCAGGTTGAACAAAAAATCACCCTAGCATGAGTTTCAGAAACTTATTTTCAAGTTGATTGCAGAACTTTCCATTCACCCTTCGAATTAAGTAAGGAAACTAAAAAGTGCGCGAGGTATACGTTTCAACAAATTCATCTTTTCCTTAAACTTTTATTCAAAAAATATTGGTTAAGATTAGGTACTACTTTTTAACAACATCACGTTCCTAAAACGAGTAGGTATATAATTTTCAACCTACTTACTAGGTAAGTCTAGTCAGTCATATGATTCAATATCAGGTTAGCTAACAACTGGAACACCAACTACAATATAGCATATTTTTGGCACCATTCAAAATAAATCACAGTTTAATTGGAACACGGAGTATAACCTAGTATATCTAAGTCAGTCAACGAAAACACACGAATTGCCTAATTACAGAAGAAACACTGTTACTCAAATGGCAGGTTACATTAAAATACGGTTGACTGAAATACGTCTGCAACGGATCGTCCAGCCACCGTATGTATCCGGTCGAATACGGAACCGTATTGTGAAACATCCACCGTATCGTACAATACGGGCCGTATCTAAAGTGACCGTAATGCACTAGGAACTCTCTATTATTATTCTCTGTCAGTATTAATAGGCTGTTCCGTTTTATATGCGTGTAATTCTTTCGTACTAAAGTAGGTTTTTCAAGAAAGCGTCGAATAAATGTTCTGTCGGACCACCCACAGTCTTACGTTCCAAACGACCAGTTGCACCGCAGGTCTACGGGCTAAACACATTAAAAAAAAAAATAAATAAAATAAAATAAAATAAATAAATAGGGCCGTCTAGGGACGCCCTAGAAATAGGTTCCTTCACTGAATAAGGTTTCATCGCTTCGTGATTCATTTCTGATTAAAACATACAAATTACATCTCGATATTTTATAGGTACACAAAATTTAGATCATGTCCACGTGTATCCGACTGTGTCGTGCGTCTATTACAAAATACAAAAGGCGTAAGATGAGGCACAGACTACGTGATTTCCATACGCTGAGGAGAGGAAAGAGTCGTTTTTCAAGACAATCGTCTTGGAAGAAGTCGACAGCGGAAGATACTATCACCTCGTCTCAGGAAGTAACCGCCGTTGAATGCACGATCGGAGTCTTCCAGGTGCGTTCACCTCTTCGAAATCGACATTGGCCACAAGACTCGCTCCTGTCTATCATGCACAAATCTTTCGATTAATCGGAATATAGCCATTCATGAATATTGTCGATATTCAATTATTGATAAATGGAGCTCGGAATGTGAGAAAGCCACAGAAAGTACGGTGCCTGTCCAATATGTCACCTACCACCAGGCCGCGACCTACTCGGCGAACTCGTTGATGCCTATCTTCTTAGCCATGAGCTGCGAGCTATGTCTGAGAATCTTAAACTTTAATACTTCAACGAAAGTTAACCTTCAATCCTCTTTGTCAGACAAGTGTAAACACGACCTTATCAGGTCAGTACAATGTGGCTCGTGAGCGGTTTCAGACGTTCCTCGCAATCTGTGATATTCTATGTTTAGGCCGTGTGATATATTTTGAAGCGAAGCTTTTATATGGACACCCCCCCCCCCCTCCCACGCTAGGAACGCTCGCCGCTCGGGGAGTCTCCCCGTGAAAATCGTCAGTCATAATGCGAACTGTCCCGAACGATCCCGATTCTACCCGAGGCCTCCCCGTTTTTTTCTTTCTCTAATATACGACGCCAATCATCACTTTCATAAAATATAACAATGAGAATAATGGTGTAGAAATTACGGAATGTACTTCTAATCTTGATGAACAGGCAGATAATTAAGCTTTGTAAATGATTTGGAACTTGTATGTTACATATTGTACGTGAGAACTTGTATGCAATAAAAATGATTTTGCAAAAATTGAAGGATGCAAATCATTAAAATTATATGAAATTAATTCCAATTAGAAGAGATTGTTTATGAGTATGAAAATACTCATAATTTTATTCTACGCTCAAGATTTAAATAAAGCTTCGCTTCCTTCGGGCGTCCCTAGACGGCCCTATTTATTTATTTATTTTTTTTTTAAATGCGTTTAGCCCGTAGAAGCAGCGGTGCAACTTGTCGTCTGGAACGTAAGTTTGACAGTGGGTGGTCCGACAGAACATTTATTCGACGCTTTCTTGAAGGATACGAAGGATACTCAACTATTACAGTACACTTCAGCAGAGTAACTGACGTGCTTCAATTTAGAGTGAAATTTCACAACGTAAGCTGTATTTATTGTTTATTCATAATTTTCGGGTAGGTAGTATATTGGACGATTTTGGCACCCAATTTATAAGGAAATGTCATGTTTCTATAAGACATTACATGCATATCAGAAGGGGGTGGTATAGGGAGTCTACGTTCTAAAATTCCTTTTATACTATCTAAATTCAGCAGTGTTCTTTATTGTCTAGGTCGATTGCAAAGGTTATTAAAGAGAAAAAACCAAATTATGTTACTTCTCTGGTAATTGAAATTAAGAAAAGTACGAGGTGTGAACAATATGGTAAGGAAGCAAGCAAGCATGGCTGATGTGTTGTTTTCATAATGATTTGATGAGAAGGTGATGAGAAAATACATTAAAGATATAATAAAATACCCGACAATAAAACTCACCCAAACCAAAAACAATAGGGGATTTGGTCCATACTTAAAGGAAAAATAATACTGTGGATTCGACCCAGAAGATTTCATGGTCGACCGTATGAGTGTTTTAGCCTATAATGCAACCCTAGAGTAATATTGTATTTAATTTATAAAGTACTAGTTGAGTCATAGTTCGTTCAAAGACGTACCGGGAAATCTACCGAACTTCCGAAATTGTATTACCGGGATCTACCGGTTTATCGATCAGATCTACCGAAATACAGTGTTGGGCTGGCGGCAACACTACTTGTCATTTTTCATGTAGGTAAAGGTAGTTAATATCGACTATAATGGGGTCTAGAGGTAATATTACATCACTGGCATCAATGTTATGAGCGGATGATTTGAATGGTTGTCTATGGAAAATAGGAAGTGAATGAATTCGTGCAGTGAATACAGTTTCGGGATTTTGAGGTGCACTGATGATGGAGTAGGGGTGATAGGTTATAAATTAAGGTACTAAAGCCTGATTTTTTAAATTCTTAATTGATTGAGACAATTATTGATAACATTCCTCAGCGGAGTAAAGTTTTAAACACTTTATAAACATATTGTTTGTTCGTTTTACACTCAGATCAAAACAAGACACAGATCAAAATATTTCAAGAACAATCTTCTCACGATCACGACTAGTGATGACGATCACGACTGGTGACACAAAAAATGTGCGCGATCTAGCGAATCTTCAAAACTCAGTTCGAATCCACCACAAACAAAATCGGTTTGGGTCGTAGAGGTAGTGTTTCGTGAAGGTGGTGATTAATTTGACGCGGTAATACTGAGGTGTTTCCAAGGAAATCGTTATAAAGTGTTGAATTCAGAACTCGAGTAGGTGATACAATTCTCTTGAATCCCAAATGGGAGCATGTTCCCTAGACTCCAATGCCGAAAGACCAGAAATGGCGAATTTTTGAATAAAATCTATCTGTTGTGTATTGATACATGACAACAACAAAACTCGGTTAATAGGAACGATACTATACTACAATTAACGAATTTTTTCACTTAGACCAAATTGTGGGTTCGTTTATCCCATGTTTATTAACCATAAAGATTAAAATGTGATTAAATTCATATTTATGCACTCAATCGTCTTCATACCCACCAAGCTAAAACATTAATCGAATGTTGACGACGAATTAGATCTTGAGATAAGGGTGTTTCATGGGACAAGTTTGCGCAGGCTCACAAACTGTTAATGGTTCGAAAGACGTTTCGGTCTTATAAGCATAGAATTGTTAACAGTTTTATGCAAAAAACAGAAACATTCACTAGTCATTCGATTAGTACAAACATTTATTCCAGGATTTGTTACAGTTTCCCGCCTTTCTCATCTATTTTCGAGTAAGTACATAGAAAAATCTGAATGCAACTTTAATCAGCACAGTTTTATGCATGAATTTGTGAACGTTCCATTTCGTAGTTGATGAAACTTTTTCGGTAACGATTTACAAAACATATAAATTCAACGATTTTGGTGTATGGGCAATGTTAGATAAAACTACCACGAATTACATGAATTTGAAATTCGATCTTAAATTTTCGATATTTCCTATTCGAAAGGCTCAAAAAAAAAAAAAAAAAGGATGTTCAATGAACATGATTTGAGAGATATCATCTTGAACGGTACATACATTTATGAGACAAGTTCCAGTAATGCAGCATGATCAAATGAGCGAATGATGATCGTAAATTATCATTCGATGTTACATTGAATAAAAAATTAAGGACTTCGAGTGAAAAGGAATTATGAAACTACAAATTTTATGGAAAAAACTCGCTCTAAATAAAGTTCTACGATTCAAAAAAGAATTTGGATTCTTAGCTTCTTTTTTTGTAATTCATAATAAAACGTTGAAGCACATTTTCAGAATGAATGTATGCATACTTTTTCAATTTTCTAGTCCATCGTTGAAATACTTAACGACTTTTAGCCGGTTCTTAGCCATTTTTAAGCACAATTTTTGAAGTTTGGCAGATTTAATGTGCTAAAAAAGTGCCGGAAACCCATCCTTTCGTATAGTCGCAAAAATGGAATTTTTATCTTAATCCTAAGGAGAGCTAACGTGTAGAAGGACACGCACACATCCACATAAAAAAGCTTTAAACTCATGGATTCGTATCAGAATATCTAAAACCGGATTTCAATGAAGAAAATTCCCTAAAATTTTGATTTTAAATTCATTGGAGCCATTAGAACAGCTTTATTTTCTACCAAAATTCACTAAACAAAGAATTGTTTCTTGATTGGGTACTGAAAATGGATTTCCACAAAGGTTTTTTCAGCAGTTTCCTCAGCATCTTTCGAGCAGTAAGTAGGTACGGTACGGTACGTACACATAGCTTGCTTCCTTATCGAAAATTCGTTTAAAAAAAGGAGAGTAGTAACATGGGAAGTCTAATGCCGAAAATACCATTTTATATTGATTTAAAAACTAAAACCGTAAAGGAAGATTATAAATCTTATTACTTTCCACATAAGATCAATCGTTGCTATGGAACATTAAACTTCCTCATCTACACTCATTTAAAGGCTCATGAGCTCGTTTAATATTCAAACCCGGTTTTCAACAGAATTGCTGTAGTCGTTCCAATGAACTCGTTCTAGTTGTCCCTCGAATGCCAAGGATAACATGAACTTGTTCAATAAAGAACTCAACATGCGACACCGTTCAACAAGGAACCTCGAAAATACGACTGACCGTTGATATTATATTGCTATATGGATGGAAAAAAATCCTGAAACGGTACAATTTGACTATTTTTTTTAAATATGAAATCAAACTTGAGTTTTGGATTTTTCCCCCTTGAAAATGTCTTAGTTCATGGTCCTTAACAACCTCTGTAAGCATGTACACATTAATATTGATTGTTTTAGAGATACAGTTCTTCAAAAAACTAGTACGCAAGGGAGGGACATTATAGGGCTTAAAAGAGGGTTATCTATTCAAAAGGATTATCTACACAGAATAATAATAAACTCATGTGCAAATTCTGCTGTTCCTTGAGCAAGTATAGTTCTAACAATATCTGCTCACTCGCTCCTCTCTGGCTACTGAGGTCACTCCCTAGCCTCTGACAGAATTTGTTTAAGCTAGAGAAGGGGAGGGACAGGCTAGTGAGGGACGAATCGGTCACATATTTCACAGGAGATAGGAGACACCCTTGAGAAATGCTAAACGGCAGTCATAGCTGTGTAGAGATTTTGGTTTATTACTTCCAATAAACCAAATCCACCAGAAATCCGATCCATCGGTGTGATCGTGTAGCGAAAAATTTTTATAACCCCCCCTCAAACTTTGTCACTTAACGTTTCAAGGTGCGTAGGATCCAAATTTGAAATGTCCGTCCGCCGTTCGGGCCATAAAAGGCCTAAGAATTGACTTAAAAAACCCGTTCTTTCGCACACAGACTCCATTTGGGGTCAAGTTGGTCCTAACGTTTAACCATCCCGATCGCTTTACTCGCATAGATGCTATGGGCCAAAAACGGGCAAAAAAGTGTCTTTTTCGAGGTTTGAGTGTAGACTTAAGCACGCGCGCACGCCTGGCACGCTTGGCAGGGGGTCACGATGGGTGGTGAGGGGGGGGGGGGGGGGGGGGAGAGGAGGCGCCGGCGCCGCGGCACCTTGTGGTGTCTGGGGTGACCAGGGGCGTAGCAGAGGGGTGTAGAGGAATGGACATTTATTACTTTTACGTGTTATGCCCATATAATACACCGCGGCACCATGAGGTGGGTACGGCGTTCCTTCGAGGCATGAATATATGTTCTTTTCTAGGTCATATTTGTGTGTTAATACCAATGCTTTTCCTACGCATATTTAATAACATATCCTCTCGACTTTTCGTACGTACTTAGATAATGATATTATTAAGGCAATAACAATTTGAATAGATAGGAGCTCAAATCGAGAAATATAAACATGCGTATATAATTATAGAAGTATAGGTGGTGGCAACTCGAAATAGGGCACGCCGAGGAGTCTGGACGGGCCTTATGACGTACGCAAGCCAACTAAAACTACGATCATACTCAATTTAAAAAATAATAAACCTTCGTGAAATAATTTGGAGCGTTTTTAAATACTGCGCAATTAACAAAAAATAACATATTTTCTGGGAGATTTTGATGAGGTGCAGGGAGGAGTGACAAATAATAAAAACACGTGGCAGGAATCAACTCCCAATGGCATTCCACTAGCTACTGAAGTGAAATGAAGTCAGTGGAAAGTACCCCACGTGGTTCCAGCGTCCCACTATTCTCATATCACCATCATTATAATAGCTCGCAAGACGTTGGGATCTACCCGTCATGTTGGAAACAGAGTATAGTGTTGCTCCTGAAGAAGGTTGATATGCCATCTACAGTAGAAGATTTTCGTGCAATCAACATCTTATGTGCGACTGCCAAGATTTTTGACAAGATAGTGTATAGCAACTTGAGCGAATTCTTGTTGATAAACAAAGTAATAGATGTGAGGCAGGCAGCCCTATCGGGTGGGTCACAGCACAAAGACTGCACTTGTCAGGGTGTGCGATGACATAAGAAAGGCAATGAATGGTCGGCAAGTGACGATTTTAGTCATGGTGGACCTTTCAAGGGCTTTTGACAGAGTACAACACCACTTGCTCCTAGCAATCCTGCGATCAGTCGGAATCTCGACCAAATTGGCAAACTGGTTCGCATCGTATTTGTCGGATCGTTCGGAATATGTGAAAGGGCCAGATGGTCAAAAGTCAGATCCTTCTTATATAGGAGTCCCGCAAGGATCGATTCTATCCGCAATGTGTTTCACTATTTTCATCAATGCTTTGCCATGAGTCTTACAGAACTGCAAACATGTGCTGTATGCGGATGATCTGCAAATATATAGGGCAGCCACACTGAATAACTTGGGGGAGTCCGTGGCGAGTGTTAACGAAGACCTGTCACGTCTGGCTGAATGGTGCGCGAAACATGGAATGGCCATCAATATTCGCAAATGCGAGGCAATAATCGTTGGATACCCACGTTTAATGGTAAATGTTGATTTTTCAAGTGTACCTACGATTAGGATTGACTACAGTCATCAAATAAAGAATTTGGGGATTTGGATGACATCAACATTATCATGGACTTTGCAGACAACTAAGACGTGTAACAAGGTTTTTAGCGCGCTATATCAGCTTAGGCGTTTCGCTATTGATTTCCCTAGGCATGTTAGATTACAGTTAGTACAGGCGCTGGTAACACATAATTTTAATTACTCTCTACTCTAACTGCCATGTGTGATGTAACTGGTGAGGATGTGGAGAGGCTGCAAAAGGCGCAGAATGCGGTGAGATTTGTAGGTTCGTTCGGCCAACGATTCTGAACGGTTCCGGACTGACCACGCCCCCTTTAGTCATAGAACTAGTTCGGAACGCTTAGTCCGCTGTTCGTTTAGGCGTTCGTTACCGTTCGGGATCAGTTCTACCAGTTCTGGGATTTTTTCAGAACTCGCAGTTCGCACATGCGCAGTTGAGGAGTCCCCTTATCTTCCCGCCTCGTCATCTTATCATTCTGTGATCTCTTATGATTCCTTCAGTTTTACAAAGCCCCACTTTGCCGTTTTTCTCCAACACTTTTTCTTCACTTTTAAACTTTGTTTAAAAACAGACGCTTTACATTTATTATATATTTTTTATTAATTTTTTTTTTTTTTTTTTTTTCCAACCAACATGGACTATTTCTTCCTTTCTGATGAAGAATCCGTGTTTTCAGATGAAAATGTGGACTCAGATGATGAGATGATATTTGTACTCTAAGCAACCCAAATGTCCTAAGAATCAAAACTAGGTACCTAAGAGATACAGTAACATCCCTAAATGATTTTGAATTCTTCGAGAATTTTAGAATAAATCGTAATTTGGTCCAGATTTTGGCGGAACAGTACACAAATAGCCCTCTATATCAGCGGTCCAGTGGGATTGGGGCCGAATCCAGAGTGATGATTTTTTTGTGGTACTGTGGACACCAGACGGCATCTTTCCGAGATGTCGCCGATAGATTTGATATTACGATCAGCACCCTCGAAGATATTATTAAAAAACTATCGGTCTTTATTAGCAACTTATCGCCAGAAGTTATTAAGTGGCCGACAGACGAAGAGAAGAGAATTTCAGAACAGGTTTGTTTCAAAATACTCAATGATCTCTTGATTTAATTGAATAAAATATTTTTTTTAATTCTAAATTGTGTCGTTCGCTCTACATATCCTTCATTTGTGGGTTTGTCATAGGAGTTCGCCCGACGAGTTGTAGGTAGGTTGCTGTGGAGGTTACCAGTTCTGAACGCTAAGAAGAGCCGTTCTGCTAAGCAGAGTTCAGAACCGATCCTATCCCCTCCCTTTTCAGAACCCGATTCCGTCCAGAACCGGTTCAGAATCGTTGGCCGAACGAACCTTGTGTATAGATTGCGAATAGATGATCACTTCTTATTATAAAAAGCTAGGGTGGCTGAAAATAAAAAAAAGAAAAATTCAAACTGGCTTCAGCTACAATGTTGTTCAAAAACCTAAAATTTAAAACACCTGTTTACATGGCTGAGGATTCTAATTTCATGCAAGATGTCCATTCCAAACATACTAGACATAATTGCTACAAGTTCCTACAGATAGATTAAGTATTTATAATAAGTCTTATTGTGTAAACGCAGTAAGATTGTATAATATGTACAGTGAATTATTCGATACGAGTTTGTCACTGAAGGCGTTTAAGAATAATTTCATGAGAAAATTCAGTGAAAATTATATTTGAAGAAGTCAGTTTTTTTCTAGTTTCTAGTCGTGAATAATTTTTAAGTGGTAATTAATTTAAGATTAAGTAACATTTTGGTATAATGTGAATAGAGAAAGTTTATAATTCAAATGAGAAAATATCAAGAAAGACAATTATTATTTTTCTATTTTGATACATTTAGTTGTAATATTGTAAAACGATAGAACTTGAACGAGGATATGTACCTAACCCTTTCGGGGTTACTGTAAGAGAGGACTTCATGGTCCTATGTAACCCTGATCAATAAACAAACAATTCAATCTATCATTTATTGGCGCCCGATTTCCCTTCCCGAGGTTGTCAGTCGTAATTTCATGAAAGAGCTAGGGAGTGACCTAAAATCTGTGTATACGAGTTTTGATTATTTATTCTTTTTTTTTTTCTTGTGATAAATTAGGCGGATTGGAGGTGCGGATCACAGCGTCCTGCATTTTTCTGTGGCTGCTCATACTAGTTACGTAATGGAGAGAACCTTCCTTTCCTCTTCAAGTCAACTTGTTGATTTCTAAGGAAATTTTAGGCAGCAGTTGTTGTTTTGCTTGAAACACAAGCAATCTGTCACAAGTCACCCAAGATCACGAAAAAGAGTTCTTAGTTCTTTGTAATTAATTTCTTAATCATAAGAATGATTGACAGTTTTTTAAATTGATTAGATAGAAAAATATTTTTTGTAATATTTTCAATAAAAACTTTGTTCTCAGCAGTTAAAACTGGACCATTCTATTATTTTTCAAGAAGTTGAATCTCGTTCCATTTCAAGCCATTTCCATCATTCCATCATACATTCCATTTCAGAACACTTGGAAAACGATGATTTTTGTACAGTGTGACAAGTCACACGATACTGCCTCTGCCTTGGGACAGGCATTTGTTTGGTAATTCACAAAAATCTAAAGCAGCTTGGCAGCTTTCAACCTTTTACGATCATAGCAGAATTTTTAAACGCATTATTTTGGCCGGGAGAGTCTCTGAAAGTTCAAGTGTTCCAAGTCACTCGCCTTAAAGGAATGGCTGTTGATGATGAGAAAGGTCTGTAATGGTGAGGATGTAGAAAGAGTTGGAAGAAGTTCCTCAGACAATGAGTGAAGAAGATTAGGAATGATGCAGTAGTAGAATGCAGAACCAAAGGCATAAAACAGAGACTTTGGGGTTCATCAGTGCTGTAGAGACCTCTCATACCTGACACGGGCGTAAAGAAAACGCTGCAATCGGTAACGCTCGATCCGCAGATTCTATGCACTTCGAGTGACGAGTTGATGCTATTTAAACCATACCGATTATGGATACTGAATGGGCAACCTACCATCACCATAGAATTACTTGACCAATATAAGACCACCACTGCCAGTCGATGTATTTTCAAGTCAAACTCGAGTGACAGCACTGTTATGAAATTGTGGAAACGATATCTAGAAGATCGTATTACTAACTGCGACGTCGCAGAAATAGATATGAGTAAAGAAAATCATGATTAAGGTAGAATATCTTGAGGTGGATTTTGAAAGAATATTGGGAGAAAGTCACGGAAATACGAGATTTGTAGCTCCAAAATGGCTGCTTCCGATTCCCGGTGCTTCCCAAGCCTCACAAACAAAGCACCAAAATTCAAATAACATCATGAAACCCATTGGCGCATAGCAAATATGAGATGATTTTATAAAGAAGATTCACAAGCATATATAACAATTACGAAAATATAATAACTGAGATGATATTAAACAAAGAAACAATCAGGCATGAAGAAGAGATGAAGGAATAAACGCACCACTCACTGATGAGAAAATTAAGCGTCGTAACAACTAAACAACGCAACAGGTGTAGCAGGTATCCTAACTAAATCACTATCAGTAATGTGATAATGGCTGAAAAGAGTGGGTATCATTTAAATATACAATAATCAAACAAAACGGAAAAATGAAAATGGTGAACTTGTAGTTTGGGCTTGGTGAACTAGTGAGAAATAAGGAGAAATTATGCTTCACTAGTAAGTAAGTTAAAAATACACTCTTTGGGTGTAGACAGAGGGATAATTACATATTTTTGTATAGCAAATAATGCTCTCTAAACTAATAACGAAGTTTCCGTAAATAAAATGAGGTTATACGAGAAATATTAAATGCTTTAACGAGTAAATCAACAGTATGTATAATGAGTAAAAAAGGTAAAGAAACAAATTCAAAATTATCTCTATTATGACGGCCTAATTCATAAATACATTGAAAAAGGAGGAAAACAGACTCAGTAAACTCAAGTAAGCTGGTTTTTCATAAATTAATAAACGGGTACACGATTGAAATGGATGAATGATGCTGATGAATATTCCAAACAATCGCATTGCCACGCTATCAATAAAGATTACAATCGCATTCGAGACGCGCCGAGATAAGTAACAAAGTAGAACTTTCGCCCAACATTGGCCTATTCCCGACCTAAACTGTCTGCTCAAACTAACACTCAATTTTCTTATGCCCCTCCTGAGTCGCAAGAAGCCAAACATGTAGCAGTAGATCGTTTCTATATAAGCTAAAACGAGACATCGGAATGCATGTTTTTGGACTTTCTTAATACTTGTATTCTTGCCTGTGACGACGGGATAGCAAGGCTCACACCATCTATTATCGTCTGTCACGAGATCAACCAAGAGCTGAACAACGAAAACTATTTTCTCCAAATGGTTATTCTTCATGTAGAGACCTCTCTGCGTTCCTGCCGAAGATTTTCACTAGGTAAGCATGTCGATATCTATCACAAGCGAAAATTCCGTATTGCTGGCTCTACGAGTCTCGTTTCTCAACAAAATATTTGGGTACTTGTCATTAGAAGTATAATTCGTGGATGTTTCCCCCTCGTCATTATTTTCATCGAGGCACGTTCGCCCGTTCCATTTATAGACTGTTTTATTTCTTCTGGAATAATTTTTGGTATTGCAGCGTTTTATCCACGCTCGTTCGTTTGCTGTTAACTGGACGAACGACAGTCAGCCACAGTCGTAAAAATCGATGGTGAGGCAGTTAATTTCGGAGCACTCACAAGTCCTCAAAGTGTGGAAGAACTGAAGTGGAATATTGAAGCTGGTTAAGATGTCATGTTGGCATGCAATGTAAGCGGATGGGAGGGATCACTGCTTTTCTAAACCATTTAGGGCAGGTTTCATCACTTGGAGTTAATGTTTGTGCTACCAATATCTCATGAAATGCTTTTTTCTCCACTCCGGGAGGGTTTATTTTTAGCACCTGAGTCAGCTCCCAAATTTTATTCCCTATTTTATCCAGGTGATAAGTGCAAACTCTCACAGAAACTGCAGTTGTTACGACGCCATATTGTTTTATTACTACAAAATAGTCTTTAGTTTCAGTTTTGAGTGCTTTATTTTGTATTTCTTGTTGTTCCGGATTTGTTCCTTGTGTTTATCGTTGTTGATACGGATTTGTTAATCGTGCGCGTTATAAAAATGGGAAATTGGTGTCGTTAGGTTTTATCCAACATAGATGATGACGAAGAAATCGATGTGATCATCCACATTCAACGACGTCCTCGGATGTTGAGAGAAGGAGTAGATTTTATGGTTCTTCTCGATGACCATGATTTTGTAGATTTCGGCTGTCAAAATCAATGTTCTAAACTGTATTCGATTTAATAGGAAGTGAAATATCTTCGATTTCTCGCAGGTATATATGAGACAATCACTTGTTTGATTGGTGACTGGAAAAATAATGCGGTCCCCTAGTAGGGACAAACTTACCTGAGCAATTATTCATTCCTTATGGACATTCATCGATGCTCGTAAGTAGGGAGACTATAAAAAGGAAAGACTGAATGTACTGAACGCCGAACGAGGTTACGCTGACACCTACTTGCTGAATGTTATCTGTGTTAACAGTGGGAAAACGTCTACGGCCAACACCGACGATGTTAACCAAGGTTTTACTAACTCCCACCATGAAGTTCATGGTGGAACGCAAAAGACCTCAACTTTCGGATATTGGCTTAATTCTCTTAACTGCGAGAGTTTGCTATCCCCCAATTTAGCTCTTGGATGGTGAAACCCGCCCTTAGTGTATTCTTGAGGGTTTCTTCAGGCTCAGATTCGCCTCCGTTTCAATAATGTCCTGACCGTCGAGCATCACTTCGGTCTCCTATAGCTTAATACTTAATACTCACTGTTACTTAATAGCCGCAATGCGACTACTTTTATACATACGGCTTTAAGCTTACATACTTTGGGGCAATGAGCCTCTTTGATCTAAAGCGGCATGACGCCAAATTATATTTCTTCTGGTAATAATCCACTAGGTATAATTCTACTTGCGGCATGACGCCAATTTCGTATTTCTTCTGGTAATAATCCAGTTCTATTTTTTTGACACAGTCCTTTCCCCAAGAATGAAAGGACGAAAAAGAACCATGACTCCAATATCTTCTTTACGTCCTTTGGTTCTTTTGACAATAGCAGTTGAAAGCCCTTAGGCAACATAGAATTGCTGAATGAAACGAGGCTTCAAGGAAGCAACTACATTTCATGCCATGGTTTATGAAATAGAATACAAGCTTAGTTTCTGGTTACAGGAAGAACAACTAGGTTTTGTTGCAGGGGCTGTTTTCATTTCATTGTCCTTCCATCTGAGACAAACTCATGGTTTCTGGTGTGAATCGGAAGTATTTATAATCCACGTGGTCACGCATAGTGTAACTACAACAGTAAGAATGGACAGTGTGATATACGTTGGTATCGAGATGGACTAAGGTAAGGTCATAAGCTCGAAGGAATCACCAGTAAGTAAATCTAATACATCAAATGGTCTAAAGGCAAGACTTTCATATAGGAAGGGGTCAACTACTCTCATCCAACACCGCTTTCTGTCATATTATTTAGTATTGAAACTGTACCTGAACTGCACGGAATAGTTACATCAATTCATTTCAGCACAATTTAGAAAGGCATACATAATATAGAGAAATTTAATTCCTTTTCAGGGGTTTCGGAATAGTGATGCTCCTTTGTCAGAAGGATGCCGTTGGAATCCTTGCCTGAAAATTATTACGAACGCGGCGTCAGGTGACTGAGTCTTCGGCATGCAAATGAAACAACGGTGCAAAAGATGTTGCATCATCGCCTGAAAATGTCAGCGTTTAGCATTTTCACTTTCGTTTTTTCGAAGGGGAAGGTTCTCGCCCAGTCATTGAGCACGATCTTGAAAGGGGAAGACGACTACAGATTGAATTAGCGGTATAATGTGGATTGAGCGATGGATAAGATAACTGTTTCCAAACAGAGACAGTGAATTTAGAGTTGTGGACAAGTTTGCATCAGAGTCACCTGAAGAAGATTCTATCCGAAGAAGTTAGGCATCAACCGTACTCTAAGATTAATAATAAGTGAGAAAAACAGATTTTAACAAATGTTTTTGACAATATTTAGACCATGGGGCATATGTAGTCGAAGTATTTTTCATCGCCGACTCGATTGCAACCACTCCCAGATCTCTAAGATTAATAATGAGTGAGAAAACCCGATTCTAAGGTAACAAATGCCAATTTTTGACCAAATTTGGATTAATGGGCATGTAGTCGAAGTATTTTTCAGCGCTGAGTTGATCGCAACCACTCACAGGTCTTTAAGATTAATAATAAGCGAGGAAACCCGATTTTTATGTGAAAAATGCCCATTTTTTGAGTAAGTAGCTTTCTTCCTAAGATTTTTCCAAGTTTCACACACTGGGGACGTCGAAGCGACCCTCCCGCCTGGGCGGGACCCACCTGCCACCCAGTGTGACGTCACCAATGCAAACTATGAAAAAAACAGAAAGAACTCAAGGTAGGGGAGTGCGGATGGTATCAAATTTCCTAGAATAGAATCTATTTTTATTTAAAAATATAAATTGAATAAGAGGGTAACGCTGGATCCTATATGATGCACCTTAGGACAGCTGTTTTCTTCCTGGTAGGCCTTGCATTGAACTAGGGAGCGCTGAGAAGTACATTAGTGGTATCTCCATTTCACCATTCTGAACATTTCACCTCTTCCTTGAAACGAATCGAATGCCTTAAGCGAAGCTTGGCGTGTGCCTATCATTTCAAAGCCAAAAGCTTAGCTAATAGACTGATCCTAACATCGATTGCGCAAGCGACTCCGTAACCCATAAGAACTAATATGGCAATTAATTCACAAACTGCCCGTCACCGTCGACTAGGGTTGGAACGTGTGACGACTCCGAGTGCAATCGGCTGTCGCAACAACAATGAGAGTCGAATCGTAATGAGACCAGCTCGTTTGGCCCAGTAAACACAAGGGGAAGACGATGATTTTCATTACGAACTACATCAATTGCGAACCCATTTTAATTTAAAGTTCCAGTCTTACAGTAAGATCCGTATGAGCGAACTTTCGTAAATTATCCCATGTCATAATGTTAAATAAAAACTGTTTTGAAATTTGAGATTTTCAAGTTCGTAGCAATTGGCAAAATCGTATTCTAAATAATACCCAATCAGCTATTCAAAAAAAGATTTAGGATTTCATGTTTTTTTGTTTTTTTTTTTTGCAGTTTTCAAAGATTTCTTGAGCAAATTTTGATGAGATTCAATCAAAATTTTCAATATTTTGTAAAATATTTTTGAATGTTCTGGTTGAAAAACTTCATGTGAGCAATATTCTGCCAAAAATTTACATTTGCTGATTCTCAGCCGGTTTTAGCCATTTAAAGAGATTTATTTTTACAGCACATTTTTGGAAATGTGGATCAATTTTATGTACTCAGAAAGTGCTGGCCAACGAAATCATCCTCTCATATGGAAAGCTCATTGGAAAATTGCAATAAGAATTGGAGCCATTGGAATAACTTCTTTTTTTATGATAATTCGCTTAGAGCATGCAGCATACAAGAAACTAGTATTATGCTTACGAATGATACCTAGTTGAGATGAATTATCTATGATTTTTATTTACTATCATGTTCACTAAATTTTTATTTAGTTTATTAAGTCATTTTTGCTCAAATTTTATGTTGTTTTATATACATTTTTGTGTATTGATAATTTCAACCAGCAGGGTGGTATGATAAGTGTATTACACGTATCACATAAATTCAGAAGATGAAGAAGAAAGACCGACAATTTTATAATTGCTATCCATCACTAGAAAACAACTAAAGGCTCACACATTTAACGAGTTCGAACTCATAGCCAAATTGAGTTAGAAGAACATACAGAGGTTGGCATATATGTATGTTCGTTTCTGTGTGTCGGTAGGTACGATGGAAATAACTAGCGATTAACAGCTGGAAATAATTAATTATTGGTTTTACTGGTTCATTGAGACTAACTGTCAAGAAGAATGGAGTGACAGTAAAGTAAAATAAACAATAGTAATTAGTGTAGTAGGTATTTCAAAAACTTTCATGAAATACAATTTTTGCAGATTGCATACTAGGCAGAAACATTTGAATCAATAAAAAACAGCCAATATCTTGGAATTTTTGCAACAAAAATAACGATATCAAGTATAGAAGGACTAGCATGAGAATATTTCCGTTATTTCAAGATTGTTCACCTCCGTCTAAAACTGAAAGAGCGAATGCACAAGTAATGGATAACGGAAGAGATCGAGAATTCCTTCGTATGAAATAGTGTGACAAGAATTCAAATGTTCATGATTTTGGACGTTTTAAAAATGGATTTCTAGCGTCGATTTCCAAAAGATAACTCAACCTTGATGTAGGTAGGTCATCTAGAAGTCATGGCTGACTTCGCAAGATAGCAACCTACGATAGGACCCACAGCAACTGGATGTGCCGCTCGGAGAATCGGTCTCCGAAATTTGCCACTCCGAAGGGAAGATATATGTACCTATCGAGAACAGGACAAAAATCAAGAATCCAACTATAAGGGTATCTTTAAACCCTCAATTTCAACTTTAACCAATTAATTTGAAAACCACTAAAACAATTATACTATGAACTAATTTAATCATCCGACTATGGACGTCGACTATGGAATAATTTATTAGTTCCTCAGTTTTTCGGAATGATGTAACTTTTCTTTATCATGATTAATTCGACGCACATTTTTGAAGGTTTCCTACAAGGGCGTATATTCAAGAAATATTCAGGTAAAATAGAATAATTAGTTATAAGATATGAAGAAGAACGAGATAATGTAACGAAATTTTTGTGATACATAATTTGCAAATAAAGTAAAATAAACAATAGTAATTAGTGTAGGTATTTCAAAAACTTTCATGAAATACAATTTTTGCAGATTGCATACTAGGCAGAAAACATTTGAATCAATATTAGCCAATATCTAGGAATTTTGGCAACAAAAATAACGATATCAAGTCTAGAAGGACTAACTTGAGAATATTTGCGTCATTTGAAGATTGTTCACCTGTGTCTAAAATTGAAAGAGCGAATGCACAAGTAATGGATAACGGAGAGATCGAGAATTCCTTCGTATGAAATAGTGTGACAAGAGTTCAAATGTTCATGATTTTGAACGTTTAAAAATGGATTTCTAGCGTCGATTTCCGAAAGATAACTCAATCTTGATGTAGGTAGATCATCTATAAGCCATGGCTGATTTCGCAGGAAACCTATAGAACCCACAGCAACTGGAAATGTGCCGCTCTTCCTGTGAAAACCGGACATTTGTCTTTCGAAGCGATTTTCGCCCGGACAGTCCGATCCAAAACCGGACACCTGGAACCCTGTTTCTGGACCATAGTAAGTAGGGTTGCCAGATCTACTCTAATTTAAAGTATCCTACTTTATTTTTGTTCAAAATACTCTATACATTGTAAAAAATTTAAAGTATACCAAAATACTTTATATTTGAAACGAAAAAGAAAAGTTCAGCCCCCGCACCTACTTACTATTCGAGGACAAGGTTCCCATACCTACCTAAACAATAACTACCTACCTGCATAGACGCAAATATCAAATGGCGAGATGAGAGGAACCGATCTTCGTTGGAGCTAATCAAAAATGAACTCCTGATCACCACGAATTTCAACTTTGGCTGCAACAACGCGCTTGAATATTTCAAGAACGAAAAGAAACTTTTAGCCTCTGCGCGAAGTTGCGATAAACATTAGAAATGCGAGATCTCCCAGATTTTCTTCCACTTTTTTCGTGAAGTCAAGAATAATTCAACTTTTTGAATTAATTCACTTGACTTATTCTAATTCTGACTAATTCACTAATACATATTCTAAAAGTCTAATTTAATTTTTTGTCATGTACAAAGATTTCCTTCAAATTGACAATTTTAAAAGTTTTTCTAAATTTCCAATGTCCACAGCTCTTTTCCGAATTTTTAATATTTTATAGGAAATATGGACTCGTTAAGATTGAAATGTCTAGTAATGTTTTCTTCGGAATAAAAATTTTGCGACCTACGTACAGTAAAAATATTACTATCCATGTCTCTTTTTAAATTTTCCTCAAACCGAACTTCCTTATTTTCACTAATCTGACACATTCAAGCCTTTCCCCTTGAGTGCATATGCTGAATGAAAAATGCCTTAATGTGTAAGTCGAGAAGCTTAACTTCAATGTATACTTTAACTTTCATTGAAATACTTTACTTCTCCTTGGTTGCAGCCAGGATATACTGAAGAATCGTCATCGACCTGTCCATCATCGACCTGTCCTCTCCTGAAAATTCGAGGACAGGACGATGAGGAAAAAGGCAAATCTATTATGTTTTTTGGATTTTCTAGTATTCCCGTATTCTCGCATTTAGTAATCCAATATTCTCGTATTGACCATTCAAAACACATATCTACTTAGCCGAACGTTGTGAAGGTCTACTAGGACTAATTCGAGAATTTCTGTCATTCTTCGTTTGTTGGATTCGCCCTACAGTGGTCACGTTTTTCGGTCTTTTGACTTGAAATGTTGAGGGTTAACGTTTCTTGGCAGTTATAGCAAATTTTCCTTTTATGATGCCAGGACAGGGTGGTGATGCAAATGGTGAGAATCAACGGGTCGCATCATCGCCCTGTCCGCCTAAATTTTTAAATATTTTTTTTTCTGAATTAATAAAAGCGCTACTGTTTGGATTTGCTTCGAATTTCGATACATACGATATAGAGAGCATCTGTGATTTTTTTCAGCTCGATTCGATCACTTTTTCTTTTTTCAAAAGTCAAACTCAAAACTGACCTTTTCTGTGAGAATCACCATATACTTTATATCAATGGTTCCCAACCAGGGGGCGATCGCCCCCACGTGGGCGATTTGGGTTGACAGGGGGGCGATAAATGAGTGGGGGGGGGGCGATGAGCCAGAGAACAAGACTCGTGAACTCCCAGAAGAAAAAATTATAATATTCACTGAACACCTTGCTCAGTTAAAAAACGATATGAGAACAAGATTTCAAGATCTGAACAATTTAAAAATCCTGGATTGGATTCTAGATCCATTCTAGTACGAAGCTGTGGATATGCTTTATAATTCTTTGCAAACGTAATTTTTAGATATTAAATATGACTGTGCGTCAAAAATTTTGTTCAAGCAGCCAGGTTACGAGTTAGCCTGGGTGAAGCTTACGGACACCTATCCACAACAGTGGCGAAAAATTGAGCATCTTCTCATCTCGTTCCCATCAATGTATTTAGTTGAAAAAGGATTTAGTGTTGTTGTCCAGCTCCACATAAAACAAAGAAACAAGTTGGACATTTGCCACAAAGGAGACTTGCGCCTGAACTTGACAAACATAAAGCCGGACATTCGAACTTTAATTGAACTCCACCAAGCACAAGGCAGCCATTAAAAACGATTGTTTTTCTAGTATACACTATAATTGTTTTAGGTAAATAAATGGTGGTAATAAAATTGTTTAAAATACTAAAACTAAAACTGCATTAGGTACTTACTTGCATTTTTCATTTACTATTTTTTACATCAAAAAATAAAATTAGAGATATGAAAAAAACAAGGGGGGAGGGGGGGGGGGGGGTTATAGAATTGAGTTAATTTCCAAAAAGGGGCGATGGGTCACGAAAGGTTGGGAACCACTGCTTTATATGATCCGAAAAAATCTGGCAACCCCAATAGTAAGACCGGCCGGTCCCTCCTACCGTTAGAAGGCGTTACGTCACTCGAGTTTCCTACCGAAGATAAAACAATGGAAGCTGACGACGGGGATTTTCGATGCCCAAACGCCCCGCCCTCATGTAAATTTCTCTCGAGAGGAACTTCATCATTCATGTGGGCGCAGGACGAACTTGGGGTTCGGTATGCGGATCTGTCAAAAGGCGCCTCTCTAAAAGAAAAAGAAAAAGAAAAAAAAAAAAAAAAAAAAAAAACCTTCAACGAAGTGAAAGTTTGAAGGTCAAACTCACATAGTCTTGTTACGTGAAATGCTTGAAACGGAGCGAATGGGAAAACGTCGAGTTGCGAGATAGAAAGGCCGTCGGTGGAGCGATCCCCTGCATCGCTGCTTCCGATTGATATGACGCACATTTTTGTAGGTTTTCTAGAAAAGCGCATATTGAAGAAAATTTGGGCTTTTTCTGTTATATCCCCGCACATTTCTGTTAATTCTCTACTATTCATTCATTCTGACCTATATGTCCAACTAATATGTATTTTTACTAAGGGATTGACTACTTGATATACTTCATGTATATTTGAGATGCGAAATTGAGAGACCATCCAGACCACTAAAGTATACACATCATTCTGAACTAAATGTCCAACAAATCTGAATTTTTACTGAAGGATTGACTACTTAATGTAATGTGTTTTAAATGCGAGCTTGCGAGCATCCAGACCACCAAACTATACACAGCATTCTGATCTACGAGTATTATACCACAGTGGACGTTTATGTTTTTTAAGTTGGGTGTGGGAAATAGGAAAAGAGTAAATCAAGAAGTAGCGCGAAATGTCATAATTGATCACTTAAGAAACGAAAAAATTATACTCGATGTAATTTACGTTGGTGCAAGCGCAGAATGAACTGATGAGTTGAAAACAATGAAAGATACAGGACCATCTACAACAACCTAAGCCGCGCATTCGCTGACGATTTCATCAAAATCAGATGAAAACTGTGGACTTTATGGTCATTACAAGTATTTCACATTGGCGCATGCGCAGTAGCTATTAATGATACGATCTTGTTGAAATTTACCTGTGGTAATCAAGTCATCTTCTTCCAACTATCATCCAAATTTAACCGGATGAAAACTGTGGAAATTATGTTCATTACAAGTATTTCACATTGGCGGATGCGCAGTAGCTATTAATGATACAATCTTGATAAAATTGACGTGAGGTAATCAAGTCATCTTCTTCCAACTATCATCCAAATTTAAGCGAAACCGAATGTGGTGAATTCCACCACAATATTTCAACAGCCCTTTTCAGGGCTACCAAAAAGAGGTACTCACGACACAATTATATATAAAAGACGTCGAGTTACAACTCCGCGAAATAACATATTTCGCCCGAGAGAATATGCGAAATATTCACTCACGAACGAAATATTCACAAATAATCAACAAGCCAAACACCCACTGCGGGAGAAGGGTTCGTCAAGACAACACACAAAAGTTGCCTTGAGAACAACAGCCCAAGGAAACGATCAATCGACCTCTACGGAACTCAAGGGCGAGGCTGGCAAACCAACTCAACAATCATATTCACAGATTCTGAGAAAACACTATGCGAGCCAATAAAGAAACACCTGGTGAGCTAATGAAATTAAGCGGACCAACCAGGGGGCGGCCGGAGGCGGCCACCCCCCTATAAATACCACGCACGGAGCCCTCCGTATTCATTCCACCTTCTGCTCTCGCTGACGTCTCTTCTCACCTCTCGACGAAGTTTCTACACGCATTCAAGACTCAGAAAGGCATATCTTCCTCTCCTCACAGATTCTCTCGATCTTCTTGGCATCTACGAGTCTAGTCATTGCACTACTCATTGCCCAACGTAGATCTCCAGTCAGGGTACCACCCGGCACGTTTAAGACTTTGTCTAAAACGGTGCGTCCGCAGGGATACCTTAGTCGTGTCGCCCGAATCTAGCAGCATTACGCTCTTGATTGTCCGCAGGGGCACGCCGGGAAATTGCACAGCTCACACGCTCCAATTTACCGTCCAAGGAAGCCTTTATCAAGGCTCGGAGAGGACCCCGCCATCAAGCTGGGAGAGAGCTTTGTCGAGCGAGTCCCTCCTATACATAAATCCTTCATCCGAACGGAAAGGTATTTTAATCGAGTAAACACACTCGGATATCTCGATGGAGCGCAGCCCCTCTTACTTCCTCGGGCTCGAGGAAGAAGAGCTCGGCGCTGGAACGGGCATCGGCCCCACAACAGCTCCCTATCCGAAACTCGACACTCACTCAAAACGTAGTGACAAACTACACGGACCAGCTCCGTGTCCAAAGCTCGAACCTCTCGACGAGATCGCAGCTTTACCTAACAAATCCGCGAAGGGTTTGTTAGCTACACCCTTACCTACACAAGGGGCCGAGGATTCTTTTCAGACTCTCTCGGAAGGTAGTCATTACGATTCTACCCATATACATGGATATCCTCAATATTCATCTCACGATCGCACCTCCGATCCGAGTGTTAAATACACTCCTATCCTGCATAAACCGCACGGACCAACAGGTACTTTTCAGCACGGACCTTTTCCGTTAATTCACTACCACCCCTTTTATTGGTTTCCGTTAATTCAATAGCTTGATATATATTATATTGTTCTAAAAACTGTTCCCCAACCATTTTTACGCTCACTGTGGTAAAATAGTTCAAAATGTTGTATATAGTTTGGTGGTCTGGATGCTCGCAAGCTCGCATCTAAAAAATACATTACATCAAGTAGTCAATCCCTTAGTAAAAACTCAGATTAGTTGGAACATGTAGGTCTGAATGATTTGTATAGTTTGGTGGTCTGGATGCTCGCAAGCTCGCATCTCAAAATTACATAACATCAAGTAGTCAATCCCTTAGTAAAAATACAGATTAGTTGGACATACAGGTCAGAATGAATGAATGGTAGTGAATTAACGGAAAAGGTCCTTCAGCACCTCAATCAAACACATTTTGTTCCTCCTACAGATGTAAATCTGAGACCGGAATATTACACAACGGTTCAACACCCGAATACACATTTCCAAACAGCTCGAACCGAGCCTGGCGCCCCTCGCGGCCTACCAATGAACGAACCACGAGGTTCAACCACCCAGCAAAATGTCCTTGACAATTTCGCTCACATTTCCTTCGGAAATAACACAGGGACTAACCCGCATATCTAGGATATGGGTACTTTTCAAAACGTCTCACTTGGTCTACCTACACCAAGTAGAACATATATAAATCCACTACACCGAACGACTAGAGTGTGTTCCCACTGTGTCGGAATCATGAACTGAGTTCAGTGAGTTCATGAACTTTTCAGACCTGCCTAGGGTTAGGGTTGAGAACTCGAACTGAAGGAAACCTTTCTGAACCTTCCAAACATCTCACTTCACCGCGAACCGTCACGCTAAAATAATCGCCTTGTCATTCGTCTGCTTGTTGCGACATCGTTTTTCACATCTTTTTTGCTTGCGTTGCACTTTATTTACGTCATGAATTTCAATATAATAGCGGGGCTCCTCCTAGAAGATTCTGATCTGGAATCGGATGTGTAAGCTTCCATTGCCGATTGGGAGTGGGTCCTAACTTTTGATGAAGAGGAGGAGTTAGAAGAGCAGATATTTGAACAAACGTAAATTTCAAACAATTCAACAAAAATAGAATGAAAAAGTTTCAAGAATTCGCTCAGATGGCAAACCCTTCAGTAGAATTTCCCGTTCAAAACAAGTCATAGGAATAATAAATGTGTCAACGGTATAAGCTCCCATCCCCAAAAAACGCTTCGGTCACAGAAAGAAGCTTCCGATCCATTTAAAAAAAGTAGGTCAGTCTTCGAAGTTGAGCAGGAATGATTTGGCTGACTGATTATGATGTTAAATAAATGACATTAAATTATGCAGAAAATTAATTAAACCTGTAAAATGACTGCAATGTGTCATACATTTGTGTAGTTGAATATTCTACATTTAGATAACATTTTCCGACAAAGAACATGATGCTTGACCATTTCTGAGCAAAAAACAGCTCAAATTTCAAACAATTCAAAACAGAATGAACGATTTTCAATAATTCGCTCAGAAGGCAAACCCGTCATTAGAATTTTCCGTTGGAAAAAAAAAAAAAAAAAAAAAAAAAAAAAAAATGGAAATAATTTATGTGTGTCAATCCCACCACCAAACTTATAAAACCTGCAAACCATGCTTAGAATCCAAAATCATAGCTTGAATATATCAGATCATTATTTAGAATGAGTTTTTTGCCGTGAAATTGATAGGTGCATACATAACCCTTTGCACGTGGAAATTTGGAAGATATGAATTTTTCAAACATGGCGTTAATACCATTTTCTAGTGGCGAGTCCCTTTTTTTGAAAATGACCCATAATTCGACTAAATGGTTTGTAACTTGATTTGATGGTTTACAAGCGGTTCCAGCTTGAAGAAGTACCCGATGAGTCTAGGCCAATCATTTGGTTTACCAATCTATAACAAGCTCTCATTTACAGATTCAGTTGGATCGATGTGGTAATCTGTATTTTCTTGATTAAACAGGCATATTGTGCAGGCAATATAGAGTCGCATAACTGCAGTTCGGATATAATTGTCTTCAACACGAATTACATTCGTCTTCAAACACTTGATTACTATTGGTTAAATCTGAATTAGGAACGGAAGTATGAACAAACCGTTGCTGCGCCATGTTATGAGGAGCAAATGTAGGATAAACCGCTACGACAAGCCAAAGGTCCTTTTTTGTCGAATTCTAGAGTTTATTATGAAGTGGCTCGTTCAAATTCGAAATTGTTTTGTATTAATTTCACCCAGTGCATGACTCCTCTTATCTTGTTGCTATAATGTATGTATCACCGTAATACATGAACTCTTTCCGGATTCTGCGGAGTTCCCAACAATATTTCTTCCGGGGCTCTTCCCACGCCTGCCTTGAGTTCTGGACCACCACTCATTATTTCCCCTCGGGACGCGCCCTCCCACGTGTCACCATCCAGAAAATATGAAGTTGGAAATAAAATTTCTCCCTTGATGGGAAAAACGAAAGATCATGGATATGTCTAGTACCTACTGCTTACCAGTTGGTACAGACGTCTACTACTCAATATTTGTATCCCAACCATGTAGTGCCTTCTTTTCACAAGATTATTCCATTATGGTTACAAAACAATATTAGTTTTCAACTTAGAGTAATGAATCAGCATTCCTTGACACTACAATGGCTTAGAGGTCATGAAATGTCGTGGTAAAATGAGAGCATTCCAAAAAGTGGCGAACGATTTTCCTACTATGAAAACTATGGGAGTTACTCTTCCCTAGTAACGCCTTGGTTGTACGTGAAAATCAATAGAATATGTGCCGGTCAGGAAAAAAAGTGTCGCCAAAAATTCTTTGACCCCCAGCCAATCGTAAAAACGATTCGGTGACAGAAACAAGATTTTGATTCATTTAATGAAGAGTGATTTGGTTGACTGATTATGTTGTTAAATAAATGTCATTAAATTGTGCAGAAAATTAATAAAACCCGTAAAATCACTGCAATGTGTCACACATTTGTGTAGTTGAATATTCTACATTTAGATAACATTTTCCGACAAAGAACATGAAGCTTGACCATTTCTGAGCAAAAAACCGCTCAAATTTCAAACAATTCAACAAAAATGGAATGAACAATTTTCAATAATTCGCTCAGAAGGCAAACCTGTTAGTAGAATTTCCCGTAGAAGACAAGTCATGGGAATTACAAATGTGTCAATGGTAAAAAAAGCTCCCATCCCCAAAAAACGCATCTGTCACAGAAAGAAGCTTTTGATCCTTTTTAAAAAAGTACGTCAGTATTCGAAGTAGTACTTGCAAGAATGCAAATTCGGCTGACTGATATGTTAAATAAATTTCATTAAATTGTGCAGAAAATTAGTAAAACTTGCAAAATGACTGCAATAATTCAGTCATTTGTGGTGTTGAATATTCTGTATTTATTTAGATAAAATTTTCCGACATAAAACATGATAGCTCACATATCAAACAATTCAACAAAAATAGAATGAACAATTTTCAATAATTCGCTCAGAAGGCAAACCCTTCAGTAGAATTCCCCGTTCAAAACAAGTCATAGGAATAATAAATGTGTCAATGGTAATAAAGCTCCCACCCCCAAAAAAACGATTCGGTCACAGAAAGAAGCTTCCGATCCATTTAAAAAAAAGTAAGTTTGTCTTCGAAGTTGAGCATGAATGATTTGGCTGACTGATTGTGATGTTAAATAAATGTCATTAAATTGTGCTGTTGAATATTCTATATTCAGATAACATTTTCCGATATAAAACATGATGTTTGACCATTTCCGAGGGGGGGGGGGGGGGGGGGGGGGGGGGCTCAAATTTCAAACAATTCTACTCTACAAAAATGGAACGAACAATTTTCGAAAATTCGCTCAGAAGGCAAACCCATCAGTAGAATTTCCGTTGAAAACAAGTCATGGGAATATTAAATGTGTCAATGGTATTAGCTCTCACCACCAAAAAACGCTTCGGTCGCAGAAAGAAGCGTTTGATTCATTTCAAACAAGTACTTAAGTCATGGATATAATGGAGAGATGTCGATTCAGAGATTCCGAGAAATCATGACACTTGTCATTTTCTCTCATTTCAATTCTCACCAAAATTATATACAATCCATTCATAGGGACGTCCCTGTAATGCGTGCATTAGTTACCAATATTGTGGAGAATTGGAGACCAGTAGGTAAATTGGAATAAAAATTGAACAGTTATGTTGAGTCCAGTCGAGATTGTGATTTGTTTCTATTGGCAACCACGTTCCCTGAATTGTTTGTTTACTTGTAGTTCAAGAAAAATATACGTAGTTTGTAGTGTACTGTTCGAAGTTTTGTGAAATATATTACTTACTTAAGATCCCGTGCTGTCCGATTATAATTTGATTCTTACAATAGTGGCGACCGTGACAGGACTAACGGGAATTCTTTCGGACACGAAATTTAATATTTGTGCTACTAGAGCTATATTTCAGCATGGATTCGAAAACAAGAGCGGTTATCGCACCGTACTTATTAAGGAAGCGAATCAGATCAAGGAAATCCTGAAAGGAGATGCGACAGAGCTCAGAGCCCCGACTGGACATTTTAACAAGGGGTTATTCCCAGCTCCAGAGCTCAAGTATAATTTAGATTCTTACAAAGATGTTTATTTGATGGGCAGTGTAATCTGCCGAGCGTGTGAGCCTTTAGGTGTGGAAAAGGAAATTTATTTGATGTAGAAGTTTGTGTTCCTCCACGGTCAGCACTAGAGGCATTCTGTACGGTATCTATCTCACTTTCCAGGTTTCCACAAAATGTAAGTCGGCTGAAGCAACTTACGCAATGCTTTAATCTAAAACTCGCAAAACCCCTCATCTCCTCGAAGGCGCCCCAAAAAAGTGAAAAGAAGGCCGGCGCAAAGGACCGCCCGGAGCTCGAGTTGCATTGCAACAAAACCGCAGGAAAGCGATCGGCAACGACGGGACTGTGAGGTAGGTCCTTGAGGTTGTTTTGTCCGATTCTTGCGACACGCGCTCGCCCGCTCTCGTTTTCCCTCCAAGAAAAAGCTGTAGACTGGAGCAGAGGTCAAATTCTTCCAAGGGTGATTCTCCAAAGAACAGGAACTTGATGACAATGACCAAGGTGGTCGTGAGAAATAAGGTCGTAAAACGTTTATAATAAAATACTGAAATTCAACAGTCTACTGGGCGATGTTTTCTCCCATACAGGTTGATTGAAACGTGGGGTAATATGCCAAAAGTTTGCCCATGAACATATGCATTATCGTTACGCAATTTAAATATATTTGGAGGAACTGTTTTTACTGGTCTTACTGACAAAGTTGATCAGATAGAGGTAAGATGAGACATATGCAGATCTCGGACGGCGAGCGAAGCAAGGGGAACTCTAGTACCTACACACCGTCAACAAGGCAGCAGATCATGGCAAGTGCATGGCAATGAAGTAAGTATGTATTTCAAACTAATGAGATCGGTTGAAATAACAAGGCGTTGTTTCTCATATTATACAGATTGACTGAAGTAATATGCCACAAGTAGTTGCACATGAAGCATTATCGTTACGCAGTTCAAGTTCACTTGGAGGTACTGTTTTACTGGTCTTACCAAAGTTGATCAGATAGAAGTATGATGGGACATATGCAGGTCTTGGACGGCGAGCAATGCAAGGGAAACTCTAGTACTTACATCGTCAACAAGAGAGCAGTTCTACGTGCATGGCGATCCAGTAAGTATGTAAATCAAACTAAAGATATTATAACAAAGCGTTGTTCCTCACGTACAGTTTGACTGAAACATGAAGTACCTAAGTAATATGCCACAAGTAGTTGCCAATGAACCTATGCATTATCGTTCTGCAGTTTAAGTACCTTTGGAGGTACTGTTTTACTCGTCTTAAAAGGGGAGGTATTCGGTCCTGCGTCATATACCGTAACATGGGGTTACTTACTACCAGGTGGTACAACTTCAGACCAGCGTAGGAATGCAGGCGCAGAGCCCTCTACCGGCCATAGAAATGAAATTAGGAAGTTCATTAAGGTCCCAATAGGTAGCGCATTACTCAAACCTACATGAAACCTGAAGATAGTTTCTTGACGTCGCTTATCATCGTTTTTTTTTACGACTTTGTTATCAGATATTTCGACACATTTTCCTGTTGTGTTTAAAGTGTGCCTGCAGCTACATATTTCCGCTAGATTTTCCGAAAAGGTAAGTTCACATACTTCTTCAGAATTATATGAGGAATTTAACTAAGAAATCAGATGTTTTATTTAGTCGTTACTTAATTTTCCAGCAACGAAAAAATAAAAGTCGCCACTTGGGGATGCAACTTTCAACCACCCGATTTTTCGTGTTTAGCGCATTTTACGTGTTTTTCTCATTTTGATTGAGCTTACTCATTTTTCAATGTTTTCCACGTGTTACAGGCATGCCACGAGTGTACCGAAAGAAAGTCGGGGGCCGACCCTATAGAAATTATACCCAACACACTTTGGAGGTAGCTCTGAAGGCAGCTCATTTCTGGTTTTGTTTTGTATGGAATAAATGTTTAAAAATGAAATATTTTTGTCCTAATAGGTGAGAGAACCCATCTGGTAGCAAAATACGGGGATAGTATCGAGCCAGGGCTTCATTTCTTGATTACTTGAGTGAAAAAACGTGCGTGGTCCGAAGTTGCCCCCACGCGGGGTTAGACTATACCACTTTTACCTTTGTTTTTCATGGGTTCCTTCCAATGCTCGAATGGTTAATTTTGAAATGGGAATATGACAGTGAGTAGATCAGGTGTGACATATCGAAAGGGCAACTCGATTGAAGAGATACAGACAGAGAAATCTAAAAAAAAAAAAAACCTGAAAACTGTGGTCTGAAGTAACCCTATCCTACGGTACCTAAATTCTAAAGTATTCTGAATGAAGTAAGCATGTAGTTCAAACTAATGAGATCGGCAGAGATAAAAAGGCGTTGTTTCTCACATACAGGTTGACTGAAACATGGGGTAATTAATATGCCACAAGTAGTTGCCAATGAACCTATGCATTATCGTTGCGGAAATCATGTACATGTGGAGGTAATGTTTTACTCATCTTACAAAGTTGATCAGGTATGGGTATGATGGTAATAAATATGCATGTCTCGGATGGCTAGCAAAGCAAGGGGAACTCTAGTACCTACATCGTCAACAAGAGAGCAGAGCAGTTCTACGTGCATGGCAGTCCAGTAAGTATGTAGTTCAAACTAAAGATAATATAACAAGGCTTTGTTTCTCACGTACAGGTTGACTGAAACATGAGGTAAGTAATATGCCACAAGTAGTTGAGAATGGACTTGTCTCTTTGCACTAGGGGAGGTATTCGGTACTGCGTCATATATATCTAAATTCTGAAGTACCTTGATTTTCCAGAGGTCTGCGATATTCCCCCAAACCACCATAGTAAATTAATATAAGGCTTGAAATGATATTGTTTATTTGTATAATAGTTATTCCGGCGTTACAAGGTTGATGAACAATGTACAAAAATGATAATCACACTGTTAAAGAAATAATGCCCAAGAAATAGTAATATCCAGACTAAGCGGACAATGAATAATCGGGTAGTGTCAGAAGAAAACTTCGTTCAAAAAGAAAACTGTTATTCGTATACAATTGTTAACAAAGCAAAAAACATTTTTACAAGTGGCCACATCTTGGAGAAGCAACAAAGAATAGAGTTCATAGTAGGACAGACAATTCATTTGTTAGAAAAAAAGAAAAACGCTCGCCACGAAGGACTGGACACACAAAAAGAAAATGAATGATAGTTAAGATTAATGTAAGACTTAAAGGTGATATATTCTTATATATGTTCTTATATACTCGTACTTCTGATTGAGGTATTCTTGTATACTTTGATTTTCTTTCATGCACAGTTTATAGAAACCCAAAACCATACAAAACAATGGAAAACACTCAACACACTTAACAAAAAGTCGGATTCGGCGCACTTGTAGCAAGTTTCAACTCAATACTGTTTGGGAACGGATAGGAAGATCACGTGTGACGTAATAGTAGGGCAAACAATTGCAACAGCCGTTTTAATGGTCAGATACCCATCCTATGGCACCTTTTCGGAAAGTCTTCATCCAGGTATTTCTATTAAGCAAATAAATGTTTAAAAACTGAAGATTCACCTTGACTTGGTACAAGCAAAATTGATCATGGTGGACCGGAGATTATCGTGATGTAATGAACTACAATAATAAACCTTCTTGACCACGGGTTTTCAATTGACTCATCTCAATTGATGATATAGTAGAAGGGTGTTATGTGATGCGAGGAGGAAATCTTCATCTAGGAAGGATCTAATTCCATATTACAGTGATTTAAGGCGAAGCTGGCTTGCGACGAACGTCTACTGATTAGGGAGCCTGGAATAGCGTGTGTCCACGTTTGCCAGGTGGTATGTGATAAAAAACCGTATACAATGAGAGAACACCATAAAGACAAAGGAAGCTAATTTCTAAGCATGCAGTACAATATTATGGATAGGTATGCGCATTTTAAATATAAAACCATGTTCATCATCCCTCCGCGTGTCTCATCTATTTGTTACACTTTTTTTCTCTTCATTGAATCAATTTTTGTACACATTTTAAAAGAAGTGAACAACGTGAGAGGAAAATTAATAATGATCGCTTTTGCTTCGAAACTTTACCTGCATACAAATAATATTACAAATCCGATTTAGCGAATTTTAACCTACGCCTAAAACTGGACGAGAGAATGTTCAACTAACGGCTCAAAGAAGGGATCGAGAGTTTCTTGCTATGAGAATGTGACAAATTTTCAAAAGTTTATAATTTTGTACATTAAGATGGCCTGAACGTAACACAAGCTTAATGTAGTTGGTTTAGAAGGGTCTCAGCAGGTGGTCAGTGGACTGAGTTCATATGGCAGCGCTTTTTGAGAGCAAAAATATCGTAGATGCTTACCATCAAATAGCACTCATCTCAGTATATTATTCAAAACAACTCATACAAAAATTATGGAAGTACGGAAGCAATATAGTTGGTACCTAATGAGGTTGGGATATCCAGAACAGAAGAGGCTTCTTGGAAAAATTAAAGAAAATAATGTCTCAAATATTGAGAAGTCGAACATGAATGAGCGAAATCGTGTGAATGCGTGCAATCGAAGGCACGATCTTACTTATAAAAAAAGAGGGGAGCTAGCAATTTACGAAGGCAGTTGTCGTTATTTCATAATATTACGCTTGACGCGTTGTTTGAAAACTGGACATTTCCCACTCTTTCTGCAAAAACCGGACATTTCGAGTCCAGAGAGGCTTTCAATTTTGGCGCGGACAGCTTACATACAGAAAGACCGGATACCTGGCAACCCTGAATATATTGGATTATTCATATAAGGCAAGCACTTAGACTTGAATTTAACAAATCAGGGATGGTTTAATTCCATGGTTAAGTAAAATAATATTATTGTTGAAGTAAAATCAAGTGGTATGAATGAAACAAGAAATTAGGCATTATTGGATAATATCTTTCACAAACGATAGGTCTGGCATTTCATCAAGAATCAGTGGTGGATCAGAAAGACACAAAGGTTAGCGTAGCGGATTTTTTACATAACTATTTTAAGGCAAATATCACTGACTTGAATTTAGCATTCCATCTTTGCTCAAGTTTAGTAAGGAATATTGTCGGAATTGTAGAAGAGCCAAGAAAATGGTTAACTGAACGTAAAATTCACGAACATTTCTGCTAATTTATAAAAATTTATTGGTAGATTAGAATGAAAAGGGTGCAAGCAATTGAGGATTACTGGATTCCAGAGATGAAGTCATATATTACACTCAATCAAGCAAGCTGAAGCATTTATGACAGATTATAGAGCTAGCACTGCTTCACAACCCAATAATAGATCAGAGATGGCAGGATTCAAGAGAAGCATGTCAATACAACCCTTTCGGTCACCATGTACACTGTGGTGTACATCCACTTTAGCAGCTCTCTGTGGTTGTATTAGTTCAAAAAACGTCCAACAGATTGCTCTTGAATTAGAATCGGCGTTATAAGACGTCATTTGAAAAGAGATTTTTCAAGTTGATCGAACAAAATAGTGGCAAGACTGTTATTAGTAAGCCGTTACTAACTCAACTGAAGCTATCACTTGAGGAGGCCGAGTTTATGCCTGATAAAACAAGTTACTTCTCGTATTTTGTTCTACCTTGTGGTATGTGTCTTTCTGGATGTTTTTAGGATAAGATGAATTACGGAAACTCACCAAAAAGTTTTAAATTGGTTTTGGGGTTTTACCCCCAGATGAAATCGGCGCTAAACGTTCGTATAGCCGTGCACAACGTGTACAATGGAAAGGGCATTCAGCTTGTTGAGAAGGGTTAAAACATGGTTGAGGTCAACCAATTCGATTCTCTGAAAATCCTTATTGATTGATTGGTAGACGCAAAATGCATCAATTTCAAATTTAAATAATGATCCCTCAACATTGATAGTTTAGATATTGAAATCATAAACCTAAATATTTCCAAAGAAATAGGGAAGTTATTATATTCATTAATTTATATATTCACATTATTGATGTATATTCATATTACATCCAAAGCATTAATTTTCTTAAATTTCAAATATTTTCGTGTGATTTTCGTAGAATTTCTATTTTTATTCTTGCGAGAGGATATTCCTTTACTCATTTTCTAAATCTCCGTGTTTACCATCGGATTTTAAAATTTTTGTAACAGATTAGGATACTTACAAAGCTTTAATTCTTCTCTTTCTATACCTGCTTCCCTTTAAAAAATTGAAATATGTGATTTTCGTAATGTGTCATTTCACAATTCACTCATTTAAATTTTTATAATACGAGTGGTTTTACAACATTAATTTTATATAATTTTCAATAAAAATGTTTGGAAGAAGGTTTGAAGACTATGAATTTTACATATACCCGGAGTCACTACGTACAAGATAGCGCACACTATATAAACCGTAGAACGGATTATCTGAAAAAATCTAGTGAATAACTAAGGTGAAGGAACTAAGTCTATAAGTTTCAGATTTTATCCACCGTAGGATTTTGTGACAGGAATTTGTGACCGAAAGGGTTAAGAGTGAAATCAAGACCAAATCCTGGACTTGGTCGAAAGAGAAGGTAGACGAGCCTCATCGAACGCCTCGGGAAGTCCGAGTTCGATCGCTTTGGTCAAATTTCTATATAATCAGGATCAGAGGACCAGTGCTCGGCATTTACACTTATTTTGGATTAATGTAATGTATTTCGAGTTGGTAGTTTGAGTTTTTCTAGACTTTGACATTGCTTGTTGTTGTCTTAGATTTATTGGGCAATCAGATGTAGGTGGTGGGTGATGGGTAGTGTTACAGTGGAGCTACTATTTATATTCATATACTTTAATGGGAGCTCTACGGGCTCTCTTTCCTGGCAATACGTTGTAAATTAATAATTTACCGACTGAATTGAGAATTTCCAAGACTGAGAAGCTTGTTACATATTGATAGCAGTATACACCTTTCCTCAATAGTAAATTTCTCAAATTTTGATCAGGGAATTTTTTTTCCATTTCGGGAAACTCTTTACAGTTTTTAACTAGCTTTTCTAAAGAGGTTGGCAAAAATCTGAATGAATCTAAGAATCTACACCATATTTTACATCCAGCAAAACGAATAGAAAAGCTAATATATTTTTCCTCTGTTTGAGGGATAACCTCAACTTGTAAATCAAATGAATTAATTTTTTTAATGAGAAAATGAGCATCATATCCTGACAAATTATGAAAGAAAATAGGTACAAAATTAGGTTTTTTAAACTTATTCACATTACAATAGCTACAAGTGAAGCGATAGGCACCATTTCCATGGTCGTGGTCTGCAACTTTTATATTTTCATCAACAAACTCTTTACCACACAACTCACAATGTGTTGTTTCGTCATGCCTTTGTTTTTGTGCGTCAGTCATGGAACAGGTAACATTAATTTTATAGCATTCTTCGATTTTAAGAACTAATTCTCTAATTTTAGCTAAAAAATCGTAAATCGGTAACCAGTAATTAGGCTTTGTTGGCAGTAGTTATCACACTTGAATACGGTCGAGAAAGAGAAACGTATTGTGTGAGACTCATTAGAAGTATTCATCTCGCAGATATACGTTATTGATGTTTTTCTCCGAAACCTTTAAAATAATTGTATTTGATGATGGTGTTGGGGTGTCAGAAAATTCTCAAAGTACCTATGGTGGGATTAAAAAAAAAAAAAAAAAAAAAAAAAAAAAAAAAAAAAAAAAAAAAAAAAAAAAAAAAAAAAAAAAAATCGATGAACTGTTAAGTGAATTTGTTATGCAGCCTTGCTTATGTGTGTCACATTCCGGCACTCTCCTTGGAGGCTTAAGGAACTTAATTCAACGTCTAGTAGCAATATTCTTCAGCTATCTAGCGATCGTTCAGAGACACCTAAATGCCTTTCTGTATGTAGCTCTACTTCCAAGTCTCCAGGCGTCTACATCCAGTTACACCAATGTACACTGCAGAGCTGTGGGGGTGAGCAGAGAGACTGGAAATGACGGGATTTAAGTATACCCCCCACCCCCCCACAACTTTTTAGCGAGTGTAGAAATTCACAAACTGAAGAAAAAGTGAAGAAAAAAAAAGTGAACTCCCATGTCGTGTAAGTGTAAGTGTAGAACTGTTTTAAAACAAAACAGATTTGTGATGTTTGGTTCAGTTTGCTAAATTGTTGTAGAGTACAGGTGATATCAATAAATAAATAAATCATAAAAATTTCGTAACCTCTGAAGGTAAAGAGGATATTACCAAACCACTGTACAGATCGTGTAATATATTGAAGAGACTCTAACCAGAAATCAAAACCAATCCTGGAATTGGTACAGAGTAGAGGTAGAAGCAGAATGTGGGAGGGCGGGATATCAAACAATTCAATCACTAGGCCAAGGAAATTCCTACATATATAATTGCTCTGGATTACACTTAGAATTTTGTGCTTGCTGGTGAGGATAACGCGACAGAAAAAGATGTGATCGACCGGATGTTGCAAGAAAATTTCAGCGTTAAGCGAGACGCCAGGTGAATTGAGAAAACACCGAACAGGATTGGCTGATTCAAAAACAATATAAAAAAATTACACAGTAATAAGTTTGATGCACGCAGCACAGTACCTAATTGCTATGCATATGATTGACAAATTGGTAAGAATTATGTATCTGATAATAAATGTGTCTGTTATACGTGTTTTATCGATGGGGATTTGACGTTGATAGCTCTAACTAATTACAAAGGCTAAGGTGCGGAGGTACACTTCCACCTAAAGTTCTGTGCTCCCTAGATGGAACAGACTAGTGAAAAGGCATAAAGGATTCATTTCTTCTACCAGCCCAGATTTCTTGTCGAGTTTGTTGTTGAATAAATAATCGAGAAATATAAACGAAGAGGATATCAGCCTCTGCAAAAACTTTGTGAAGACACAGTACAACCTGATTTATTACTTGGCAATAACAAATATAATAAAATATAATTTTCCATGCTTATTACGACTTGGATAAAAAAGGGTGCTAGAGCGATTTTTGAAAGCCTGACGAACATCATTACTTTTAATATTTCTGTAGTAAGATGGCAAAAGATGATAAGTCACTTTTTTCCCAAAATAGAGATTTATACACAGCAAAGTTGCTAAAGGTGGTAGCTAGGTGGTGTCAAAATATTACGTCTCTACGACAACCACTTCAAAAGTTAAAAATAGTTACAATAATGTGATAAGTCAAAAACTGTAAAATTTAAGATGGCAAAATATGATAAATAATTTTATCGTTTTTGGTCATCTGTTGAAAACAAAATTTATTTGAAAGAATGGAGATGACATGAAGTGATAAGAAGATATATGATATATAGCCTTCTAAAGTTTTAAAAAAATCCTACTTTCTCTCAGATGGCAAAAAGTGATAAACCTACTAACTACATTTTGCCCTCTGAACTTTCACGAAATTACTAATATTTTTCAGATTACGAAAGGTGTTACTTGGACTTGTTACATATCGTCATCTTATGTTTCAAGGAATAATTAATTTTTCGCAGTTTACAAAAGGTGATTAATCGACTTATCATACATTGCTTTTGATTTTCAAATTCATATCCACGAATTCATTAGAAGACAATAAATGGTAAACCGAGGTGCGTCATAAAGAAAAATATTATGAAGAGACAGAATGATCAGTCATTGGCCCAAGCAGTCTATTATTGATGAACCCATGGTACCCACCTATTTTATTCATTTGTTCGAACAGCTGTCTGTTGTTTTCGTGTCCTATTCTAGTATATTGCATCGTAAAAAAAGTACTTCGCCACGTTTGGTATATTCAAACTTCAAAATGTGGGTTTGTGTCTCATGTAAGAAATGTTTTAAGTTTCGTGGTATGTTAGTGTTGCACTCCAATGCTGGATGTTCTGCTGCTGATAACGATGCTAAGTCTCCTGAGGTAAGTAATAAATTATTATTCATCATTATTTTGTCCAAAACGTGAAGAAAGTGGATCAGATGTCGATTAGACCCATTCTAATGAGGTGTTTTAGAAAGTGGGTTTTCTGCTGATTGCAATAATTTCCTGTTCACTTTGGTGGGCTGATCAAAGTGAAAAGTCTTCTGTTTGAAACAATATTTATTTTTTCCCCACATAGACGCGTGTAAGACTTCTAATGAATTTCTTATTCTTTTTATTTTTTTTCTTTGCATCAGGAAAAGAGCTTTTGGGACTCTGATGATGATGATGTTGACCCTACATTTGAGCCAGACAAGGAGTCAACTTCTACAACTTCTGACGAAGAATTTGTTGAGGGTAAAATTATTATTATTTTTTTTTTATTACTCTTGTCTATCCTATATAGGTACATATAAACAGGAAGGGATTACAATTAAATTATTAATGTCGATTAGGAATGTAGGGTGCTCTTTTTTTCATCTCTCGGGACTTTCAGGCTCCCGGTTTACAGGTCCCATTTTTTAAGGTGACGTTATCCTTCCGATTGAACCACACTGCTGCCAAATGAAATCAATCAAAGTCAAATTCACTAATAATAATCGTTCTTCCGAATTCGCAACCTACTATAGTCATGCTCCATGATTGATATTTTTATATTATAATCGATTCATTTATATAACTAATAATTTTTTATTTTTCCTTCAGACCATGGGGGTGGTAGAAAGGAGAAGAAAATCAAGACAACTGATGCTTGTTTGGATCCTGCCATCAACATCAACGACTGTTGCAGTTCAGAACCGCATGTGGAGGAACCCTCCAAGGATGAAGATGAAGTAACTGGTGGGCTTCTAAATCAACTTTCTACAAACCCAATAGAAAATGGAAATGACATGGTAATCGAGCCAACACAATCTAATATTAGTTTAGATCCAACCATTGCCAGTTGTAGTGGACTGCATGTTGCAACCATTAGAGAATTTGACATCATTGTCCAGCAACAAGAGGAGCAAGTGGAAGAACAGGAAGTAATGATTGAGAATAATTCCAGCCAGAAAGACGCCGAAATAGTGGTTGTTGAATCCACAAGAAAACGAACAAAGGGAGTGAGAAGAAGGGAAGAAGAGAAGAAAAAAAAAGATCAAGGAGTGCCATACATGAATCGAAAAGGTAAGGAAATTGAAGCGAAAGTTTTTCGTCCCAAAACTGAATGTTGTAAGAAAAGAAAATGCCATAGTCTCATTGAAATCCCACAACAAAAGCTGCTATACACTGATTTTAGGAGCAAAGCGAAATCCAGTAGGCATGAAATTCTTTGTGGGAGAATTTCTTTAAGATCAAAAGCTGTGGAAAAGAAAGTTGAGAACAAAAAAAGAAACCGACAAATATCAGCATCTTTTTTTGCTGTGGTAGGACATGGGAAGGTCGAAATTTGTAAGGAAATGTTTTTAAATGTCTATGGGGTATCAAAATCAGAAGTAGACCTGATTACTGTCCGCGAGAGTTAAGAAGTCACCTGAGCCAGGCCGCTACACAGCAATGTTCGTACGTTGCCGCGCGGTGTTTTGCAGGCGCACTACCGGAGGCGGAAGGGGGAGGTGACATTCCGGAGCGGGTGGCCTCAGTGCGAAACGAATATTCTAACAGTGAGGGTGGTCTAATTAAACTATTAAACTAAACTGGTGGAATAATTAATCATTTATTCATTTATCATTTACATAAGTTTAACTCAGTTAACATACTTCCAGCTATATTGGCGGCGGCTAACGGGTTTAAATTTACCAATTATATCGGTATACTAAGGCATATTTAATAATACAGGCTTATCTTTATCAGGTAGCATGTCGCTGGGTACCCTAACGGAAATGGCAACTGAGGCCCTCAACTCGGTGACACCAGAACTCTGGAAGAACTATTGTAATCATGTACAACATGTTGAAGAGCAATACTGGAGAACAGATGGGATAGTTGAAGATGCCGTCGATCAACTTATTATTCATTTGGGAGATGACGACAGCTCGACAGACGACTCCAGCTCTGACTCCAACAATGACACAGATGAGGAGTTGGCTGAACCTCTGGACAGTGAATAAGACTGAATGTCAACTTATATGTAAATATACTTTTTTCTACCAAATTTCATTGTATTTTTTTCTTACTTCCTAACGATAGGCCTATAACAGTTTTAGCAATAAGCAATTTATATGCCTTCATACATTTAAAGTTAAGTTCTGTTTTGAAAAACGTAAAGCCTTATGGCCTTATCCACATTTACTCATTAACAAATAATTAGATTACGTATAGCTTTTCGTGTGAGTAAATTCACATAAAAATTTTAGGTATGTCATTTATTTAAACTACATAAACATTTCACCTTTTTTATAATGAGTACCGTATATAAATGTTCAACTTTTGGCAAGATATTTAATGTTTTGTAAAACGTTTGGAAACTTGACATTCAGTTTTCAGTTAAAGTGCTATGAAATGCTTGATTTGCATTTTACTTTTACGAAGCTATTTGATTTTACTACTGTGGATCAGTTCATTATATAAGCCCTGATTACCAAACGAAACACGAGCGACCCGCCACCGGGCCGACCGGGCGCGTCGCGCGGCCGAGTAGCAAGCGCCTGCATTTCTCGAATAGGCCAGGAGTCCAGGTGACTTCTTAACTCTCGCGAACAGTATTAAGAAAATGAAAGGTTCGCCAACTGGTTTGGTAGATCGTGACAGAAGAGGGCGTCATGTGCCAAAAAGTAAGTTGGTAAATCAACGCTTGGAGATAAAGGACTTCATTCACAAATATCCTAGGCATGTTAGCCATTACAGCAGGAGGGATTCAGATGACAAAATCTATTTACCTAGCCACCTCACTATATCAAAAATGTACAATGAATATAGAAATGACTGTTTACAGGTTGACAGTACAGCTAAAATCGCATGTTACGATATTTTTAGATAAGTTTTTAATTCAACTGGGTTCAAGTTCAAACAACCTTACGTAGATACTTGCAAAACCTGCGATGAGTTTGCAGCAAAAAAGAAATTTTGCACTAATGAAGATGAATTAGCAAATTTATTGTCGTTGCACGACGAGCACGTGCTTCAAGCCGAAAAAGGTTATGAAAGTAAAAGAATTGATAAGGAGTCAGCCCAAAAGAACTTAGAAGAAAGAGTATTAGTCTTCGATTTGCAACAAGTTTTGTCTACTCCTCATCTTTCCACGAATATCGTTTATTACAAAAGAATGTTGTCCACTTACAATTTGACTATACGAGACTGCTCTGCTGATTCTGAAACCCATTGCTTCATGTGGCATGAAGCAGTGGGTGGCCGAGGTTCTGACCAAATCGCATCATGTATGTATTTAAAACTGATGTCATTGCCTGATAACGTAAGTCATGTTAAAACATACTCTGACACTTGCGGGGGCCAAAATAGAAATGTTAATGTGGCCATAATGTTTTCTTACGCGCTCCAGAAAAAACCAACAATTTTGATGATTGATCAAAAGTTTTTGTTACCTGGTCATACTCGTCTCGAGTGTGATAGCGACCATGCCAGGATTGAACGTGCCAAACAGCAAATAAATAATAATAGTAATGCAGTAATGATACCGAGAGATTGGTACTCCTTCGTGAGAACCGTTTCGAGGAACACTAAACCATTTCAAGTTACTCCAATGAGTACCACAAACTTTCTCGCGTTCAGTAATTTTCTTTCCAAAGGAAACATTCTGATCAAGAGGACTGCTGACACCGATGGGGAAAAGGTGGAGTGGATGAAAATGAAGTGGATACGGTATGAATCAATTTTTGGGGTAATACAATTTAAATATACACTTGATGAAGATTCGCCATTTCGAACTGTAGATCTCCGAAAGCAAAAACGAGGAAGGCCATTATCACGAAATAATAATAATTCATTGACGGTTCCTCAATCTTACTCTGGACCAGTACCAATCAACACTCTCAAGAAACAAGACCTTCTGTCGATTCTGTCATTGATTGACGCAGATTGTCATGACTTTTATAAACAACTTCGAACAACAGAAGATGCAGCTGAGTTTGATGAACTAGAAGACAATAATATTCTTCTGGAAGACATTAATATTGTGCCTAATTAAGCGCAAAATTTCTTTTATAGTACGAGGACAAGGACAGCCTGCTGCTATCATCATTATTATTATTATCTTTTATCAACATACTGCTGTGATGTTTTCCTTTAATTAAAATTGTATTACAATAATAAATTTACAGCTCATTTCTGTATGTTTTATGGTTTTTTTGTTTTAAATTTTCTGTAGTTGTGTTGAGAAGAGTGTTTAAAAATGAAGTTTTTGTGTAAAACAAATTTAATTTATTTACCTTTTCGAGATTTTTTTGAGATCTAAACTTTTTATCTTCCGGACCGTTCTTGAAAAAAACAATAATAACAATGCTGTTTTACCTATATTCCTATCCCTGATGTTGAAAAATTTACCATGAGAATTGAGCCTCTTTGTATAAAAGTTACCTACCTAATTTTTTCAAGTTTAATGGGACTGACTGACTCCATGCAAACACGGTAGTACAGGTAACAAAAGTACAAACACATGACTTATCATGTTTTACCATCTTCACATGAAGTTGGCAAAATGTGATAAGTAGGTACATCGATCCGAAAACGGTTTATAGAGCACCATTGTGAAGAGGAAAAAATAGGTACTCGACTGGATCTCATTATCAGATGTTTTTTCAAGTCATCTGTAGAGAAAAATTGCTTTTTAAGAAAACAGCCGATTTTTCAGGCTGAACCGAAACTTAAAATTGCCCTCCTGAAAATGTGAGAAATTTGACTTATCACCTTTTGCCATCTTACCACAGATTTATTATAATATGTATATATGTTATGTAACTATTGTATATTTTTTCATTTCATATCATATCTTTATATATAATTCCGAACGGTCTTTGAAATTGTGAAGAACCTCGCGGTCCGATTTCAGTGTTAGACGGCTCATTGGAATCAGCACGGCCCCAAGTTTGTTGCAAAAGTGTCACCGTTCGTCTCTATACCCGCCTTGATCGTGTTCTAGGCGATCCTTATCAACAAGAGTTGTTAATAATGCTGTGGCGGTAACAACAGTTGCCATCAATTCACGGTCAGTAAGAAACGTAGTGTAGTTACTAACATCTAGGAGAGTTATTTCTGAACGAAGGAATTGAAACTGAAGAACACATAACGCCGCAAATAGGTAGGACTTATATCGTTACTATAATGTGCTGAGTTCCTGTTAGGTGCGACTAGATTAGGGAATTTGCTATGCAATTTCTTCGTCTCACGAAAAAAAAAAAAAAAAAAAAAAAAATTTTAAGCCTGGCTGGGATTCGAACCCACGACCTTCGTCTCATGATAAAAAAAAATAAAAAAAATTTCAAGCCGGGCTGGGATTCGAACCCACGACCTCGCGCTTCGAGGTCCCGGACGTTACAAAAAAAATTGTTGGGGGTCGGCCTAATAATTGCATAGCAATTAATATATATATATAAATAAAATAAACTGAAAACGATAACTAATCTATAACGACTGTTTCAACTTGATGCTCCCATGTCCCAGTTAAGATGACTGCTCATTCCCTCAGTCAACATTTTTTAGCAGAATATTACTTACAAATGGTTTAATAACTATGAACTAGAACACTGAGTACAACGTATAATTCACTAAGCATTATATATATTTCCACCCGCTTCGGTACATTTTTGCTTTTCAATAAAATTTTCAGATTCTCATCATCCTGACGATTAAATAAATGAATGAATACTTTTTCATCGTAAATTCTCTAAATTAACATAATTCAATTGTCTATATTACGTATTTTATCAATAAGGTTATGAAGTTGATAGCTAGAACAACGTATATACGGTGAGTCAGTTGTAAATTCATTCGATTGTTGGGATTTCTCGCCGCTTAACGGCTCATATATCTGTAATGTCTGGTTGGGAAGGGAACACGAGTAATGATACACTTGAATTGAAACAGTAGAAAGAGAGCTTTTATTGCCTTCACAAGCCTTTTATATAAACTCTTATCAATTGTCTCGAATGTTCTCGAACGTTCTCCATTCTTCTCGAACTACATTGTTAAGTTATTCTATATGGATACTGTAATTGTATTAAGGTATTGCTCTATGGATACTACATCTTTCCCCTAAAAAGAAAATTTGAATTTACATTTATAAAAAAAATGAAATGAAAATTTACTCATTAGTAGCAAGTTACATGATTGAGTTTACATAAGTGTAGTACTACAAATTCTTTTTAAAAATCTTATTTTAGAATTTAGTAAATTTACTTCAATTTACACAGAACAATATTGCTACTACAATTATATATATAATATTGAGAAAGAAGAGATCAAGATACAATAATCATCAACTACGCATGAACATCAAGAGGAATTGTGACTCATCAATTACAAATATAATATTTTCAGTCTCCATTTAGTAGTAATATATATATTATCATACCATTAAAATTCATACCATATGTAGGAAATATCCAGTAAAACAAATTGACCTATCTGGCAATTGAAAATAAAATCATCACATCATTTCCTAATCATAAATCAGTCTTTTAGGTTTGATTACTCTCCTACCTAGGCGAGTAATTACGTAAGGAGTATTATTTCCCCTATTGAATGTTTCAAGGTTTTGAACAGGAGGCGTGAACCCTTGAAAGTTTGGAGAATTTGACCCCCTACTACTGCTAGGAGGCCCCCCTGGGTCAGGTGTAACTCCATGGTTAATACTAGGACTAGTTTGAGTGGATTTTTCAGACTCGTTTGACCACTTAGAAGAAACAGTCCTCCTCCTAATCTGGTGGATATGACGTATCCAAGAAAGTCCTAACTCTGGAATTGATATTTTAACTCTTCTAGGCCCCAAAATAGTTTCTATCTTCCCCGCTAGCCAATCATCGCCTCTTTTCCTGTAACTCCTTGCCCATACTAAGTCTCCAACACGCCAATGATCAGAGTCAATTTCAATCCCCTTATGTCGTTGAACTTGCATGGCTTGTTGCCGTACTACATGATCTTGAGTATTAGGTGGGCGCATCAATTCTAAACGGTTTCTAATAAGCCGGCCAAGCAAAGCTTCGGCTGGAGCAATGCCAGTCGTCAAATGCTTGGTGTTACGATAATCTATCAGAAATTGCTGAAGTGCCACATCTATCGAGGCATCAGTACCCCCTTTCCCTAGAGCAGTAACCAACGCCCTTTTTACTAGCCTAACTGCATTTTCTGCAGCTCCGTTTGTTCTTGGGCTATAGGGTGCCCCAGATTTAAATTCTATTCTATTCATTTTTAGAAAATTTGTAAATTCGTCAGATAAGAAAGCTGAGTAGTTATCGGCCACCAACATTTCAGGTAACCCAAACCTGGCAAACATTTCCCTAAGAATCTTTATGGTGACAGCCGATGACATAGATTTTGTTGGAATTGCTTCTATCCACTTGGAATGACTGTCAATTACTACTAATATATAGTGGTTAAAAAGGGGTCCTAAATAATCCATGTGGAGTCGGCTCCATGGTTTAGAAGGCCACTCCCATGGTATTAAAGTATTCTTAGAAGGGAAATCTTTAGTTTTCGCACATTGTGCACAGCTGTTGATTAGTGACTCGATATCCTGATCTACTTTAGGCCACCATACATAGGCTCGGGCTAGTGCCTTTACTTTTACTATCCCAAAATGTGATTTGTGTAATTCTTCTAACACCTGTGAACGCAATTGTTCAGGTATTACTAGTCTATAGCCTCTCATCAGAACATCTTTTTCTACATGCAACTCATCCTTGCATCTATAGAAGGGAATCAAAAATTCATCAACTGCAGCAGGCCACCCGAATTTGGTGTACCCAATTACTTTTGCAATGTTCTTATCTTTCCTAGAAGCAGCTACTACTTTATTATAATCAATTGGTAGGCTCTCATTTTCAAAAACATAATGCACAGTTAAATCTGGTGTTTCATCAGAACGAACTGTGTCGGGAAGGGGCGCTCGTGACAGCCAATCCGCAGAGTTTTTATTAGAAGAAACATGTTCCATGTCGTAGCTATAATTGGCTAAAAACATAGCCCAACGTTGCAATCTGTTGGCGGCACAGGCTGGAATGCCAGCTTTAGGCCCAAATATAGCCAACAGCGGTTTGTGGTCCGTCACCAGCGTCCACCTCCGTCCGAATACATAAATGTTGAATTTTTTTACTGCGTGAATAATTGCTAACGCTTCCTTATGTATTGAAGAGTAAGACTGTTCAGCCTTAGAAAGAGTTCTACTCGTAAACGCTATCGGGTAGTCAATACCATTTTTTGGTTGTGAGAGAACGCCTGCTACTCCAAGATCTGAAGCATCTACTGTCAAGCGTAGCGGCAAATTTGGGTCGTAATGACTCAACGATCTACACTGCGTTACTAATTTTTTAATATTTTTGAATGCTATGTCGCACTGGTCATCCAAACCCATTTAGTATTCTTTTTTAATAATTTATATAATGGTGCTAAAACTTCAGCTACTTTGGGAATGAACTTCGCAACGTAAGTTACAAATCCTATAAAAGATTGCAGAGTCTTTACATTTTCTGGCTTAGGGGCTTCACACACCGCTCTAACCTTTTCATCTGTCGTGTGTAAACCATTACCGTCAATCCTAAACCCTAAGTACACAAGTGTCTCTTTTCCTATCTCACATTTATGGGCTGATAAAGTAAGACCAGCCTCTTCTAATCTTCTCAACACTTCTTCTAAACGCGCTAACATCTCCTGTTTATCAGCACCCCCTATTAAAATGTCATCCAACAAAACTGCAACGCCATCTAATCCATCTAATAGAGTTTCGATTGCTTTTTGAAATTTTGCCGGTGCACAAGCTACACCGTAGGGTAGGCGTTTATAAGAAAACAGACCTCTATGTGTCGATATTGTCGTCATTTCTTCGACTTATCATCTAACATCATTTGTTGATATGCCTGTGAGAGATCGAGTTTAGTGAAAATAGTACTGCCTTGTACTTTTTGGAAAAGGGTCTCAATAGTAGGAAGTGGGTGTTTATCTATCTTCAAAAATGGATTGATAGTTATTTTATAATCACCACATATTCGGATTCCCCCTCCCGGTTTCAATACAGGAACGATGGGTGTCCCATAACTAGCATAGTCAACTGGTTCTATGATATCCTCGCTAACTAAACGCTCTAACTCTTTTTCTACAGCAGGCTTCAACGAAAAAGGAATAGGCCTGGCACGGTAAAATTTAGGTACCGCGCCTTCTTGTAGCTCTAACGTAGCTTTCCCTTTATTAAAGCAGCCTAATTTTGATGAAAATACCTTCGGAAACTTCCTTTTTACCGATTCCAACAATTCAGAATCATCTACATTGTAATAACACCTAGGTGCATCGTTACATGCCTTAGGATGGACTATTTGGAACCCAAATACTTCGAACCAGGCTCTACCTAGGAGCGGTGGACCTCTAGTATCTACTATGTATAAAGTCAACTGACCATAATTTTTTCCATCATACATAACATTAGGAGTAATTGTACCCAAAGGCTTTGCCTTCGTATCAAAATACGATAAAAATGTTTTATCTGTTTTGCTAATTACACAGCTATTAAAATATTTATTAAATAAAACCTGAGGTAATATCGAAGATTGACATCCAGTATCTATTTCAAATTTAATGTCAATACCATTTATGTTTACTGAAACTACGAATGGTGATACTGGTGCTATACCCTCATTATTGATCCTATAGATCGGCTCTGACAACTGTTCCTCTAGATAATAATTTTTGGTAGGTTTCTTATTTCTCAGATTTTTTATTATCGACATTACTAGATTTATTCTTGGAAAAGGTATTATATTTCTTTTTAGGACATACCTTAACTAGATGATTGCCCTTACAAAAATTGCAGGCTTCGTCCTTATGCCAGCATGGGGCTGGGTGTCGCCTTCCGCAGATTTTGCAAGCCGCCTGTTGTCCATGTCCTTTGGAAGCGCTGATGTCCTTTCCTCCTCGTCCTTTTTTCTGGGCAGTGGCAGTCCGGAACACCGGCTCTTGCTTCACGTCCGTTATGGCGGGGTTTGTCGTCAGCTCGTACTGGAGCGATGCTGATTCTTTAGCCGTTGCAATGTTCATCGCTTTCGTCATGTCCAGTTTTAACCGATCTTCCTCAAATAATCGGTCTTTTACCGGTCCTTTAGGCAAACCGAGGACGAACCTATCGAGAAGCATCTGATCAAGGTTAGTGCCGAACTTGCACGGTCCTCCAAGAGATCGCTATAATAATAATTTGCGTCACATAAAGCTAAACGGAAAAGCTTAGAATCATGTTTAGCATTTTTAGCTTAAAATCATCTCAAGTTTTTCCTTGCTAGAGAAATAATCATTCACCATCTGTGAAGGAGGGTTGGTTGAAAACTCGATTCAGCAAATTGATTTTCAAAAAGTAGAGTAGTCTCAAGTTGAAACTATTTCATTTTCGTGAATGGATAGCCTATTCTATGAATTCCTTTACCAAGACATTTTGCAAAATATCACTTCAAATATTAGTCGTTTGCATTTTACCAGCGTTTTGATGTTCTATAGTTTTTTTTTTTTTTTTTTTTTTTTTCTTCAGAAAAAAAGGGGTCATTTTTCCAAGGGATTTCATTTCTCCGGAGTCTTTTACTATTTGACCTCGGGTTTTACCGGCGTTTGTCGGATTGTTGGCTACCGAGTCTCTTTAACGCGGAAGGGAAAAAAGCATGCTCGTTGAACCGACCTTGGGATGCCTCACGCCTTTCATCACGGCATTTTCTTGGGTCTCCCCCGTTATGTATTCCGTACGATCACGATCCCTGAGTTGGATTCCTCCCTTTACTGAGCCATCATTGTGATAGTCCAAAACAGCCTTTCTTGCAATCCTCCAACATTCGAATCTTTTGATGATTGAATTATATGAATTTGCAGAGTATAGGGTGGAGGGACCAGTGTTTGACACCCAGTGATTGAGATCTCACGAAAAGTTTAATTAATTAGGCATAAAAGTGTTTTACGGGCTTGATCCTTTTGAGTTTTGAGACAATATACCTTCTCAGTGAAGTATAAAGGTGGAGAAAGGTTTCAGGCGGTTTCTAGTGAAATGGAGAAGGTCACCTAATAGAACCTCGTGTTGTCATTTCTTTAGTGATGTTTCTTGTGATTTTGCTAAGGAGGTGTGTGTTTTATTTTGCTCCACCATAACCCCCCCCCCCCACCCAAAATTTTCACATTCGATTGTTCCCATGGTATTTCTCCCATGGTGTAATAACTACAGAGGGGGTTCTAAGACCATAAAACTATACGCATCATTTTAACCTATATGTCAAACTAATCTGACTTTTTACTAGGGGCTTGACTACTTGATGTTCTGTATTTTTGGAATGCGAGCTTGCGAACATCCAGACCTCACATTTTGTAAAAGAAAGTCTATCGTCACTAAAACAGCATTAATCCTATACATAACGTTATGGACAAACCAAAGCGATTATTGGGAGGGATGTAATATATTTTCTATACCAATGTATAGCAATAAAATATTTTGAAATTCATAAGAAAAGGCTAGTTACGGTGTAATAATTGCTCGATTCGATTGCCAAAATTTAGGCTTCTTCACTACCGATGGCCGTAACTGATTCTTTCAAACATACGTCCATTTGCAAGAATAAACGAGCGACCACCCAACTTGGAAAACATCTGTAGTATACCACTAACAACGTTTCATGGAAACCGAAACTAAGTTATGCTTGTAAACATAAATTATTTAAATAAAGTTTAGTTTAATTCCAGACACGCATATTTCATGATATAATAACATCGAACGAGTAATAGATTGAAGGAGAGCGGAAGAGAAGGATGTGCGAAGCCTCGTAAAACTTTCTTCAATTCTTTCGATTCTCTGAAAATCCATTATAATTGAAATTCGTATTGAATCAACATTGATTGGTAGACTTAAAATCCATCAATTTCGAATTTAAATAATGCCTAGATTTTCCTCAACATTGATAATAGTTCAAATATGGCTCATATCTTAATCATAAACCTAAATATTTCCAAAGAAATAGGGAATGAGAAAGAATAGAATAAATAACATGGGTGTTCATTGATCAATTACCATTACCATCATACTAATTTAATAACCTATATTTCTGGAGGTATATATTTATAACTAAAATTAAATTAATTTATTATCTTCATTCACTATATATTCACATTATTGATGTATAGTCGTATTACATTATCAATTTTATTTTTATTACACTGTTATTTAATCGAATAACAGAACAAAAATTGCAGGCTTCGTCCTTATGCCAGCATGGGGCTGGGTGTCGCCTTCCGCAGATTTTGCAAGCCGCCTGTTGTCCATGTCCTTTGGAAGCGCTGATGTCCTTTCCTCCTCGTCCTTTTTTCTGGGCAGTGGCAGTCCGGAACACCGGCTCTTGCTTCACGTCCGTTATGGCGGGGTTTGTCGTCAGCTCGTACTGGAGCGATGCTGATTCTTTAGCCGTTGCAATGTTCATCGCTTTCGTCATGTCCAGTTTTAACCGATCTTCCTCAAATAATCGGTCTTTTACCGGTCCTTTAGGCAAACCGAGGACGAACCTATCGAGAAGCATCTGATCAAGGTTAGTGCCGAACTTGCACGGTCCTCCAAGAGATCGCAATCTCGCTTGCCAGTCATGAAGTGCCTCCCCTTTTTCTCTCATAGCGTTGTAGAAACGATGGCGAAGGGAGAAAATCGACTCGGTCGGCAAGAAATGGTCATCAAATAGCTTTATAAGTTCGTCATATGTTTTTTCCTCCGGTTCGGACGGAACGCTCAAGTTGTGGATCAACTTATAACCGGCTTCATCCAAAGAATTGAGAAACAAGGCCCTCTTTGTCGTAGCGTCCGTGATACCATTTGCCGTAAAGAAAGTAATCATTCGTGGTTTCGCCACCTTCCAATCATTCTTGGACAACGCGAACGCGTGGAGTTGTCCGACATAAGTAGACATTGCGAACGGTAAAACTTCGCGGAAAATTCTCAAATTATCTCGCCTTTCATACATAAACACAACAAGACGGGCTTACTTGCTTTACTCGCCAATCTCCTTTCGTGGAAAACACTTCGTCAGGTAGAAAAAACGAGGACCATCTTCGTCGCCAATGTAATGTCTGGTTGGGAAGGGAACACGAGTAATGATACACTTGAATTGAAACAGTAGAAAGAGAGCTTTTATTGCCTTCACAAGCCTTTTATATAAACTCTTATCAATTGTCTCGAATGTTCTCGAACGTTCTCCATTCTTCTCGAACTACATTGTTAAGTTATTCTATATGGATACTGTAATTGCATTAAGGTATTGCTCTATGGATACTACAATATCCTTGATTTTAGCAACAATGATAGCTATAACTACGTTTACGTATAAGTAAGTACACTTCGAGCTAATGTGGAGAACTCCTCAAATAGAAAAAATAAACGGAAAGGCTATATTAATAATTTGCGTCACATAAAGCTAAACGGAAAAGCTTAGAATCATGTTTAGCATTTTTAGCTTAAAATCATCTCAAGTTTTTCCTTGCTAGAGAAATAATCATTCACCATCTGTGAAGGAGGGTTGGTTGAAAACTCGATTCAGCAAATTGATTTTCAAAAAGTAGAGTAGTCTCAAGTTGAAACTATTTCATTTTCGTGAATGGATAGCCTATTCTATGAATTCCTTTACCAAGACATTTTGCAAAATATCACTTCAAATATTAGTCGTTTGCATTTTACCAGCGTTTTGATGTTCTATAGTTTTTTTTTTTTTTTTTTTTTTTTCTTCAGAAAAAAAGGGGTCATTTTTCCAAGGGATTTCATTTCTCCGGAGTCTTTTACTATTTGACCTCGGGTTTTACCGGCGTTTGTCGGATTGTTGGCTACCGAGTCTCTTTAACGCGGAAGGGAAAAAAGCATGCTCGTTGAACCGACCTTGGGATGCCTCACGCCTTTCATCACGGCATTTTCTTGGGTCTCCCCCGTTATGTATTCCGTACGATCACGATCCCTGAGTTGGATTCCTCCCTTTACTGAGCCATCATTGTGATAGTCCAAAACAGCCTTTCTTGCAATCCTCCAACATTCGAATCTTTTGATGATTGAATTATATGAATTTGCAGAGTATAGGGTGGAGGGACCAGTGTTTGACAAGGACCCAGTGATTGAGATCTCACGAAAAGTTTAATTAATTAGGCATAAAAGTGTTTTACGGGCTTGATCCTTTTGAGTTTTGAGACAATATACCTTCTCAGTGAAGTATAAAGGTGGAGAAAGGTTTCAGGCGGTTTCTAGTGAAATGGAGAAGGTCACCTAATAGAACCTCGTGTTGTAATTTCTTTAGTGATGTTTCTTGTGATTTTGCTAAGGAGGTGTGTTTTATTTTGCTCCACCATAACCCCCCAAATTTTCACATTCGATTGTTCCCATGGTATTTCTCCCATGGTGTAATAACTACAGAGGGGGTTCTAAGACCATAAAACTATACGCATCATTTTAACCTATATGTCAAACTAATCTGACTTTTTACTAGGGGCTTGACTACTTGATGTTCTGTATTTTTGGAATGCGAGCTTGCGAACATCCAGACCTCACATTTTGTAAAAGAAAGTCTATCGTCACTAAAACAGCATTAATCCTATACATAACGTTATGGACAAACCAAAGCGATTATTGGGAGGGATGTAATATATTTTCTATACCAATGTATAGCAATAAAATATTTTGAAATTCATAAGAAAAGGCTAGTTACGGTGTAATAATTGCTCGATTCGATTGCCAAAATTTAGGCTTCTTCACTACCGATGGCCGTAACTGATTCTTTCAAACATACGTCCATTTGCAAGAATAAACGAGCGACCACCCAACTTGGAAAACATCTGTAGTATACCACTAACAACGTTTCATGGAAACCGAAACTAAGTTATGCTTGTAAACATAAATTATTTAAATAAAGTTTAGTTTAATTCCAGACACGCATATTCCATGATATAATATTTGCCGACGAGGTAAAACTTTAGATGAATTATGAGTTGAAGGAGAAAAGTTCGAGAGACAGCGACAGAGCAGGCGTTGGACGAACCGGAAGGATGAGTTCAGCGAAAATTAACTGATTTTGGTGTGAACTCTTTTGAAACCAATATCGAAGAATGGGAGTACTATTCAAGACGGTTCAAAGTAGCAGCAAGTGCATGTAGGTTAAATGATGACGAATATGTTCATGATTTGTTACTTGCAAAACTAGGTCCTGAACCATTTAAGGTCCTAGTGGACAACTTTCGACCTCGAGAAGTACAAGAGGTAAGTTTTGACGAATTATTCGAATTTCTGGATAAATTCTATGGAAAACTGACTAATCCATTTGCAGAAAGATGTCAATTTTCACGTAGATAGCAACAAGAGGGAGAAACCATCAAACAATTTACAAATGAATTGCGAAGCTTGGCTGGCCGCTGCGAATTTGGGGGGTCTCTAGAAGAACGATTACGGGACCAGTTAATTTTAGGCATTGCGGACGACAAGTGGCAACAAGAAATAATCCGACAGTTCCCAACAGTAAAGTGCTCGTTCAAGGAAGTCGAACGATTTGCAGTATTGCTTGAGCTTTCTAAACAACAGCAAGCATGAAGGAGGCCTGTTCAAAATCCATTCAATCTCGTACATGTAAGGTGAAATCTACTAATAACCCTAGACATATTCTACTTAGGGGAAGGCACTGTTTCAAATGCGGCAAGGAGCAACACAGGAATCCAAGCGACTGTACTGCGATAAACGTAACCTGTAAGACTTGTGGAAAACAAGGACATTTTCAAAAGGTTTGTTTGATTGCAGGGAATGCTGTTATAAAAATAGAACAAGACAGTAGAAGGACTGCTCGTATAAGAACAAGGTCATCATCTGAGGAAGAAGAGTCAGACGGAGATTGTGACGAAAGTAAACAAGTTAACTACATAAGGAAAACCGCAATAGGTACAGAAGTACTATTGGCAGTCAGATTGAATGGAAGAATGGTAAATATGTTGTTCGATCCGGGTGCAGCAAAGTCAGTAATTGGCGTGAGTACATGGATAGGTTCGCCGAAGCTAAATCCAACGTCAGACTTATTGGCGTACACGGGTTTAAAAGTAAAAGCATCAGGAAAAACTGAGGTATGCGTAAATGCATTTAAAAAGAAGAAAGATTTAGAAGTAGTGGTAGTGGGAAATGAAGATATTCCATTATTCGGTCTTGATTGGGTACTTGAATTCGAACTGCCTTTACCTCCAGGTGCTCAGATTAGGCAATGTGTGGAAGGAATCCATGATCAACTTTCGAAGGTGGAAATGGATTCCGATATCCAAAACTTGATGAAGCGACATCCTGCATTATTTAAAGAAGGGACAGGCACGATAGTAGGACAAAAAGCGCGTGTGACACTAGTAGATGGAGCCATTCCGAAATTGTTCAAGCCACGTCCCATTCCTTTTGCACTCAAGAAAGCAGTAGAAATTGAAATAGATAATTACTGAAGGAAGATATAATATTGAACCAGTTGATCACACAAAAGAACAATTAGAATGGGCATCACCAATTGTTACCGCATTGAAGAAAAATGGCAAAATAAGAGTTTGTGCAGATATCAAAGTATCAATTAATAAATTTGTAGTTTTGAACAAACATCCACTTCCAAGGTTCGAAGAATTAATAGAAAAACTCCAAGGTGGTGAATGTTTTTCAGTCATTGATCTGAAGGACGCTTACCTACAAATGGAAGTGGAGGAAACATCTCGCAAATTTTTAGTAATCGCTACCCACTTAGGGTATTTTCGATATAAAAGACTCCCTTTTGGCATAGCTTTTGCTCCAAATTTATTTCAAGAGACAATGGACAAAATTTTAACTGGGTTGGAGAGCACAGCATGGTTTATTGATGATATAATTGTCACAGGTAGAAACAGAGCAGAACATTTAAGGAATTTGGAAGCCGTTATGAACAGATTGGTAGAAATGGGGATCCGGTCCCAAGCAATTAAATGTATTTGGTTGCAAAAATTGTGAAGTATTTAGGCCATATAATTGATAAAAATGGTATACATCCGTCCAAAGACAATGTGGAGGCTATAGTAAACACGCCAGTTCCTAAAAATTCTACACAGTTGAAATCTTTTCTAGGATCGGTGAATTATTATTCTAAATTTGTGCCCCACTTGCAGGGGTTATGTGCCCCACTTCATTGTTTACTTACCAAGGCAGCACGTTGGGATTGGACAGAAGAACATTTATCCATTTTCAAGAAACTAAAGGATTTATTAGCAAAATCCACATCGTTATATCACTATAATCCCGCATTACAGCTTTATGTTTGCTCGGACGCCAGTAATGCTGGAATTGGAGGCTATATGTTTCAAATAATAGATGGAGTGGAGAAGCCTTTAGCTTATGCGTCACGAACATTATCAAAGGTGGAACGGCAATACTCGACGTTGGACAAAGAAGCCCTTGCAGTGTACTATACAGTTACTAAATTTCATCAATTTCTATATGGGAGACGATTCGTTTTGAGGACAGATCATAAACCATTGGCATATCTATTTGGAGAACACAGAGAAATTCCCAAAGTTGCACCAAATCGTGTTACCAGGTGGGCTTTGGCGTTGGGGGCATATGACTATGTAATAGAACACACTAAAGGCAAAGACAATGCAGTTGCTGACGTCTTATCTCGGCTACCTTTGCAGCAGACAGAAGGACAAAATCATCGGGAAGATGGAATACAACGATATGGTATTGCCGTCCATCAAATAAAAATTGAAAACCTAGCGTTGAATAAAAAAAGATTGAAGAGCGAAATAACTAAAGATCCGATGTTATCAAAAATAACGGCATACATAGAAAGAGGGTGGCCTGACAAGAAGAATATTCCCGCGGAGTTACATACGTTTTTCGAAAAGAAAGCTGAGTTATCTTACGAGGCAAGAATCCTACTATGGAAAGGATGTGTTGTCATACCACGAACTCTTAGACAGACGATTATGCATCATTTACATTTAGGACACCCAGGAGTGGTAGCTATGAAGGATCTGGCACAAGTTCATGTATGGTGGCCGCAAATGAATGCAGATTTGGAAGCATTCGTAAAGCGGTGCAATTCTTGTCAAGAATGTAGACCCAAGGAGGCAGTAACTCCTTTATTTTCGTGGAATGTGCCAGAAAAACCATGGACCCGTCTGCATATAGATTATTTAGAGTACGCGGGAAAATACTGGTTGTTGGCAATTGATGCAACTACAAAGTGGTTTGAGGTTATTCAAGCTCATCGCATGACAGCATCTGTGACGATTTCACTATTGAGAGACTTATTTGCTAGGTATGGTTTTCCCGCATTAATAGTATCGGATAATGGACCCCAGTTTGTGTCGCACGATTTTGAAAATTTTCTAGGTGATAACGGAATCAAGCACGTTCGTTGTACACCTTACCACCCTCGATCGAATGGATTAGCGGAGAGAGCTGTGCGCACATTTAAACAACGCATGGAAGCCTCAAAAGGACAAGGTGAGGATCTAAACTTGAGGGTACAAAATGTAATGTTTTCCTATAGATTATCAATACAGCGAACTACAGGAAGAAGCCCTGGAGAAATGTTATTGGGAATACGTATGATCACCCCACTAGACCTCTTAAAACCAGATCTCACAAATGACGTTGATCGAATGTTGACTGCACAGAGAGTTCATCACGATCAGCATTCTCGATGGAAATCCTTTGAAGAGGGGGAAGTGGTCTGGGTTCAAAATCCATTGATTAAAGGATTCAAAAAAGGGATTATCGTAAAGAAAATGGGTCCTTTATCCTACCTGGTGGAAGTAGAGGGAGTACAGTGAAGGAAGCATGCGGACCAGTTACGAACAGCTTGAGGGCAAAAGATGAGGGGGAAGTGATGTAGTATACCACTAACAACGTTTCATGGAAACCGAAACTAAGTTATGCTTGTAAACATAAATTATTTAAATAAAGTTTAGTTTAATTCCAGACACGCATATTTCATGATATAATAACATCGAACGAGTAATAGATTGAAGGAGAGCGGAAGAGAAGGATGTGCGAAGCCTCGTAAAACTTTCTTCAATTCTTTCGATTCTCTGAAAATCCTTTATAATTGAAATTCGTATTGAATCAACATTGATTGGTAGACTTAAAATCCATCAATTTCGAATTTAAATAATGCCTAGATTTTCCTCAACATTGATAATAGTTCAAATATGGCTCATATCTTAATCATAAACCTAAATATTTCCAAAGAAATAGGGAATGAGAAAGAATAGAATAAATAACATGGGTGTTCATTGATCAATTACCATTACCATCATACTAATTTAATAACCTATATTTCTGGAGGTATATATTTATAACTAAAATTAATTAATTTATTATCTTCATTCACTATATATTCACATTATTGATGTATAGTCGTATTACATTATCAATTTTATTTTTATTACACTGTTATTTAATCGAATAACAGAACAAAAATTGCAGGCTTCGTCCTTATGCCAGCATGGGGCTGGGTGTCGCCTTCCGCAGAATTTGCAAGCCGCCTGTTGTCCATGTCCTTTGGAAGCGCTGATGTCCTTTCCTCCTCGTCCTTTTTTCTGGGCAGTGGCAGTCCGGAACACCGGCTCTTGCTTCACGTCCGTTATGGCGGGGTTTGTCGTCAGCTCGTACTGGAGCGATGCTGATTCTTTAGCCGTTGCAATGTTCATCGCTTTCGTCATGTCCAGTTTTAACCGATCTTCCTCAAATAATCGGTCTTTTACCGGTCCTTTAGGCAAACCGAGGACGAACGTATCGAGAAGCATCTGATCAAGGTTAGTGCCGAACTTGCACGGTCCTCCAAGAGATCGCAATCTCGCTTGCCAGTCATGAAGTGCCTCCCCTTTTTCTCTCATAGCGTTTTAGAAACGATGGCGAAGGGAGAAAATCGACTCGGTCGGCAAGAAATGGTCATCAAATAGCTTTATAAGTTCGTCATATGTTTTTTCCTCCGGTTCGGACGGAACGCTCAAGTTGTGGATCAACTTATAACCGGCTTCATCCAAAGAATTGAGAAACAAGGCCCTCTTTGTCGTAGCGTCCGTGATACCATTTGCCGTAAAGAAAGTAATCATTCGTGGTTTCGCCACCTTCCAATCATTCTTGGACAACGCGAACGCGTGGAGTTGTCCGACATAAGTAGACATTGCGAACGGTAAAACTTCGCGGAAAATTCTCAAATTATCTCGCCTTTCATACATAAACACAACAAGACGGGCTTACTTGCTTTACTCGCCAATCTCCTTTCGTGGAAAACACTTCGTCAGGTAGAAAAAACGAGGACCATCTTCGTCGCCAATGTAATGTCTGGTTGGGAAGGGAACACGAGTAATGATACACTTGAATTGAAACAGTAGAAAGAGAGCTTTTATTGCCTTCACAAGCCTTTTATATAAACTCTTATCAATTGTCTCGAATGTTCTCGAACGTTCTCCATTCTTCTCGAACTACATTGTTAAGTTATTCTATATGGATACTGTAATTGCATTAAGGTATTGCTCTATGGATACTACAATATCCTTGATTTTAGCAACAATGATAGCTATAACTACGTTTACGTATAAGTAAGTACACTTCGAGCTAATGTGGAGAACTCCTCAAATAGAAAAAATAAACGGAAAGGCTATAATAATAATTTGCGTCACATAAAGCTAAACGGAAAAGCTTAGAATCATGTTTAGCATTTTTAGCTTAAAATCATCTCAAGTTTTTCCTTGCTAGAGAAATAATCATTCACCATCTGTGAAGGAGGGTTGGTTGAAAACTCGATTCAGCAAATTGATTTTCAAAAAGTAGAGTAGTCTCAAGTTGAAACTATTTCATTTTCGTGAATGGATAGCCTATTCTATGAATTCCTTTACCAAGACATTTTGCAAAATATCACTTCAAATATTAGTCGTTTGCATTTTACCAGCGTTTTGATGTTTTATAGGTTTTTTTTTTTTTTTTTTTTTTTTTCTTCAGAAAAAAAGGGGTCATTTTTCCAAGGGATTTCATTTCTCCGGAGTCTTTTACTATTTGACCTCGGGTTTTACCGGCGTTTGTCGGATTGTTGGCTACCGAGTCTCTTTAACGCGGAAGGGAAAAAAGCATGCTCGTTGAACCGACCTTGGGATGCCTCACGCCTTTCATCACGGCATTTTCTTGGGTCTCCCCCGTTATGTATTCCGTACGATCACGATCCCTGAGTTGGATTCCTCCCTTTACTGAGCCATCATTGTGATAGTCCAAAACAGCCTTTCTTGCAATCCTCCAACATTCGAATCTTTTGATGATTGAATTATATGAATTTGCAGAGTATAGGGTGGAGGGACCAGTGTTTGACAAGGACCCAGTGATTGAGATCTCACGAAAAGTTTAATTAATTAGGCATAAAAGTGTTTTACGGGCTTGATCCTTTTGAGTTTTGAGACAATATACCTTCTCAGTGAAGTATAAAGGTGGAGAAAGGTTTCAGGCGGTTTCTAGTGAAATGGAGAAGGTCACCTAATAGAACCTCGTGTTGTCATTTCTTTAGTGATGTTTCTTGTGATTTTGCTAAGGAGGTGTGTGTTTCATTTTGCTTCACCATACCCCCCCCCCCCCCCACCCCAAATTTTCACATTCGATTGTTCCCATGGTATTTCTCCCATGGTGTAATAACTACAGAGGGGGTTCTAAGACCATAAAACTATACGCATCATTTTAACCTATATGTCAAACTAATCTGACTTTTTACTAGGGGCTTGACTACTTGATGTTCTGTATTTTTGGAATGCGAGCTTGCGAACATCCAGACCTCACATTTTGTAAAAGAAAGTCTATCGTCACTAAAACAGCATTAATCCTATACATAACGTTATGGACAAACCAAAGCGATTATTGGGAGGGATGTAATATATTTTCTATACCAATGTATAGCAATAAAATATTTTGAAATTCATAAGAAAAGGCTAGTTACGGTGTAATAATTGCTCGATTCGATTGCCAAAATTTAGGCTTCTTCACTACCGATGGCCGTAACTGATTCTTTCAAACATACGTCCATTTGCAAGAATAAACGAGCGACCACCCAACTTGGAAAACATCTGTAGTATACCACTAACAACGTTTCATGGAAACCGAAACTAAGTTATGCTTGTAAACATAAATTATTTAAATAAAGTTTAGTTTAATTCCAGACACGCATATTTCATGATATAATAACATCGAACGAGTAATAGATTGAAGGAGAGCGGAAGAGAAGGATGTGCGAAGCCTCGTAAAACTTTCTTCAATTCTTTCGATTCTCTGAAAATCCATTATAATTGAAATTCGTATTGAATCAACATTGATTGGTAGACTTAAAATCCATCAATTTCGAATTTAAATAATGCCTAGATTTTCCTCAACATTGATAATAGTTCAAATATGGCTCATATCTTAATCATAAACCTAAATATTTCCAAAGAAATAGGGAATGAGAAAGAATAGAATAAATAACATGGGTGTTCATTGATCAATTACCATTACCATCATACTAATTTAATAACCTATATTTCTGGAGGTATATATTTATAACTAAAATTAATTAATTTATTATCTTCATTCACTATATATTCACATTATTGATGTATAGTCGTATTACATTATCAATTTTATTTTTATTACACTGTTATTTAATCGAATAACAGAACAAAAATTGCAGGCTTCGTCCTTATGCCAGCATGGGGCTGGGTGTCGCCTTCCGCAGAATTTGCAAGCCGCCTGTTGTCCATGTCCTTTGGAAGCGCTGATGTCCTTTCCTCCTCGTCCTTTTTTCTGGGCAGTGGCAGTCCGGAACACCGGCTCTTGCTTCACGTCCGTTATGGCGGGGTTTGTCGTCAGCTCGTACTGGAGCGATGCTGATTCTTTAGCCGTTGCAATGTTCATCGCTTTCGTCATGTCCAGTTTTAACCGATCTTCCTCAAATAATCGGTCTTTTACCGGTCCTTTAGGCAAACCGAGGACGAACCTATCGAGAAGCATCTGATCAAGGTTAGTGCCGAACTTGCACGGTCCTCCAAGAGATCGCAATCTCGCTTGCCAGTCATGAAGTGCCTCCCCTTTTTCTCTCATAGCGTTGTAGAAACGATGGCGAAGGGAGAAAATCGACTCGGTCGGCAAGAAATGGTCATCAAATAGCTTTATAAGTTCGTCATATGTTTTTTCCTCCGGTTCGGACGGAACGCTCAAGTTGTGGATCAACTTATAACCGGCTTCATCCAAAGAATTGAGAAACAAGGCCCTCTTTGTCGTAGCGTCCGTGATACCATTTGCCGTAAAGAAAGTAATCATTCGTGGTTTCGCCACCTTCCAATCATTCTTGGACAACGCGAACGCGTGGAGTTGTCCGACATAAGTAGACATTGCGAACGGTAAAACTTCGCGGAAAATTCTCAAATTATCTCGCCTTTCATACATAAACACAACAAGACGGGCTTACTTGCTTTACTCGCCAATCTCCTTTCGTGGAAAACACTTCGTCAGGTAGAAAAAACGAGGACCATCTTCGTCGCCAATGTAATGTCTGGTTGGGAAGGGAACACGAGTAATGATACACTTGAATTGAAACAGTAGAAAGAGAGCTTTTATTGCCTTCACAAGCCTTTTATATAAACTCTTATCAATTGTCTCGAATGTTCTCGAACGTTCTCCATTCTTCTCGAACTACATTGTTAAGTTATTCTATATGGATACTGTAATTGTATTAAGGTATTGCTCTATGGATACTACAATATCCTTGATTTTAGCAACAATGATAGCTATAACTACGTTTACGTATAAGTAAGTACACTTCGAGCTAATGTAGAGAACTCCTCAAATAGAAAAAATAAACGGAAAGGCTATATTAATAATTTGCGTCACATAAAGCTAAACGGAAAAGCTTAGAATCATGTTTAGCATTTTTAGCTTAAAATCATCTCAAGTTTTTCCTTGCTAGAGAAATAATCATTCACCATCTGTGAAGGAGGGTTGGTTGAAAACTCGATTCAGCAAATTGATTTTCAAAAAGTAGAGTAGTCTCAAGTTGAAACTATTTCATTTTCGTGAATGGATAGCCTATTCTATGAATTCCTTTACCAAGACATTTTGCAAAATATCACTTCAAATATTAGTCGTTTGCATTTTACCAGCGTTTTGATGTTTTATAGGTTTTTTTTTTTTTTTTTTTTTTTTTTCTTCAGAAAAAAAGGGGTCATTTTTCCAAGGGATTTCATTTCTCCGGAGTCTTTTACTATTTGACCTCGGGTTTTACCGGCGTTTGTCGGATTGTTGGCTACCGAGTCTCTTTAACGCGGAAGGGAAAAAAGCATGCTCGTTGAACCGACCTTGGGATGCCTCACGCCTTTCATCACGGCATTTTCTTGGGTCTCCCCCGTTATGTATTCCGTACGATCACGATCCCTGAGTTGGATTCCTCCCTTTACTGAGCCATCATTGAGATAGTCCAAAACAGCCTTTCTTGCAATCCTCCAACATTCGAATCTTTTGATGATTGAATTATATGAATTTGCAGAGTATAGGGTGGAGGGACCAGTGTTTGACACCCAGTGATTGAGATCTCACGAAAAGTTTAATTAATTAGGCATAAAAGTGTTTTACGGGCTTGATCCTTTTGAGTTTTGAGACAATATACCTTCTCAGTGAAGTATAAAGGTGGAGAAAGGTTTCAGGCGGTTTCTAGTGAAATGGAGAAGGTCACCTAATAGAACCTCGTGTTGTCATTTCTTTAGTGATGTTTCTTGTGATTTTGCTAAGGAGGTGTGTGTTTTATTTTGCTTCACCATAACCCCCCCCCCCCCCCCCACCCCAAATTTTCACATTCGATTGTTCCCATGGTATTTCTCCATGGTGTAATAACTACAGAGGGGGTTCTAAGACCATAAAACTATACGCATCATTTTAACCTATATGTCAAACTAATCTGACTTTTTACTAGGGGCTTGACTACTTGATGTTCTGTATTTTTGGAATGCGAGCTTGCGAACATCCAGACCTCACATTTTGTAAAAGAAAGTCTATCGTCACTAAAACAGCATTAATCCTATACATAACGTTATGGACAAACCAAAGCGATTATTGGGAGGGATGTAATATATTTTCTATACCAATGTATAGCAATAAAATATTTTGAAATTCATAAGAAAAGGCTAGTTACGGTGTAATAATTGCTCGATTCGATTGCCAAAATTTAGGCTTCTTCACTACCGATGGCCGTAACTGATTCTTTCAAACATACGTCCATTTGCAAGAATAAACGAGCGACCACCCAACTTGGAAAACATCTGTAGTATACCACTAACAACGTTTCATGGAAACCGAAACTAAGTTATGCTTGTAAACATAAATTATTTAAATAAAGTTTAGTTTAATTCCAGACACGCATATTTCATGATATAATAACATCGAACGAGTAATAGATTGAAGGAGAGCGGAAGAGAAGGATGTGCGAAGCCTCGTAAAACTTTCTTCAATTCTTTCGATTCTCTGAAAATCCTTTATAATTGAAATTCGTATTGAATCAACATTGATTGGTAGACTTAAAATCCATCAATTTCGAATTTAAATAATGCCTAGATTTTCCTCAACATTGATAATAGTTCAAATATGGCTCATATCTTAATCATAAACCTAAATATTTCCAAAGAAATAGGGAATGAGAAAGAATAGAATAAATAACATGGGTGTTCATTGATCAATTACCATTACCATCATACTAATTTAATAACCTATATTTCTGGAGGTATATATTTATAACTAAAATTAATTAATTTATTATCTTCATTCACTATATATTCACATTATTGATGTATAGTCGTATTACATTATCAATTTTATTTTTATTACACTGTTATTTAATCGAATTCACATTATAGGATCATAATTAACCTTTCAATCTATAATCTGTTTGGCATACTAATTTGACCATCGCTACTACTTCAGATCATCAGATCGTTGTCGTTATCACTCCGGTATTTTATTACGTTTTTGTTTATTAAGCATGACTTAAAAAACTTAAAAAATTCTCATTCATCCTCATACATAATTGAATTCGTTAGGCCAGCCATACATGTTACGGTAGACCGAATATATATCACAGTTCGTAGAAGAGCCCAGTGGCTATGAGGTACATCAACAGGGATCGAACCTTGTCTGGTCCGGATAAAACGTCAACCCACTGAAGGAGCTGATGCTCGACTCGGAGGTCCACGGGGGCTGGGCAGTCCTTCAAAAAGTGGCGGATGGGCACATCACCCCAACATCACCCACACACAACATCTCGAGCTTCTGTACTAAGCAGGTGTCTGTGAGTAAGACGGGTATGGCGGCCAGAGGCAACCCAGTTGACCACTATTGGACCCCTCCTTGGAAGTTGGGTTACGAAAGAGCCCACCGGGTAGAAGTCCTGAAAGACACCACACAGACCTGTGACGTCATGTTCCATATTGTTCAGATTTTATTGTTTTGCTGTATTTACCTCATCATGTCTGTCCGAAAACAGTACCGAATTCTAGAGGAATTCATTGAAATGTACATTAAAAAATTATAAAATAAAATGATCTTTCAACTATTTCCATCAGCCAGTCTAGCTTAAACCTCATTGCTACCCTACGCGCTCTGGGGTCCCATACTTAATCGGTACTAAATTTTCACTATATTTGGCATCCATCTTTAATAGTCCAAATCAGCGTAGGGCTAAGTGGCATAATGAGGTCCCTCTCCTCCGCTGCATCTAGCTTCACAATCATTCTGACCGGTTGGTGATCTGAAAATATTTCTGGTTCTACCCTAAAATCGGCAGAGTTTTCCAAATAGTTTACCGATACGACGGCGATATTTATCACTGAACGGCTCTTACTGTGCACTGATGCCCCAATTACCATCACTATCCCCCTTTTTGCGGCCGTATTTTACTTTTCCAAGATCATCGAAAAATTTATCTTTTCTCCCTCTTGCTTCCACTACTGTTCGAAAATCAATAAAATAGGGTTTGAAGAAATGTTTGACAGTTTGATAAAATGTATTTTAAAAAGTTATTTTTAAAGAAGGAGGCAAATAATGAAAGGAAACAAGAACAGTTGAAAAAGCGATCAGGAAACCGTTCGGATGACCCGCTAATTCAGGTCAAAAATTTAGCAATCCTGAAAAATTAATTGTAGGATAATTGCAGTTAAATGTTTAATACTATTCACATACTAATCGAAAATTGTTTATTTAGGTGGGATTATACGAGGTTCGAATGGTTTATAAATTAAAAAACCAGGTTCGTTTAAACACACATAAGTTAACTGAGATCACATAACATACAACCGTATATATCAGATCTATGATTAACAATTCTTAGCGAAAGGCAATGAAAAAATACATCCTTTTTGTTCCTTTAAAAAGACGCCTAATGAAATTGCACCTGACATTATAAGACAGAAGTAACGGACCACGAAAGGAAATTCCAATAGAAACTGTATTTACGAAACTAGATATCGTTTCTTACAAACCTGAAGTATAGATTAATGAAAAGGCTGTTTGCCTTATCATGGCAGTTTCAATATTGGATATTAACATGAAAATAATGTTTTCATAGTAAGGCATGTTTCATAGCAAATGGGGTTTGGAGAACTTATAAATGGATATAGTGAACTATAAATGGATATAGTGAACAATGCCGCTTGTTTTGTTTTCACTTGGTTGAGAAATTAATCTTAGTTACAGTAATTGTAGACGCGCAACATAACAGAAAATTATTACCTACATGTGAATTCATATTCGTGGAAGAATTAGGCATCGTCGAGACAGGCTTACAGCAAATTCAGTAAATTGTGTGTCAATAATTATTTTATGTTTTCCAATTTTTATTCTATTTAAAACAATAGAAAACATTGAAATTACTGAGACATTTTCAATGCTCACAGCTCTTCTCTCATAAGAGAGAAAAGTAAGTAGCGGCCTGCCGCGTCTTCAAGAGGCATTCATTAATTTTTATTTTGTAGTATTGAAAACATTACAATCTATTTCAGCACAAAACGTTGCAAGCCGATTTCAGCACAAAACGTTGCAAGATGAAGTATACAAACTGATACTTAGCATGGTAGAGCCTATGCCTCGGATAATTGTAAGCGAAAGGTGGATTCAACTGGTTAGGGATGACCTAACAAGCATTCCGAATAGGTCGCAGGGTGATCATGTGATGGAAAACTCATAAAGCAGAACCAAACGATATGGAGAAAATAATAATTCAAATTGAGAACAATGTGGGCCATTCAGAGACGTCAGTATGAACAACTGAAAAGAAATATTTTCAATGTACTAAATTATAATGAGAATGAAAAGTGCATAATCACAAACACACGAGGAATAACTAATGCCGCCAGGAGCGCTAGGGGGCCAAGAACCTAACAGGTTCACAAGATTTTCTAGGAAGCCATTACAAACTCGATTAGGAAGACAAAAATCAGTTTAGAAGTTTATAATTGGATACGATTATGATTGGTATTAGCGAAGTTTCGCGTTAGATCACTTAGGGTAGAGAGACCAGCGATTGACATGGACCCAGTGATTGACATCTCACCAAAAAGTTTCAATAATAAGGCATTTAAAAGTGTTTTACGGGCTTGATCTATTTGAATTTTGAGGCAAAATACCTTCTCAGTAAAGTATAGAGGCGGGAAAAGGTTTCAGGCGGGTTTTTGTGAAATCTGGAGAAGGTTACTCAACAGAACCTCGTGCTGTAATTTCTTCGGTGCTGTGTCTTGTGATTTTTCTAAGGAGGTAAGCGTTTTATTTTGCTTCACCATGCCCTCCACATTTTCAAATTCGATTGTTTCCATGGTTTTCCTCAATCAGTTTTTTGTATAGATTGCATTTATGCTATCATTTTTTGGAAATAATCAAAGATAACAAGTGAAAATACAAATGTCAATTACTAGTTCCCAAACTGATGCTTCCCTTCGTGATTGACAGTGCTGTCAATATGGATCCCTATTCGTTCTTGTCATTCGTTCTTCATTTTTTATATTTATATAAATACATACCAACTCACAAGCTGTTAGTTTACCATTAGAATCGTATTGCGCCTATGATATCAAGAAAACATTGTACCTATTTTGTGACGAAACATCCGGTGATATTTTCAACTTTGCCTTTATGAATACTAATATTATTTTATATTTAGATTTAAAACTAAGTTCAAAAGCTCAAATAATTTGTAAAATGTTGAAATAAAATGTTTTGTAGATACAAAGAATCATTTATTGCAGAATTGTCACTCATAGGGTGTCAATCACAGGTACAACAAAACATGTGGCTGTCAAATACTGGGTCAAAAAATTGATTTCGAAAAAAACGAATTTATTATGTTTTAATGGCTTGAATTAGTGATTATTTCAATACCGAGCAGTTTAAGGACATCCTGATGCCGCAATAGATGTAAGCTTCAAGTTTGAAAAAACGAAAAAATATAACTCAATTGCTTGCCAAAGTCACAATATAAAAAACCAGGCATGTAGCATGATTGCATGAGCGAATTTTTGCAAGTTAGGTATCGTGTTATACGGGTGCGGCAGTATAACTTCGTTTTTTTAAAACTTAATAAAACGCATTGAATGAATCAGAAAATTTTTATTAGTTTTTTATAATATAGGCACATACATAAAGTTTTGTTTCACCCCGTTTTGAAGATCAAATCAGGTAGGTGACGTCCCCCATTCTCCATACACTGAGTAAACCGATTTCTGGCGTTAGTCATGACTCCAGCCAGTATAGCAGGCGTTATGTTGGCAATTTCTTCCTGGATGTTGTTCTTCAAATCTTGTAGGGTCCTTGGACGGTTCTTATAAACACGAGATTTCAAAAAACCCCATAGAAAAAGTTGGGCTTAGGAGACATTTGGTTCCAACAAGACTTCCAGAGCGCCTTGTCAATGTCAATGTGCTTCCTCGTTTATGTATCATGAATGTTTATATCATTTAAAAGTTTTAGATTGATGATCTTAAAAATTCCATAGTGGAAAAGAGTACTCAAAGATGCAGCGTGAAACTTCATAATTGATCAATTAACAAACGGAAAAATGATACTCAATGTGGAAATTAAGGTCGTTATATTTCATATTGGCGCATTCGCAGTAGCTATTAATGATACAATCATGTTGATATTGATAAGTTGATGTTGACATTGATTGGGATCATAAAATCGTCATCCCCCTACTATCATGCAAATTTGAGCAAGATCGGACGACTACTAGGGCGTGAAAAAATAATGCTTAGCAAAATTCACATTTCCGCGTGGGCAGAGTGAAGTTTATACAATGAAATTTATAGGGAATCATCTACAACCTAACCCGCTCACTTCATGACGATTTCATCAAAATCGGATGAGAAATGGAAATTAAGGTCGTTACGAGGATATTACATTGGCGCATGCGCAGTAGCTATTAATGTTGCAATCATGTTGAAATCAATATGGATTGATCAAATCGTCATCCCCCAACTATCATCTACATTTGAGCGAGATCGGACAAGGGCGTGAGAAAATGATGCTTAGTAGGATTTACGTTTGCGCATGCGCATATTGAAGTATTGAGTCAGGGGACTGACCACACCCTTGCCCGCACATTCCCTGAAGATTTCATCCAAATCGGATAAAAACTGTGGTAAATAAGCTTGTTACAAGGGTTTGCGGAAACTCGACAGACACACACATACAGACAGACTCTGAACCAAAGTTGTTCAGAATGGTCTAAAACGTAAAATTTTAGTGGGAATTTAAATTTTGGAGGCCAAAATTTTTGACCTTCCAAAAGTGAAAGCAATGCTTCCACCTATAGCAATAATCTAATATTGACGGTATTATATTGCGACGAAATGCACGAAGAAGAATTTGGGGTTGATCGGATGCAGTTAGTTTACGCCCTAGAACCCTCTGATGTCTCATCAAAAACTGTAGGAATCGTTCGGGAAAATATGTAGAAAATCATTTGAAAAACTACGATTTTCTCCACATCACAATAATTTTCAACTAATAAATATCCATTTTTTTTCATCACACCACTCGGCAGAGTCGAGTATAAGTATATAAATTCAAGGCAATAATATGCATTTTTCGTAGTATCACCACCAGAGGGTATGATCAATCAACAGTTACAGACGGACATTGAATACAAAAAACATGAAAACCTACGCAAGTATGAATACATTTGCACAGAATAATTGTGCGAGTTTCATAAAGATTTGTTCGCTCAGGTTATATAACCCTCAGGTTTTTTCAACCCTCCTGGAAGTTAGGTAAGTAAAAAAATTAATAATATCAATATTTGGTTCATTAACAAAACACTAAAAGAATGGTAATGTGAATCAATCACGGAAAAGAAACTGCAACGGTAGGTATAGCGTATTCATTCAGTTGATAGAAGCATGGAATAATAGAATAGTTTTTTGACGATATCACATTGTTCTAACTTTGTTGGTTTCATAGTACACAAAGAATAGAAATGGACCAAAAGTGCTGTTGGACCCTCATATGAGTGGGAGTCTCCACATTTCATTAAAATTGAGCCAAAAATATAGATAATGAATATTCCAGTCATAGAATTATAAATGTTTGCGCAAGCCCGTTGAGGATAGCTGATTCAATCGAGATAATCAATTTGCGACATTCATGGTAATATTATCAAAAAGGATTTGCTGATTTTAGGGACATGAATCGCTGAAGTGCTTCGAAGTGCTGAATAGGATGAATAGGAGTCATCCAGGAAATAACCGTCTTAATCTATAAAAACTTGAATGAAAAGTAACCAAATACTTCTGTCAATTCACAGCTAACATTAAGTTATACGTGCGATTATTCAATTTAGGATTGTTGTAGGATAATTCCACATCTGCGAGTCCTCCGAGCTGAATTTTCATATTTATTCTAAACTTCCACATTATTTCATGATCCCACGGTTAAACTAAAATCATGTAATGAATATTATATAATATACGAGTCTTAATGGAAGGATAGAAAGAAGAAACAACGAAAAACCAAAAATAGAATTAAAGAACAGAAGGTAATGAAGAATTTTCTAATTTCATTAAAAGTCAATCCCAAAATAGAACAGTGTGATATTGGCCAATTTTATGCCAAACATTCTGTAACAGCTGGATTCCGTAGTAGATACAGGAATTGCGATTTCAAACAACGAAGTGGTGAAAGGTATACGGGCGTAAAGACGGACAAAAAATGTTACAGAAACTTACGTGATCTTCAGAATGGTCGATCTGATGGGGCTTGAGAACTTGTCAAACGAAAACCGGTTTATATATGAGATGATATTGATGCGGCTTTGGTGGGGTATTAAAGGAACAAGTTAGAATTTCGTTGGAAATAACACGGTTGGGAATAACAATTCAAGTAAGACGATATATTAGGTAGCACACGCGTTGAACCGAGTACAGCACGAGAATGAGCGGATCGGCGATCAGAAGTGAGGGAGACTTTCACGATGTGACGGGGGGGTAGCGAAGGTAGGGGACGTTTCTCAGGAGATCTTCGGGGGGAGGCGTGTGTCAGCCTCAAAGGTCAAACGTGTGTCCTCAAAGAGCAGCAGGAGGCGGGTGCATATAAGAGATTGAGAGTTGGTAGGTGCTGTTCGTGATGTCTGGAGAGAAAAGATTGCATAAGGGAGAGATGAAGATGGAGACACTGGAGTGGGATTCACGGAAGATTCGTTCAGCACGTATCCGCAAGGAGTGCAGCACGTAGGCTGCGTGAGTAATGCAATGATAGAAACGTTCCGTGAATGTAGACCGATATACCACAGAAATATTGATGGTAAACCTATTAACTTTGAGATTGTGGAAGATGGCCAACTCAAACTTGTCTCATCAAAGAGCAGCAGGAGGCCGGTGCATATATAAAATATTGAGGGTTGGTAGGTGCTGATCGTGATGTCTGGAGAAAAAAGATTGCATAAGAGAGAGGTAAAGACACTGGCGAGGGATATACGGAAGAATGGTTTATCGCATAGGAATATATGTCTTTTATTATTGCAGCATGACGGCTGCGTGAGTAGAACACTGTGCAAGAAACGTTCACTGAATTAACAGAACAGGCTTGATATAACACTTAAATCATGTATAATATCAAAATATAGATGATTCGTGATCCTTGGAAACAGATGCCAGCCTCAAAGGTCAAACGTGTCCTCAAAGAGCAGCAGGAGGCGGGTGCATATAACAGATTGAGAGTTGGTAGGTGCTGTTCGTGATGTCTGGAGAGAAAAGATTGCATAAGGGAGAGATGAAGATGGAGACACTGGAGTGAGATTCACGGAAGATTCGTTCAGCACGTATCCGCAAGGAGTGTAGCATGTAGGCTGCGTGAATAATGCAATAATAGAAACGTTCCGTGAATATACGCTGATATACCACAGAAATCAAACATGGGTACTTTTCTTCTTCATCAAGAACTTCTTTAATGATTATGAAATTAAATATTAGTATCTAATATTTAATATTAGTATCTAATAAAGTTAATAATGGATTGCTTGTTTAGAGGGTTTGTTAGAACTTATGAAATATTGATGGTAATCTATTATCTTTGAGATTGTGGAAGATGGCAGACTAATACTTGTCTCGTCAAAGAGCAGCAGGAGGCCGGTGCATACATAAAATATTGAGGGATGGTAGGTGCTGATCGTGATGTCTGGAGAGAAAAGATTGCATAAGAGAGAGATGAAGACACTGGTGAGCGATATACGGAAGAATGGTTTAGCGCATAAAAATACATGTCTTTTATGATTGCAGCATGACGGCTGCGTGAGTAAAACACTGCAAGAAACGTTCCCTGAATTTACAGAACAGGCTTGATTATAACACTTAAATCATGTATAATATCAAAATATAGATGATTCGTGATCCTTGAGAATAGATGCCAGCCTCAAAGGTCAAACGTGTCCTCACAGAGCAGAAGGTAGCTGGTAGGCGCTGTTCGTGATGTCTGATGATAAAATATTGCTTAAGAGAGAGATGAAAATGAAGACACTGGAGTGGGATCCGCAATAGATTCGTTTAAAACACTCCGAGAACCGTTCTGTAACTAAAGGCCAACAACAGGTTTATCAGGTTCATACAATATCTAGATATTGATTAATCTGTGACCATTGATAGGATCCAAGACGGGTGTCAGCCTCAAAGGTTAAACTCGTGTTCTCAAAAAAAGTACTGCATAAGGGAGACATAAGATGAAGACACCGGAAGACTCGTTCGTCACGTATGCATGTCCCCAAAGAGTACAATTGTGTACGTCTTCTTAGAGAGTTATACTCGACAAGAAACGTTCCTGCTATACTGAAACATGTATACGTACTCATAAATGGTTGCAGATACGTAAATAGTATACATTCATTTATATGTACGGGCATAGCCCAAGATATAAGTGAACATGTAAATATATCACACAAATCAAGCATAGTGTCGAAGAATTGACAATTTGTGATCCATGAGATGGAAGTGGATGACAGGCATGAAGGTACAAACTGTAATAGAGGGCAGCAAGTGGTTGTTAGGTTCTGTTTATGCTGTTTGGGTTATCGGGGAACACTAAGGAAAGTCTTGTTCACTAAATTATTCAAAGAGCTGCCGTTTGTGACGTCCTCGTTGAAATCATTTACGCAAGGATACAGTCGTCATGACTAAGAAAAACTGTGTGTCCCCTCATGACGGCAATGAAAGCCAATTGTCTACGTCATAGGATGGACAGAGAGATTCTACGATCACTCAGCTGATCAGGTTGGCCGCCATTTCACCCGTCTCCAATTGTCCCTGAGAGGAATCCTATCAATTTCCAACGTCCGAGGGTGAACTGGAGATTTTAAGGCTCACTCAGCTCAAGCCCACTAATTTTGCCCAAATGGCTAAAAATAGATCATTAACATTCCCATTTAGTAAAAAAATGTAAATAAATTTCTTGGAGGCAGAATTCTAGATGAGACGGACGGAATTGATCTTTCTTCGCAAAACCACAATTGTAAGGGCAATATCATGATTAATTTGTCAGTTTTTTTAATAGTATTCATATGTTTGTATTATTCAAATTAATAGGAGTGTTAAGCTTTTTTATAGGTAACGTTTAATAGGTAACGCTTTTTTCGTTTATGTGCCAAAGTTAAGACATAGGGTCAGTTGGGGAAAAAATATTCCTAAGAACAATTAGATCAGGCGATAAGCGATGTACATCAAGTAGGTCGACTGCCGCTGCTGCAAGGAAAAATAATATTCCGAGAGAACATCTCTATAAGGCAAAGGGTCTTCGTCCCGAAAAAATTAAAATGGGTCCCGATTCTATTCTTAGCAAGAAGGACGAAGAAATCTTGACTAAATGGATCATTGCATCTGCAAGGGCAGTTCCCAGTGTGTAAAGTTGACCTCCTCGACAGTTTACAAAAACTACTTAGGGATATGGAAAAAGGAAAATAAATAAAAGAAAGGGCCCAGAGTTAAGGGATGGAATGAACTTGGAAAATGGAGATTTCGTTATCGTAAAACGACAAAGCAAGAAGGAAATGTTTTTGTAAAATTAAAGCTGTTTTGCCAAATCAATGTGCGTTAGTGATTATGATGAAGCCTATAAACAGGATATAAAATTTGTTCAAAATAAATTATAAAGATGAGTGAAAAGTTGTTGTAAACCATGTTTTAAGAGTTTTACCAAAGCCAACTAAGTTTGCATAAAGTAATACTAAGTAAGTACTACATACTAGGTAAATTGTTTATTTCGAGTTACCGAACAAAGAATTAATTGTATACTAAAATCAAGATCTGTTTGTTTCATCTATCATGAAAACAAATGATGATGTGCAAGTGGAGTTTGGTGACTACAAACCATAATGATATAATAATCTGATAGTTTTCGGGACACAATCTTGTTCTTGGCTCATAGGCCCGATCACGCGTTATAACGCGACGTTAGGCGTTCCAGTAACGTCGCGTTACCGTGATACGGTAGTATGACGCAACATTGCATCACCCCCGTAACACACACGGGGTTACCCCTCAGCGATACTTTCAGTAACGCGACGTCAGCCAAGCGGTTGTACAAAATTACAAAATATCGCGCACTGAGGGCGTTCTCCTCGGTCCTTCAGCCATTGTTATTCAAGATGAATATGGGAACTGAGGCTCTGATTGAAGAAGTGCGCAAGTTTGTTCATTTATTTGATACTTCACATGAGCTTTATAAGAATATGGTGAAAAAGATGGAGGCTTGGAATAAAATTGCTGGAAGAATGGGTATTACAAGTAAGTAAAAAAGATTACAAAAGAAAAAGATTAAAAGAAAGATAGATTAGATAAATTATAGACGCTGGGAACCGCGAACCCCTTGAGTAGCACAGACAAGACTGGGTCTAGCGCCCTGATAACCCCCAATAATAACGCGGTGTCTGTGACGTTGATATATCGGTGTCTGTGACGTTGCTATATCGCCGAACGTCGGGGGGGGGCGCGCGTTCCTATAACGCCGCGTTATAACGCGTCCTGTGTGATTTGGGCATAAGGGAGAGCGGCTGCAAGCTAAGGGCCATGTCATACGAGCGCTATTGCCGTCGCGTTGCCGTCGCGTTAAAGTCGCTCCAACCCGGCAATGGGGTTCTTATGGAGCATGTCATACGGAGCGCTAGCGCCAGCGGGACGCATTTGCCGCGTGAGCACTGGCAGAACAACTGGAACACCTTTGGAGTGATCATTACCATATTTGATACGATGTTTGATACGGAAAAATGCGCCCGGAAGACGCTACGTATGACAGGCACCTGGCGTTGGCGGGACGGCATCAACGCGACACATTTGCCGTCACGTATGACATGTACTTTTTCCGGCGCTATCTCGGCAATGGCGCTCGTATGACATGGCCCTAAGGCTCCAAGCAGTGGAATCAGGACTCAGAAGTTGAAATCTTCAACATCATGCTCCTAAGGGGCCGTTTATGAATCACAGATAAAGCCCAGGAAAACTATAGGTAACTAGCGGCCTCGGATAACTTCTCGTTGGCTGTTTATCAAATCAAATTTACCTGCAAGATACCGCTATCTGCTTGGTATCCTTACCCGAAACTCATCTCCCTCAGTTAGCGATTTATCTTGGAGTGGAGGTAAGTAGTGTGAAACGTACAGAAAATGCACCAGGTACTTACGAAGTTGAAGTTTCATGAAGAAAGTTGTAAAAAATTTGTATTTTAAAAATTTTAGATCCATCGCAATAGCTTCATTTTCTACAAAAATTCGATAATATATATAACAACATCATACCTATCAACGACATTTCAAATAAGCATCATGAGCAATAATAGCAAACTAACACTTTGGTGCTCCTTAGCTTTTGTATACCTAGGCAATACGGCCAAATCGAAACTTCGATCAGGCTAACAAAATTCATCTGGGCTTCAGAGGGAACTATGTATTTTCATGTTAAACAACAAAGAGTTTTTCAGCCTTTCGTTTTTAGGTCGTTCCTCAGCCATAAATTCTTTTCGGTCTGTATTCTAGTCAAGAAACTGAACAGAAAAGATCAAGGAGAAAGACATCGTTGGCAAGATTAGCTCAATTTCCAAATTTCCGTAAAACTCCCGTAGTTTAGAAGATAATCTATAGTTCTAGGGGACTTTTATGCTGTATAACTTCCATCCGCTGGCGAATTCCGTGAACACTCGTACGGTTGCATTTCTATAATTTCTCATATCAACGACCAACCCACTTCGTTCTCCGAAAAACCAGAAAAGAAAAAATAATCACACAGGAAAAAACCGAAAGAGAAGGAGTTGTTGCTGTTGTGTTAATATATCTACTTTTTGCCCATGGATATACGAAGAAGAATGAAAAATACCGTTGTTAAGGCTGTCTGTTTGGAAATCGTTGTTTTTGTTGTGGTACCCCTTTTTCCCACAGACTAGGTTATCTGAGCAGTTAGCGGGGACAAAGTTGATTGATAAACAAACTATCAAATTTATTCGATAGGTTGAGGTAAACTCGAGGTCTAAGGTTTGCCTAGAAATCATCCCTGTAATTGATAAACGGGCCCTAAATCGGCAGTAGTAATAGAATCAATTCTGTGCCATTGGAGATACGAGATTCGACTACTTGGAAATTTTAATACCACTCTCTTCGAACAGCGCTGCAAGGAAGAGATGAAGATGGAGGATTCTCTGACTATTCTCTTGACGAGTAATATTAAATACAATTCAATCATAGGTAAGCAACTACTGCAATGAGTGAAGAGGGAATGTAAGATATACATCAATGGGTTATGAATGATACTAAAAATAGTTGTAGCAAAAACTTAAACATGGGTAGTATAGCGCAGTACACGTAAGAATTATCAGTAGTACAGAAGGAAAACTAAAATATTTCATTCGTCTTGCAACATGAGTATTTCGGAATTATAAAAGAAGCGAAGCACACAGATATTGAATAATATGCTGCAGAGAAAACGGAAGAATAAACACATAAAGGATATGAAGAAATCGGCAGGCTCAACGTTAATACGTGGACAGTACTACCCAAGTTCATAAAACAGACATCAGTAGTACACTATAGAAACAGGAACATATATCGTCTTGCAATCAATCGATATTACAAATTCAACAATATAGAACTAACTACAACAGCGGCCTGATGAGCTCGTTGGATAGCACTTCTATAACACGAGTAATTTTACTGGAATGTAACCAAATATCGTCTAATTTTTAATTTTCAAAATATAACTCAAAAAAGTTCAAGATGATCGTACGACCGAATTTTCCTAAATTATCTATCGTATTATAATATGGTTAAATTGCACCATTAAAATTTGAGAAATTGAGCATCAAGGTGAAGAATTCGGCTATTTAAAGACAATGTTGATTTTCTTAGATTTTTCAGAGCCATTCCCTCAACATTAATTACTCAAAAAAGGTTATTTCGTTTTTGGAATCGCCCTCAAATTCGATGAGTAACATGTCGTATTTGATGCTGATCTTATTGGTACTAATTCAAAAAACCACCAAAATAACGGTACCTAAGAATTGAAGGGTTTCAGGTACTAAGTGCCATTTCCGAATTTTTCCCGATTATATTTTTTCTAAATAAAAGAGACATCAGTAGTACACTATAGAAACAGAAACATATATCGTTTCGCAATCAATCGATATTACAAATTCAACGACAAAGAACCAACTACAACATCAAATGAATCCTGATGAGCTCGTTGGATAGTACTTCTAAAACACCAGTAATTTTATTGAAAAGTAACCAAATATTTTCAAATTCATAATTTTCTGAATATAACTCAAAAAAGTTCAAGATGATCGTACGACCGGATTTTCCTAAATTATCTATCGTATTTTAATATGGTCAAATTGCACCATTAAAATTCGAGCCATTTGATGTTGAAAATTCGGCTATTTAAAGACAATGTTGATTTTATCTCACAGTGAAGCAGGATATGAACAAATTTTGCTAGGTGGCTCTTTCACTAATCCAAAATGATTTTCTTACAGTATTTTCCTGAGAAATCTGTCTGTGACATTGATTTTGCGACTAAAGAAAGTTGTTAAACTGAAATTTAGAGCGAAAGTTGAACTTTTGGTATGTATATGGTTATCATTGAAAAGCAAATTAAATTTAATTCCAGCATAAGTTAACTTAAAATTTTTTCGAGTGATTTGAAATCTTTCTTGGAAACAAATTTCTACATGTTGCACAAAATTTATAATCACACCATGCTCGTGGAGTATATCTAAATTTTACTTGCCGGTCAAGGGAAACGCTTCCTTAGTACTACACATTTACAAATGAATAGTAATTTTACTTCTACTCTGCTAATTAGGAGAAATGATGTTCAAGTGAAAAAAGTGGCTTTCTTAATCGAAATTTAAAGTTTTCTTTATTTAAAAAAAAAAAAAAAAAAAACTTACTTAGCGCAGAAGCTCGAGATGTTGTGTGTGGAGGTGATCAGTCCATCAGCCAATTTCTGGAGGACTGCCCAGAACCTTCGAATCTAGCATCAGACCCCTCCTCATCACCTCTCCAACATGCAACATAAAGCCAATTCCATCTCGCATGAGCAATGGTAGGGTGAGGTCATAGCATAGGTCTGCGTGGATTCCTTTAGGACTTGTGCCCGGTGGGCCCTTTCGTCACCCAACTTCCAAGGAGGGATCGAATAATGGTCAACCGGGTAGCCACTGGCCATACCCGTCTTACTCACAGACACCTGCTTAGCGCAGAATCTCGAGATGTTGTGCATGGGAGGTGTGGGGGTGATCCGTACATTCGCCACTTCCTGGTGGAGGCTTACTGACCTCCGAATCCAGCACCGGCCCCCTTAGTGGGTTGACGGCATTGAAAATTATAGGGTACCTACTGGGAGCTAATTAGCACAATCCCTGAAAATTTTACCACTGAAAGATAAACATCAGACAGACAGACAGATACGGAACCAAAATTGATCAGCATTTTCCGAAAACCATTCATATTTGGGGTGACAAATATTGGTTCGACTTCAGTCAGGAACACGACGAAGCTTCCCTACCTGAGGTAATGAGGAAGCAAAAATGTGTTTAAAAATCAATGAAAATAGGAAAAAATCGTCAAATTTATATTTTATAGCAGTATATTGCTGGGATAAAATTGGGCGCCATAAAATTCAACATTAAAAACACGTTTTTATTTAAAAATTATATTTATAATTTAAAATTATATTTTGTACAAGCTGGAAATGTACTTATATTTTATTAAATTATGTTTGTTTTTATTAAATTATAATTTATTTAATATTCATTTTTATCAAATTAAAAGAGATAAAATATCAGATTATTATTTAGATGAAGTTTTTTTACCATACGTTTCTGCATTTATTTACACCTACAGTGTAAAGCTGGTAAAACACCCAATAAAGCTAAGGAGAATTTACTTTTAGCAGAAATGTGTGGCAAAACCAAAAATGTAGCATGCAAACCATCTGAGTCACATCCTGTTACATCATAATGATGACGTTTCCGAGCCTTTGTTCATTCGAAATATCGTCCCACAAACGAAACGGCCGCTTCTCAAAAGGAAGACAATTGTGTTGCCAAGGAATTTGATGAATCTCGAGTAGGTGGAGATGAAACAGAGTCGGAACGTGAATTTATAAGCTCACTCCGTTAGTTTCCACATCTTTCCATATGCGTCTTCCACACCATGTGTGTAAAGTACTAAGATTCAATCGAATGGATTTCAAATTCAAATAAGATTATACCGAATTTTGATGGGTAAAGACGAATGGTAGTGAAAGGCCTGAAAACGTTTTCGGGAATCAGATGTGGATGGTTGCAGAAATTTCGAGGCCGAAAATGAGTGTTCGCAGAGAAAGACTACAACAACTTCTTTCTTTATTCTGCCACCACTCAGAGATTTTCAGTATTATTGAGACATTTTGATACCAAACAATTCTGTTGATGGGCAAGTCATACTTTAGAACCAGTAGAAACGTAAAAGAAACTCTTTGTTGTCAAAAATAAACATAGAGTTGGAATAAATATTTGTATTAATACTTGGCATTTATTTGCTATTGCTACCCATTTTCTGAGTAACATTATTGAAATCTTGAAACATTCGTGTTTTTATAGAAAGGGCAGTTTCGATGAAGAGAGTACAACAGTTTGAAGAGAGGTGAAATAGAGCGCTAAACTCGAGGTGAATTTGCTAAGTTGCTGATGTCGAAAATAAACTGAGTTAGAATAAATATTTGTATTATTACTTGGCATTCATTTGCTACCCATTTTCTGAGTAACATTATTGAAATCTTGAATCATTCGTGTTTTTAAAGAAAAGGCAGTTTTGATGAAGAGAGCAAAAATGTTTGAAGAGGCTTCAATGGGCGCTAAACTCGAGGTTGATTTGCTAAACATATTCTTTCTTTATTCTTCCAGTACTCAGAGATTTTTAGTATTATTGAGACATTTTGATAAAAATACAATTCTGTTGATAGGCAAGTCTCACTTTAGAACCAGTAAAACGTAAAAAAACTCTTTGTTGTCAAAAATAAACATAGAGTTGGAATAAATATTTGTATTAATACTTGGCATTTATTTGCTATTGCTACCCATTTTCTGAGTAACATTATTGAAATCTTGAAACATTCGTGTTTTTATAGAAAGGGCAGTTTCGATGAAGAGAGTACAACAGTTTGAAGAGAGGTGAAATAGAGCGCTAAACTCGAGGTGAATTTGCTAAGTTGCTGATGTCGAAAATAAACAGAGTTAGAATAAATATTTGTATTATTACTTGGCATTTATTTGCTACCCATTTTCTGAGTAACATTATTGAAATCTTGAATCATTCGTGTTTTTAAAGAAAAGGCAGTTTTGATGAAGAGAGCAAAAATGTTTGAAGAGGCTTCAATGGGCGCTAAACTCGAGGTTGATTTGCTAAACATATTCTTTCTTTATTCTTCCAGTACTCAGAGATTTTTAGTATTATTGAGACATTTTGATAAAAATACAATTCTGTTGATAGGCAAGTCTCACTTTAGAACCAGTAAAACGTAAAAAAACTCTTTGTTGTCAAAAATAAACATAGAGTTGGAATAAATATTTGTATTAATACTTGGCATTTATTTGCTATTGCTACCCATTTTCTGAGTAACATTATTGAAATCTTGGAACATTCGTGTTTTTATAGGAAAGTCAGTTTTGATGAAGAGAGTACCTACAACCGTTTGAAGAGGCTTCAGTGAGCGCTAAACTCGAGGCAATTTGCTAAAGATAAGTAGCGGAAACATTCATTAATGTTAAACTTAACTGCAGCTTGGCTTGGATAGTCTTTTTTTCTTTATTTAATAATTTAAGCTGCATTTCAATCAGAGGGGTCAATAGCGGCATTGAAGAAGGTTTGTAATGGGACGTTTTGCAAATGGCACAATTCTAAGGGGAACTCCGTCACTAAACGGAGTGCTATCATGGACTCCGCTTGCAAATTGGAGGGGAAAAATATGAGGGGTACAGTAATGACCACTTTTTTGCCCCTAAAGCAAAAAATAACTTAATTCACACTAATTTACTCAACTTTTCCCGAAAGGTATATCCCTGTAATACACTCATTACTTGAAATGCTTTCTTTAGGAAAGCGGTAGGTACGGTGGTAGGTAATGTTGGTAGTTGGTAGGTTGGTAGCAACTTTATTCAGATAAATTCACTCAACTTTTATCATTAATGATTAATGATCAAATAATGATTAATAGGACGTTTCCATTTGTTTTCGTCACGTCACGGTGGGGTTTTCTATTGATTTTCACGTACAACGAATGCGTAACCAGGGAAGTGTAACTCCCTTAGTTTTCATAGCAGGAAAATCGTTAGCCTCTTTTTGGAATGCTCTCATTTTATCACACCATATCATAATCCCTAAGCCTCTGTAGTGTCAAGGAAAGCTGATTTTAACGCTCACTTATAAACTAATATTGCTAAGTAACCATAGAGAACTAATAATGTGTAAAATTAATCATTATTAAATGATCTGACTGTTGAACCGTAGGTCTACCGTCCGTTTTTTCCAAGAGGGACGTTCCTATAATGCACACATTACTTTAAATGTTCTCTTTCGGATAGCGATGAGTACGGTGGTGGTAGGTATTGTAAGGTAGGTCGGTAAGTAGCAACTTCATTCACATAAATTCACTCAACGCTTGGCGAAAGGGACGTCCATGTAATGAATGCATTACTTAACATATTTTATTTCGGATAGCGGTGAGTAAGGTGGTAGGTAATGTAGGTAGTAAGGCAGGCAGGCTACATTGCTCAATGACCGGTGAACCGTTTTCGTCACACCACGTTTGGGCGCCGAGGCGCTTTATGGTTCACCGAATGCTCTACGGTTAGCTTCGCTCGGAATGTCAACATTTCGTTAGTCTACCTAGATTATCCGGGCATTCCACACGCGTTCTGGCTCCATAGGTGCATTCTAGGGCACATTATTGGGACTACTGATGTGATCAGGGTTGCCAGGAGGGATGGGGACAAACGCCTGCATAGTTGGGTGGGCAGTAAGTATAGCTTCCTCACACATTTCAACATGGACGTATAGAATTAGTGTGTCGATCAATTTTAGTTTTGAGCGTGCGCTATAGTTATTATTCCACCGAACGCGATATTATTCACAGGAAACTTTCCTAGAAGATATATCTATCGAGTTTGAACGAAAGCGGACCAATAGGTGACACGAAATCGACGTTATCTATATATATATAAAAATCAATTGCTGTACGTTAGTCTCGCTGAAACTCGAGAACGGCTGGACTGATTTGGCTAATTTTGGTCTTAAATTAATTGTGTGAGTCCAGAGAAGGTTTAAAATTTCAAATCTGTCCCATAGGGAATGTTTGGGGGGGGGGGGGGGGGGAAATGGGGTATCTTTGTCATCACTGATCAAATTGGAGTTTTGTTTGTAGAGTATGTTTGGATTACTCCAATTCAAGTAAAGACTCCTTTTTTTCAAATTTGACCAAAAATTGAGGGAGAGGGGTGGGGGAGTTGAAGCGTTTCAAACGTCACTGAACGAACTAGGGATCTGAGCTGTCGAATATGTTTGACGTATTCTAACTTAAATCAAAGGCTACTTGAAAATTTTCAAATCTAATCCATAGAAGGGGGTGTTTTAACGGAGAGGGGGGGGGGGGGGGGGAATGCGGTATATTTTTCATCACTGAACGAACTGGGGATTTGATTGTCGAATATGTTCGGATTACTCTCATTCAATTCAAAGACTACTCATTTCAAATTTTTGAAATCTGACCAAGTGTGGAGGGGAGGGGGGAGGATGCTATAGCATTTTGAACGTCACTGAACCAACTGAGGATCTGAGTGGGCGAATCTATCAGAACTACTTCAACTTGGGTCACATACTATTTGATAATGTTCGTCAACCTGTGCAACGCACGGGTGAACCAGCTAGTAATAAATAAACGTTTGCGCATGCGCACAGACTCGTAGGGGAAAAGCGGGAGGGTCGGGGGGACAGCCAAAGGATTCAAGCTGTGATGCATTTTTTGATCCACCATCAATGTTTATTTAGAAAGGTTATAATCAGAGAAGAACATACATCGTGTTTCCCGTCTTCCCCTCAAGCGTATTTGTTACGACCGGCCATTTCGTGATTTTGACAAGGCTGTGCGTGATTTTTTGACAACTATAAGAGTGTTTGGAGACGTTCCTATCGTGTTGTTTCCCCCTAAATCGGGTCGACCTACAACAATAACATCCAATTAAGTAACTCCAGTATGATTTCTGCTTTGAAATCATCATAGTGAAGCAAAAACAAACTGCCTTGTTTTTTTGTATTTGCGAGAGGCTTGGAACACTGAGATGAGGGAGGGTTGGGACGTGTCCCAACGCTCCCGCCACTGTCCCAACCCTCCCAGTTGGATTTTCGTTTATAGGTTGCGGGTATATTCTGTGAAATAAATTGGAATAAAATCCATCAGAATACAAACAAATCTATTTTAAACCATAGATAACGATCCTCCCATCACTATCCACACAGAAAACCTGATATTCAAGTGTCAGTGTTTCAGTTTTATTTAGTATGATTTCACGAATTTTGTTGCATGCTAAATCATTTAGTACCTCTTCATGGACAGCATCTATCAATCTCAACAATATATTATGCGCCGCTTTCTATTCAAAATTCTGAAAAATTCGTTATCTATGTTTTACAATAGACAGAATATACCCAGGATAGGGGGAGGTGGTTACCATGTGTGGAATCTTGAGTGCTATTTGCCAAGCTATACTCCCTTTTTTCATATTCCCCCGCGCGAATTTTAAAGAAATGACGATGTCGAATAATGCTCCTGTAGGGTCATCAGAAACAGCCAGTCGTTCAGGATGGATGACATCGGAAATTTTCTTGCAGTGTTTAAATCATTTTGCTAAATTTTCTAAATGCATTGTAGAGATCCCAGTTCTCCTTATTTTGGATAACCATAGGTGCCATATCTCTATTAATGCCATCAACTATGCAAGAGAAGTTGGCATTATAATGATGATTCTGCCACCTCACTGCAGCGGAAAACTGCAGCCCCTCGATATGAGCATTTTCGCACCGTTCAAAACATTTTTCAATTCAGCGAGTGAAAACTAGATGACTAATAACTCGGGTAAGTCAATCACCAACTACGAAATTTGTGACTTCGCTGCAATAGCATTCCCATTGGCATTTTCGATGAGTAACATACAGTCAGGGTATAGGAAAACGGGTATTTTTCCTTATAATGATCTAATATTCACTGAAAGCGACTTCGCAAGTAGTCAGGTAATCAACCAGCCTGTGCACCCAAACCCTCAGCCTCAGAGATCGTTGAAGACGAAGAGCTGATGCAAACTAAATCACTCGCAACGATGTTGTTCTTCAGCACAATTTGAACTTCTGATTTGATGAATTCTCCATTTGAAGTTCAATCCAATTCGGTATATTATTTTCAATAATGTAGGTACTTTGGGAATCGAGCTAAGGCATTTTAAGACTCTACATTAAGACCTAATTTATTTTCAATATTCCTACTCTGGCAACTTATTTAGTTCCTAGCAATTATAAACGACGATATTCGAGATATTACAAATAGGTAATTTAAACTCAAGTTCTTATTTCTTGTCATTTTGGTACATTTTCAAGTTTTATTGTACAAGTTTAATACAGATATATTGGTGGTTTGCTTAAACTGTATTTTTTTATAGACTGTCCCAACCCTCCCGCATATGGGGAGGGTTGGGACAAAAAAAGTCGCTCTAATTTTTAATTATTATCAGGTACTAGGAATGGGTTTAAACTTCCGGAAGAAATCAACGAGGTAGGTAGCTAGCTAAGGTAGGTAGCTTCACGTGGTTATTCTCAGAATGGGAAAAAAATCCTTTCTGGCTGCTTGAAAAATCAAAATGTGGGAAATGTCCCGACCCTCTCGACTTTCCCCTATTCATGTGACGTACATGAAAGTTATATAAAGGGGACCGTCTAGACGCTATCCCGCACAATCCCTGAACATTTAATCAAAATCGTCCCATTGGACTCGGAATTTCGCCTGTGTCAATTTATAGTTACGCTCATGCGCAATGTTCATTACTCTACCAATCTCGATACAATTCATAGGGCATTTTCCCAGAACATAACCTAATTACCTACAGAGCTCGAACGAAATCGGACCAACAGATGAGGAGAAATCGACGTTATGAGAAATTCAAGTTAGCGCATGCGCACGGGACACTTCTGATTCGACGTCTTTGAAAATATAGGGGACCTTCCAGGAGCTAATCCGCACAATCACTGAAAATTTTATCGGAATGAGATTGAAAGGGCCATTGATATAGGTTTGGGCGTGACCAGAATTTACACAGACAGACAGATACGGAACCAAAATTGATCAGCAAGCAGTGGAAATTTTGACTTCGTCTTGAACAAAACAATTAAGAGCTTTGCCATGTGATTTCGATTAGTCATTTAAACAAACTGAGAAAGTTGTAGGTAGGTAGCTTCAGTAGGTAACATGGAAAAAAACGCCTGGTTTTTAACCGAATCGATTATTTCATATACACATTAAAATAGGACTGCTAGAAAAGAAAGTCATCATTCTTTTCATACATAGGTTCATAGTATTTTGCTGTAAAGATTGTTCTTGCGTCTTTCATTATTAAATATCCTACGACTCAAAGTTTAGAACTTGAGTCTTTTTGCGCAGTTAACTTTTTTTTTTTCTTTTTTTTTTTTTTTCAAACAAATTTCAGTACGTTTTTATTCCTAATCTTTTGATAATTTAATAATGTTCCAGTCCATTGTTGATAGGTAAACTTTGTTTGTTAACGTTGTATCACAAACGTTAACCATCTTTCCGTTTGTTGATATTAAGTTAAAATATCTTTGCAGATCCAGGATCAGGGAGGCGGTAGACGCTATGGATGTGCCGACATGCTCCACTTCAGGTAACTTGTCCTTACTCGTAGAGGACATGTAAACTCAGTCACAAACAATGTTCCCTATGAATAAGCCTATTCGCTGCCGATTTTCCCCTGTAATTACAACAGTCATAATGAGGGAGGAAGGATGAATTCGGCTGTTCCTCATTATGTAGTTTATAATCCTAATCCTCACAGCCACATCAGGGATAGATGTGAGCAGTTGGGCGTAATTGTAATTACATTAAGTAATTGAATTATAAGGGCTCCATCACCCTACCAAAGTAACTATGAGGTTATCACGGCATAGAATTGATTTGTTCAGAACCGGCGATTTGTTAGAAATTAGCGTTAAGGCTGTTCAAACCCTCCCTCAGGAGGTTGTAGTGTCATACAATTTTAAGTAGTTAATCAATTTCCACTTTTCAAAGCTTGATTATTTCAATTTTCCATAGCGCACCCGCCTCTTATTACCGTGGCAGACGAGCGGGAAGGCCCCCGCCAGCCTGGGTTGGCCTACTGCATCACGGGTGATCTTCCTACCCACTAATTGGCCAAACTAAATGGTGTTTTGAGCTAAAAATTGGTACTTGTAGGGTACAAGTGCCCTGAATCTGAAAGTGTGAAATTCCTACATTGAGTTTGAATTTAAATCGTGTTATCAATCAAGATTTAAAACAACCCTGGTTTACAGAGCAGGGTGAAAGGTCATACTACACATTTTTTCAATTTCATGGATATCAGTAGAAGTGTATCTTCAGAGATGAGTTACACAATTATTTTTCATTATAATAGAAAATATAAGGCCAGAACACAATCTTGAATTCGCCCACTGATTGGAAAGGTACTTATTGAAGAATGAAAAGATTGTCTGAAGCCCAATTTGATGCTTCACACGTTACACCAGAAAAGTATTTAGTTGACATTATTCACGGTTTCTCCAATAGACTTGAATGATGCGCACCTACACATGCGCGCGCGCGCGCGCGCACACACACACACACACACACACACACACACACACACACACACACACACACACACACACACACACACACACACATATATATATATATATATATATATATATATATATATCGACAATTAGGTACCTAGGTGTTAGGCCTTTTTTATATCATTTGATTTTTTAAATATCTACACATCTTTAAACGTTTCAAGGAACCAAAGAATTAGGAGCTTTGCGATGTGATTTCGATTAATCATTCAAAAAAACTGAGAAATTTGTAGGTCGCTAGAGTAGGTAACATGGATCTTCGTTTCCCGAAGAAGACAGAAAGTTATCAGAGAATGTGGTAGTTTTGGGTAACAGAATATTTAGAATAACCACCAGGAATAAGACATAATTCATGTGTAAAAACCCCGCATTTGAAGCGTCATTATAGGTTGGAGCTATATGTTTCGTCTGGCTACATTAGGTGTAGGTGTTAGGCCTTCTTTATATAATTTGAGTTTTTGAATAATAACGCATTTTAAACGTCTGATTCAAGCGAAAATAATGAATTAGGAGCTTTGCCATGTGATTTCGATTAATCATTCAAACAAACTGAGAAAGTTGTAGGTAGCTAGAGTAGGTAACTACGTTTCCCGAAGAAAAGTGAAAATAATCAGAGAATGTGGTAAAGTTTTGGGTAACAGAATATATAGAATAACCACCAGGAATAAGACATAATTCATGTGTAAAAAACCCGCATTTGAAGCGTCATTATAGGTTAGAGCAGGGGTGCTCAAACGGTCGATCGCTAGTGCTTTTAGAGTAGATCTCGGGAAGAAAAAATTTTTAATAAGTAGGTAACTAAACTACAAAAATTTATTACGCAATAACACTGCTTGCGGCAAAAGGCGGCTTCATCAGAAGGAACGCGCGGTACTTGTCAAAGAAAAGCCGCGTTGTTTCTAGACTAGACTGTACTAGACCATTTCGGGCGGCGCGTTTGACGGGAACTATATCCGAATCTAAGGCAAATCGCCCTTCAACTGACGGCAATGTTTGGGTCAACTTACTTGTGCGAGTCTGCATTTTCTGAAATGAAGATAATTAAGTCAAAATATCGCAATCGACTAACTGACATATGTCATCATGCTTGCGGCGATTGGCACTCAGTGGTTACGCACCATCTTATGAAAAGTATGCTGAGGACATGCAGTGCCACGCTTCAACATCCAAAGTCACTCCTTAGTAGAGTTTAAAACCATAAGTAACTCTTTTGTTTTGTAACAACGAATAAACTCGCAAATTTGAATAACTAGGAGTTTTGACATTTCATGTCTTTGCTATGGCACACAACCAAATTTTCGTTATGTTACGTTACGTAACGAAATATGCTCAATTTCTGATGATTTCCGCTTACAACCGAGACGTTGCTAGGGAAATGGTACTTCGTCGTTTTTCATCCCACAAAAATCGTTCACCATTCGTTCGAAAGCTCTCGATTTATCCAATCATATTATGTTAACTACTGCGAAGTGCGTGGCCAACAATCACAGTTATGAGCATGGTTATTTGAATTATTGTTTACACACAGGTGATCATTCTCAATAATTGATATTGTGAACATGATTGCAACCGCTTGTTAATTTCTGATTGCATACGAGTCTGCTACACATACCTACGCGTTTGCAACTGAAGACATGAAATGTTCCAATGTGTTGCAGACTCGTATGCAAGCGTTTCGTCTTTATTTTCATTGATATTGTAGAGAAGAACTTAAGTAAACCTAACCCAAACCTTGACTAAAATAATGTAAATTGTGCGGAAAGCTAATATCTATATATGCTACGGTACACCCTACCTAGGTAGGTAGGGTGTATCGTGTATGTACGACAACCCTGCTTCACACATACTTGCAGCCTCTCAGAGTCGATCGTAAGTAGTCTAAAAATATTGAGGTAGATCGCCAGTAGTTCAAGTTTGAGCACCCCTGGGTTAGAGCTATGGGTTTCGTCTGGCTATATTAGGTGTAGGTGTTAGGCCTTCTTTATATAATTTGAATTTTTAAATGTTTACGCATCTTTAAACGTTTCAAGGAACCAATGAATTAGGAGCTTTGCCATGAGATTTCGATTAGTCATTCAAACAAATTGAGAAATTTGTAGGTAGCTAGAGTAGGTAACTTGGATCTTCGTTTCCCGAAGAAGACAGAAAAGTATCGGAGAATGTGGTAGTTTTGGGTAACAGAATATTTAGAATAACCACCAGGAATAAGACTTAATTCATGTGTAAAAACCCCGCATTTGAAGCGTCATTATAGGTTAGAGCTATAGGTTTCGTCTGGCTACATTAGGTAGGTGTTAGGCCTTCTTTATATAATTTGAGTTTTCAAATATTTACGCATTTTAAACGACTGGAGAAACTAAAGAATTAGGAGCTTTGCCATGTGATTTCGATTAATCATTCAAACAAACTGAGAAAGTTGTAGGTAGGTAGCTAGGGTAGGTAACTTGGAACAAACGCCTGGTTTAACCGAATCGATTAAATAACAGAAGAGCATCCGGGTATGAGAGCCTCCTCGTTTAGGATTCTCATTCTAATTTACGGATTTCGATGCCAAATCCGCATGCCAAGAAGTGGCGGAAGACGCGAAACTGTTGACGCAGGCCAGCTGTTATAGAAGGAAAGTGGCTAGGGTTGCCAGATTTTTTCGGACCATATAAAGTATATCCTGGCTGCAACCAAGGAAAAGTAAAGTATTTCAATGAAAGGTAAAGTATACATCAAAATTAACGTTCTCGACTTACACACAGAGGTATTTTTCATTCAGAATCTGCACACAAGGGCTTGAATGTGTCAAATTACTGAAACTAAGGAAGTTCGGTTTGAGGAATTAAAAAAGAACCATGGATAGTAATATTTTTACTATAAGTAGGTCACAAAATTTTTATTCCGAAGAAAACATTACTCAAGACATTTCATTAGTAATATTTTTACTGTGCGTAGATCACAAAATTTTTATTCCGAAGAAAACATTACTACACATTTCAATCATAACGAGTCCATATTTCAGTAAGGTTGTGTTACATACATAAATGTAATTAAGAACATAATTTTCAATCTCGTTCTCACTATAAAAAAATATTTCATGCATCTATTGGGCAGGTAAGGACTAAGGACGTTGAACTTTTTAGGAACTCGAAAAGTTACATTCATTCAGTCCCTCTTTCTTTCTCTGAAACACTGTATCTATAAAATATTAGAAATTCGGAAAACAGCTGTGGAAATTGAAAATTCAGAAACTTTGAAAATTCACAATTTGAAAAAAATAAAAGTAAATTTAGACCTTGTCTTTGACTAGTAAGTAGGTGCGGGGGCTGAACTTTTCTTCTTCGTTTCAAATATAAAGTATTTTGGTCTACTTTGAATTTGTTATACAGTATACAGTATTTTGAACAAAAATAAAGTAGGATACTTCAAAATAAAGTAGATCTGGCAACCCTAAAAATGGCCTCACTTCCAAGTTTCCGTTCCACAGAGGGCAGAGACCGTTGTTCGGATCAGGAGGTCAGGATTTCCAAGGAGCAATTCAGAGGCACGCCGGCGTTCAACCACGCAACTCTGACATCCTAGGATGAGGATCCTTCCTCGGATTCTTTTTTAATTTTTTTTTTTTTTTTTTTTTTTCTGAAATACTTTTAAAAAAGCTCTGAGCTAATCTGGGAAGTGGCGAAATTGTGATGCAACAGTAGTAGGCACTTTAACAAAAATGGGGGGAAAAAACAATAGATCATGTATATGTCCATTGGAGGTGTAATTAGAAAATTAAAATGATGAAATTAATAAAATACACACGAGATATTTTATGACAAATTTATTAGCATTGAACATTAATGAAAAAAATTGTCAAAATTTGGAACTATTAGCGGTAGCGTCAGTAATACAATAAATAAATAAAATACACACGATATATTTTATGAAAAATTTTGGTTCCTTCAAAAAATTATGGTTCCTTCATTCATCGCATGTTCTAACCACGTTAGCTGTTCAACACAAGAGTTAAATCATCAGTTGTCCATGCATATTTTGTAGTACATTGCGGTAGTACCTCATTGATTTCTACCTAGCCTTCACTTTTCGAGTAAATAATAATCTAAAGTGCCGGAGCGTTGCATTTTGTGTGGAGAAAAAAAAAGTGTAGCGAAAAATTCCTTGACCCCCAGCCAAAAGACACATCTATGTCAAAAATCACGTTTTTTGTGTCTCAGGTCTCACGATGTTACATATCTATGTCAAAAACCCTACTACTGCCTACTACTGGTGCAGTACCTACTACTGGTGCATCTACCCTAATTGTGAACCTCAAGCATGTTGGGTTGGTCTTTCCCGAATAAATTAGATATTGAGGGTAGAGTAAGTAGTTACGGAGTTCTTCCAAAAGTCTGATTTCATTTATATGTCGACTAGTATCGACTATTACAGACCTTTTAAGGTAGCCCTATTACAAGACCAAAAACTAAGCACCCGGAAACTAATATACGCAAAACCATGGAAAATATCCTCATTATCCAAGGCAATTAAGATTTCATGAATAAGAGAAGTGAAAACACTTACTTGGGCGAACAATTTTTCCTCCTTATAATCGAACTAATGTGATATCTGTAACCTCCTTTCTAACTTGCTTTTTTCCATTTTATCTATTACAAATCCACCCTTAATGCTTCTTTTGTAATTTATGAGTTTTATTGAAGCCTAGAAACGAAAAAATATAGGAATTTTGGAGACGAAACTGTTTCTTCTTTTTTTTCCCCCTAAACTAAAGTTGTTCAAAGGTAGCAGTAAAAGTCATTATATTCTCTGTCGTTGACACTGGAGAGGTTGATTATGGATATTAGATCTTTTTCCCATCATTGAATCAGACAAAGATGAAGAGGGAGCATGATGAAGAGGGACACAGAGGAAGCGAGTACTAAAAGAAAAACGCTGCAAATTATTTCACAAAGGTTTATTATTTTTTCAATTGAGTTTGATCGAAGTTTTAGTTGGCTAGCGTACGTCATAAGGCCCGTCCAGACTCCTCGGCGTGTCCTATTTCGAGTTGCCACAACCTATAGGTACTTCTATAATATTATATACGCATGTTTATATTTCTCGATTTGAGCTCCTATCTATTCAAATAGTTATTGCCTTAATAATATCATTATCTAAGTACGTACGAAAATTCGAGAGGATATGTTATTAAATATACGTTGGAAAAGCTTTGGTATTAACACACAAATATGACTTTGAAAAAAACATATATTCATGCCTCGAAGGAACGCCGGCGCCGTACCCACCACAAGGTGCCGCGGCGCCGGCGCCTCCTCTCACCCCCCCCCCCCCCCCCCCGCTCACCGCCCTCACCACCCACCGTGACCCCCTGCCAGGCGTGCGTCTAACACTCAAAGCCTCGAAAAAGACACTTTTTCTCCCGTTTTCGGCCCATAGCATCTATACGAGTAAAGTCATCGGGATGGTTAAACGTTAGGACCAAATAGGCCCCAAATGAAGTCTATGTGCGAAAGAACGGGTTTTTTAAGTCAATTCTTAGGCCTTTTATGGCCCGGACGGCGAACGGCGGACGGGGGACGGCGGACGGACATTTCAAATTTGGATTCTACGCTCCTTGAAACGTAAAGTGACAAAGTTTGAGGGAGGGGTTATAAAAATTTTTTGCTACACGATCACATAGGCTTATTAGTGGAAATAATAAACCAATATAACAAGACAAGCAAGGAAACTATGCTGAACAAGGACATCTTTTATGTAGAACGCTATTTAACAGCATTTATAGAGCATAACTGAGTGCCCACTAAAATAGTAGCAGGTAATAATAAAAACAATCTATATGTATTAAATAAAAATTAATCAATAACTCAACTCATTTTAAAATCACATGTAAATAATAACTAGAATAAATATTAATATGCAACACGATTCGTTGGTCTAATCAACTCCCCCACTCAACACCTAACTACGAGTATGTTCGATCGAGTGGGGCATTATTGTTATTTAATTTTTAATATAATCTAATTAGGTCTATTAATGTACATTTTCTTTTCTAATGTTTTGTTTTTGCTCTATGAGGAATAAAGTATTTTTTCATTTCATTTCATTTCAATTCGAGATCGGGAATGTCAGTTAACGAATGACAGCGACTGAGAAGAGAATGGCTCGATGGGGATGACGGTTTCTAATTATTATCTGATCTTGAATAAGCTTCCGTTCTTTTTTTTCTATCTTAGCAATGTCGACCAGGCTTATTCGCCCTGCTAGCATTTTTTACCTGTCAGTTGTTTTCACTAGTCGTTAAAGAACAACACGATGACGATGCCAGGAGGCTAAACCTTTCAAATTGAGTCGTAAATCACGCCGCCGATGCGGAAGACCCTCGCCAAAGTGGATGTTAGACATAAGTACGAAATACGAGTTTTTTATAAAAAAATGTGCGATGATCTGCAGTTCTTGCTAAACTTTGCGATATTTCGTTTGTTACGGTTATTACAGTATTCCTCAATGCTGATTATCTTGTACGTATACATAACATGTAGTTTCTGCTCCTTTGTGAAATTTGATCGGAAGTACGAACAATTGTGCGCTCTACACGGATTGTACTTATAAGCATATTCTCCGCAATGCTGATATTACATTGCTTGTGTACATACTGAATAGTTACTTCTGCCGGAGAGATTTTGATATAGGTCTAAACGTTGCTAGAAATCTGTAATGGTAGATTCTCAAATAACTAACAAGTCTCTGTCCCCCGTCCTCTGTTCTTGAGTCAGACCTAGTTGACATTTTTTTAAATTTTTTATGGTAAGTACTAGGTCCTTTCTAGTACTCCATTATAAAAATCTGATCCTCACTGTAATTTAAGGGGTGAAACAAAGCCTAAACATATCGATTTGGTAACCCTCCAAGGCTGTCCCACCCTAAGGTTTTGAACCTATATGTACACCAGGAAACGACTGATGACCAGCCAAGCAAAAACTGGCAACTGGTTTTTGAAGAAGGATTGCGAAGGAGTGTTGTACGAAAGTTTAAGCTCAAAAAACCATAAAGTGCGCTGTCAGTGAGCTCCCAAAATCTATATTAGTTTTTTATGTAACATCCATGGGTTTTTTTCCAAGTTACCATTTAGATCTTCCAAGAAGGGATATTTTTCCGGGTCAAGGAGAAAATGTAGTGGCAACCCTGACGATCAAACGTGAATCAGCCTGATTCCCCCCTCGTCAGTTGGTGTTCAGACAGAAGGCTAGAAGGAAGGCTCTACAGCTGCGTGTTTTTTTGGGTGAAACCTCCATGTGAGTATCTAACTATTCTACTAATTATTATTTCCCCTACCCTCTTATTGAATTACGAAGGTCTTTTTCTACCTAACTTCTGATAACATGAATGGCATCTATATCTCTTCAATCCATTGAGTGAAGAATCACCAAAGTCGAAATGTAACGCTCCATGGGGGGAAACTTGTAACCTCCACATTGAGTTTCTACCCATGGAGCGTTACACTTGACCATGGAGCATTACAATGAGAGTAAATTTGCGATATTGCTTTTGCTAAATAATGACAAAGTATTATAGGTTAATTTTTTCTATGATATTTCAAACATAAATATGTGTGATGGGTGGCTATTCGTGTTATTATTCTCACGAATATGTCCCCAAAATATGAACTATCCTGGTACTTAGACTGGGTAGTGCACATGGCTCTACTCACTTTAAATCTGATTTTTCTCCTTACATTCTCAAATTGGATGTGGTGAGGGGGTGGAGAAATTTCTTCAACCCTTAATAATTATATTTACGACCTAGTAAGTACCAAATACGGTAATATTTTCAGATAACCGTGCCTGGGGGTCGCCCAAGAAAAAGTGAAGTTCAGAGCAAGGCGGAGGCGTTGAAGAAGAAGAGAGAGACGGAGAAGTTGCGGAGGGAAAAGATTCGAAATGACGCCATGATATACAATGAATTTAAGGAAAAGGAAAGGGAAAGGTGACACAAAAGAAAGGAGAAAGGAAAAATGAAGACGGTTGATCAGCTGTTAAAGTCTGCCCTCAAGAGGAGAAGGAGAGCCGTTAGAGAGAGAGTCAGGAAACACAGACAAAATAAAATAGCCATTCAAAATGTCTTGGCCAATACACCGCCAGGCACACCTACAGGAGATGTTTCTGATCAAGAGGATGTGCATAAACCGCAATCCGACGAACTACAGTTGTCTACTATCAACGAGAAACTTTATTGTATACAAAATTATTTATGATTATATAAAAGAATGTAATATTTACGTATAAACAATTACGAATTCCATGTAAAAATGTAGATTAGAAGCACCTTATGGCTGTATAACATGTCTTAATGCCAACAAAAAAAAAAAAAAAAAAAAAAAATGCCTGCTAGGTAAAACTACTTCCATTGATTGGGATTAATGCCACGTAATAAACTTAGGTCTTAAATAAAATACGAACATGGATTCAGATTTTGTCAATTTTTTGATTAAAAAAGATTAATTTTGATATTAGTTATACCAACTAATTATTGTTGATTTTAGCGCCGTGCCCAGTACCGTAACTTCCGTGCCATTTGTGTAACCCTCCATGATTCCTTAAATTTAAAATTCACATAAAAACTCGAAAAAGTTGATTCTGATCTTTTTCCTATTATTCATCACTTCTAGGAAGGTCCTAGGAACACTCCGATTTTTTTTCAAAATTTTCCAATGAGGTCAAATTTAAAAATCTCACTAAGGGGGAAGTTGTTAGTTATTTGAGAATCACCCTAATAAAGTTTCAAGATTGGGTTGGTTTCTTATTTAAGGATGTATTTGAATGAATTACCAAGTAATTTGAAAAATAATGTTCCAGTTCTACACATGGAACTCAATTTAAATCAATATCATAATCTGAAAATTTCGAGAATACATACCTTTTTAAATATGCACTGTAAAATGTAGTTAGAAAAATAAATTCCTTTTGTTGGTTTGTCCATTTATTCATACTAAACAAGTAAATTCAAAAAATTGATGATGCTTCATCGCACCATCATATTAACGTAGGGTGGAGGGACCAGAGTTTGACAAGGACCCAATGGTTTACATCTCACCAAAAAGTTTAAATAATAAGGTATAAAAGTGTTTTATGGGCTTGATCCTTTTTAATTTTGTGACAAAATACCTTCTCAGTGAAGTATAAAGGCGGAAAATGGTTTCAAATGGGATTTTGTGAAATCTGGAGAAGTTTACCCAACAGAACCTCGTGTTATCATTTCTTTATTGCAGTTTCTTGTGATTTAGCTAAGGAGCAAACTGTTTTATTTTGTTTCACCATGCCTTCCACATTTTCAAATTCGATTGTTCCCATGGTTTTTTTTTTTTTTTTTCAATTAGTTTTTTGTGTAGATTGCATTTATGCTATCATTTTTCGGAAATAATCAAAGATAACCTGTTAAAATGCAAATGTCAATTGCTAGTCCCCAAACTGGTACTACCCTCAGTGATTGACAGTGCTGTCAATTACTGATCCTTTTCCAATTTTCCCTCTCCTACATTTTTTTACATTCTAATTGAAGATAAACACACAACACATACACACACACACATTTTACACACATACATTTTTTTACATTCTGATTGATTCATAATAAAGTAGTTCCTAATCAAATTTCGACGAAAATCAAATGCTGAACCAGTGTATGACATGGTTGAAAGTGATGTCAAACAGTGGTCCAATAAATTGTCAATCATTGAGTCGGGAAGGTTTCAGTCTTTGACAGCTACCAGCACTAGTGTTTGACACGTTATCATAATTTCTTAGTTGCCTAAGATGCTTTTGGGCTAATATCCACTTCTATACCTATTATACAGGTCAAATACTTAATATGGCTCCCTCTAGAAGAAAAGCGAAAAAAAATAACAAAGCAAAAGAAAGGCTTGAAAATGAAATGAAAATGTGTGGCAGAAATGAAGCGGTGATGTGATGAAATCCAAGATGCGGCTAAACCGTTCGCGTAAACTTATTACAGTAATCATAGTTCACCAAATGAATCCAAGACCTAATTAAAAATAGAGAAATAATTAACATCAACGCGGAAAATAACTACAAAGGTACAAAATTCAATCCATACAGGCAATTAGAGTAGGGGGTTGCATCGCTGTTCCAACGAACTCACGGGCTCATGAAATTGCATCCTTCATATCAGTGATAATCATAAGATGAATCAGTTCTTGAGTCAGTTGAAATATTAGATTCAGATTTGATGACCACTCAACTCATTGTGGATAGTGACATGAGACGTGAAAAATAAATCCTACTCGGGGGGCTATGCTTTCGGTATGGTGCCTCTATTTCACAACATCGATCTGGTAGGGCTTGTGATAATGCGAGAAGCAATTTCATCATTCCTGTTTGGGACTTTGAGAAGCCGAGCCTAAGGAGGAAAAATCTAACTGCATGTGACGAGTGTAGTTCCTTAACTTATTCGATGGAACTTCATTTTTAGTGAATCTCAATTCATTGTTGAAACACTTTAGCTCAATGTTACTTAGATTCCAGTCATACTGTTTATTTTATTGATCTCCAATTATTCTTGTCAGCAGCTATTTTTACTTGTTCGAAAGAACCTTAGACGGTTCCGATTTAGAAGAAGTTTAAGACTGATTTTAAATGTATAGTTAAACATGGATTTCTATTCGTTCTTTTCATTTGTTATTTATTGTTAATATTTATATGAAATTTAATTATATTTATACGAAAAACAGTTCAAAAGCTTAATTTATTTATAAACTGTTTAAATAAACTTTTTGTTAATACACGGAATCATTTATTTCGGAAGAACTGATATGTCAATCATAGGGTGTCAATCACAGGTGCAACCAAAAATTTGGCTGTCAAACACTGGGTCAAAAAATTGATTTCGAAAAAACGAATTTGTGATGCTTTATGGCTTGAATTAGTGATTTTTCCAATACTGAGCAGTTTGAAGACATCCTGATGCAGTAATAGATGTAAGTCTCAAGTTTGAACAAATGAAAAAACATAACTTAATTGCTTGTCAAAGTCGAAATTTCTCTTGAGGTGTCAAACACTGGTCCCTCCACCCTAGTAAACTTAAGCCCATAATGACCCGTTCGAATCAAATCACATTATATATTTATAGAACTGGATCAGTGACGTCACCCCACCAAAAAGTAAAAGTAACATTATCCTGTCATCATCATCTTCTACATCAACCTCCATTCCTACACATGGCCATGGAGATAACAATTTCACCTCATTTTCCGTAAATTAAATTAATTTTTAATAAAATTATACATTCATGAATTGAAAAGTCGTATTGCATAACATCTTTTACCTCATAACCTAAGCAATCTGTACTACATGAAGATTTCTCATTAACCATAATCACAACCTGCCCAATATCCTAACCTATCTATCTTTCCTTATATGGAAGGTGTTATGCAATATCCATATAAGTCGATTTTTGGCCAAATTGGGATAACTTCAGATTCGGTTTCTTTGGAGGTATCTGTATAACTTCCAGTTGTTATTACTGAATAATTTCAGCTGATGGCCACAGAATTATCGAAAATTTGTTATTGCATCAGTCTCATGACCCACATCTCTATTTCGCAATAACCATCTAACTCTAAGTAGGCGTTAAATGTTGACAATTCAGCTGTGCAATAACCGTCCAAGTCGACTTGGATGGTAGTTTTCTCCGACTAGAGTTTTGCGAAAAGCGTCGAAGTCGAGATAGATGCCTGTTTCGTTGTTTTTAACCTACAGTTTAGGGATGAAAATCGATACTCGATATTTCAAAATATCGATATTTTCCACCTCATATCGATAATTTTGTAACGGTACTGTGCCCCCCGAAATTATTGAGTACCGATACTTGCATTCCGATATTTTGAAATATCGGGAATTTTTTCTTCAACAACATTAACAAACTTAATTCATTTTTTTTTTTTTTTTTTTTTTTTTTTTTTTGGGGTTGACTTTGTCAACGACTCGCGAATCAGCGATTAGCCACTTGTTATGAAGCCACAGTTACTCCTGCAATGAATCGACTTGGAGGAAAGTTGGTTTCCAAACTGATATTTTTGAAAAGTGTAGATGATGAGTTGTGGTAATTTCAAGTATATTTGCTCTAACGTTTCCATCTCTGTGACACTTTTATCGTGACGTGATTTTATCGTTTTGACGTGATTTCATCTATTCGAGTAAATAAATTTTCATACATGATTTTTCAATACAGTAATTTTAAATATATATGAAAATCATATAATTCTTCCCAGATAATATATCTTCTACCATGAACTTTATTTTACAATGACCTCCATCCATTAAGTTAAATATTCAAACTCCGGTTTGAAAATTTTTTAGTTGGGAAAAACTCATGGTGGATTTGGTATCGATCTGTGATTTGGCGTGATCGGCTGTAAGGTCAATCGGGGTAAGTGCGTTTGCGGGGTAAGTGCAGTAGTTCCTTCTAAAATCTGTGCATTAAGCAGTACAGTGCTGCTCTCCTCAGGTTTAGAAGTTAACTATATGAGGTACAACATGTGGCCGCTAGAGAACTCCAGCATCAACTGTAACCCCCTGGGAAGGTTCTCCATGTCGACCTGTTGATTCTACTCAGTTGGCGAGGTGGGCACTCCTGTTTTTATTGGTAAGCATCCACACCTAGCAGGCGTTTTTCTAACATCTAAAAGCATGAGTATATGATATGAATGTTGTATTTTCACTACATACCTTTATTTTTGTTGTGACATTTGCTGTTAGGGAAAATTAAGCCTACTCTGCTCTTCCCCCAATTTTTTTTCCACGTGGGGGAAGAGCAGACCACGTTGATGAGGAAAGTGCGGTACTCTGCTCTTACCCCTTGTTATTGCAGAGGGGGTAAGAGCAGAGTTTCAGTCTGTTTACTCCGCACTTCCCCCAAGTAAATCATTAAATTTCTTTCCTCCCCAGGACTACCAAGGATGCCGAGGAAATACAACAGGAAGTCGAGCAGGGCTCAAAAGTACTCTGCAGCCGACCTTGCAACTGCAGTACAAGAAGTTAACGCAAAAAGACTCACTGTCTATCGAGCCGCAAAGGTATATAGTATACCATATAATACCCTCAACGACCGTGTGAAAGGAAGAAGAGGAAGAATTTCAACAACCATGGGTCGTCCCAATGCTCTTCCCCTCAATGTGGAAAAAGAAATCGCAGAAGGGCTTCATGAAATGGAAAAAAACGGAGTAGGGTTGTCGAGGAAAGATGTGCTTGCTCTTCTGGGGGAGTACATACAAGCAAATGGCGTACAAACGCGATTTCGAAATGGATGCCCCCAAAATGATTGGTGGTTAACCTTTAAAAATCGTCATGGATTAAATATAAAAAAACCACAAGGTGTAGAATTTGCTCGAGTGAAGGCTGTTGATCCATTTCCAATTAATGAACACTTCGACCGAGTTTCTGCAGTCATCATGACTTTGGGACTTGAGGACAAGCCTCATCTTATTTTCAACCTGGACGAGACTGGCTTTTCTAGAGATCCATCTAAAACTAAAATAGTTGGAAAGATTGGGTATCCTGCCACTCGTACTATCAGTTCTCCAGGGAGAGATAACGTTACTGTTTTGCTTGGGGTGTCTGCTGATGGAGGAAAACTTCCTCCCCTTGTAATTTTCAAGGGGAAACATGTTTGGGACAATTGGCTCCCCAGTCGAGAAGAAATTTACCCAGGTTCTTCATTTGCCGCCACGCAAAATGGATGGATTGATACTGCCAGTTTTGAAGCCTATTTCACGAAAACGTTGATACCATCGCTCAAAAATGAAAGGCCAGCTCTTGTAATTTGCGATGGTCACAAATCCCACGTATCTCTTCGGGTTAGACAAATTGCGAGAGAAAATAACATCACAATTTTAGTATTGCCGGCACATACATCTCATATTCTCCAACCACTTGACTTGAGTGTAATGAAGTCACTCAAAAATGCATGGGACGGAAAATTGGAGAAGTGGCAAAAGCGTCACTTTGGCCAAATGTTGAAGAAGAAAATATTTGTCAGAATGATCTCTGAAATTTGGACAGATTTGAGGTCTGAAGTTATCAAATCGGGCTTTGCAAAAGGTGGCATTTTCCCCTTCAATAGGGGTGTTATCTCAGAGGATATGTATGACCCAGCTGCACTTCGTCGATATAAAGAAGCACACCCAGAAGTTTATGGTTCCGTTCCCGAAGCGTCCTCAAACTCACGTTCCACTACTCCTACCCCAGAGAGCAATCAGGATTTTGAGGCAATCGCTGAACCAGTTCATTCATTGACTAATGATTTCCTCCTCGACTTGGATGGATCTTCAGGAAATGATGGGATCTTGCCTGTCGAGCCTTGTCCTGCTACCTCCACTTCGGAAAAAAAAACATTCCAGGAGTTGCTGTTGGAGTGAAAGGTCAACGACCAGAGGAGACCAACTAGAAGAAAAGAAGAGTGGCTACCGGGAACGTGGGAGTTATAACTTGTGACGAATTTTTCAATCAACTGGTCCAACAGCAGGCAGAAAAAGAAGAACAGGAGAGACTAAAAGCAGCAAAGAAAAGTGAGAGAGAAATGAAGAGGAAAAAACCAAAACCTTCGAAGAAGCCAGCTAAGAAAAAAAAGGCGAGACGTATCAATGAAGATGTATCAAGTTCAGATACTGAGGCTGATATGAGCCTCAGAGACTCTGACAGTGATGAGAATTTTGAAGATTACAGAGCAAAAATCATAGAGGAAGCAGAAGAGGACAACAGCGAAGAATTTGGAGAAGAACTGATTGACTACAATGAAATTCCGATGTTACAGGATGATGACAATGAAGACGAAGTTGAGGTGACTGAGGATAATGAAGAGAGTGGAAGAGGAAGAAACATCGATATACGCACCCTGGACTGGATTTTGGTTCGATTTTTGGGGAAAAAGTCTGTAAAACATTTCGTCGGCCAGATCCAGCAGTTTGAAAACGGAGAACCTATTGTTAAATATGTGAAGAAACTTGGCGTGTCAAAAGAAAATCCCAAGTTCATTTTTCCCGACAAGGTTGATCAAAGCTCAGTTGCTAAAGATGATATTATGTGCAGCTTACCCCTTCCTAAGGTGGGGCGAAGAGGTGCAATGCAATTCGATTTCGATTTTAAACCCTTTAATATGCAGTAGGCTTTGCAATGAAGCAAGCTTGCAGATGACGATTGTGATTTGTATTCAAGTACTTACCTGTGATGTAATTTTAAATAGAGTACCGGCTATGATAACTTGTGGTTTCCTATTTGTAAGTAAGACTTACGAACATTTTAATGATTCTAGTTACCCTCTTTTCTAATCCTTATTATTAAGTCCTGTTCAATGCGAGACTGTGCAAGAGATCTCATTTTTAGTCAAGCATATTTTTGCGGCGTCCTACTTTAATGAAAAAGTATTTACTTACTTTGTATTAATGATTCGGTATGTACCATTCTTAGTCAAAAGCAAGACTGAATGCTAAAAACGTACCTATCTTCTTGTGGCTGTAAGGTAGACTGTTATTACTTATTTTTAAATGTTTATTTTGCTGATTTTCAAGTTTAATGTTGATCGAGTTTCAAACTGAAGCTTCATTTCTAAATACCAAGCAATTCTGATATTGTTTCTTAGTTTTAATTTTGGTACTCATGGCATTGCTCTTAGTTTGATTAAAAAAAAGAAAAAGAAAAAAAAAGAGATACCTCTTGACTGAATTATTTCTCCCGAAAAAAGTGTTTTCCAACAAAGAGGTGACTTACTTACTTAGTTATTACAAGAAAATAAGGCTTTAAGTTTTTTTTCATTTGCAGTTCTCACAAATTTTCTCCTGAACACACGTTTCGAAAAATGAAAAAGTGCATAACTTGTTCAATTTTCAACCGATTTCAAATTTTCGAAAATAAATATGAAGCTAAAGATTGCACTATCAACGCACTTACACCAGCCAGTAGCTAACTCAACTAGTGAGTGAAAGACGGCCATACTCCGCACTTACCCCATTTTGCGGGGTAAGTGCGTTACAAGCTCAAAACATTTTTGGCGTTTCCTGAAAATTTCAATTTTTGAGTAAACGTGAAAAGTCGCAAATATTCTGAAAGAGGATGTTCTGAGGAATGCTCAGAAAAAAAATCGTAACTCTAACTGCAAATCAAATTCAGCAGACGAATTCAAAAGTCGAACTAATGAAATTTTACTCCGCTGTTACCCCGATTGACCTTACCATGATTTGCAATAAACGCGACTCCATTCTTTCTCAATCTTCTTGCGTTCCGCCTGTGGTTTTCCTATTTTCGTATTGACATGGATGACCAAAAATTTCCGTGATGCAAAATTTGTGTCACAATTTCAGTTGCTAGGGGAATGGAACTTCCGTAGTTTTCATCGCACAGAAATCGTTCGCCACTCGTTGGGAAGCGCTTGATTTATATGATAAATGTTCACATCTCAAGCTACCAATTTCCCCCTGCTTACGTACCTGGCTACATTCCTAAACTAAGTTGATTGGACTATAAACAATTTTAATAAGCCGGTTACAATATTCTTAACGTAAAGCAATAGCATCATTTACTCCACTCCATAGGAAACATTTTTATCCTCTTGACAATAGTCGACTGTTCTGCCGTACTAAGCACAGATACCGTAACTAACATTTTTTTCGAAATTATTTTTTTGACTTCACATTCATAATTGGGCCATCCTCAGTGTATTATAATAGTCAAAACAGAATAAATATGGTTCATTCATTTAAATATCATAGAGATGTGCCGATCCCGATCTTTGTTGGAACTGTTCCAACCTGCTCCAGTTCCGCTCGTGGAACGGTTCCGAATTACCGATCCAGTTCCGCTTACCGATCCGGAGAGGAGCTCTGTTGGTTTTCAACACCCTTGCCCACCTACCTCATATCCCGTCCCCTTTTCAACGCTTCCACCCTCCATCATTCCTCTCCATTCCCCTTCCGTCTTCAATAGCAATAGGTTACTACCTAAAACCATTGGACTTAATTGAACTTAAGGTCCCTATGGGGTATCACTCCAGTAACTCTTTTGGAAATATACCACACAAATTTGGAACGCAGAACTATTAAAATTGAGGAACAAGTAGAATGACATTAAATTGGAATAAAATAGATTTTTAAATTAGGACAAATTACTCGAACGAGATCTGAGAAGCGAATAATTTTTTATTGTTTGAATATCCCTAGTTGCCAGTATGACGGCATGGTCACTGGTGGTAATTAGACGATGAAATTGAAAACTGAAGAATAAAATAATAACAAATATTGATTCATCTTGCTGTAGGTAGGTCTCCACAGTCGCTTTTTTAGATCTCGGTAGTGGTGTAATTCCTCGAAATGACGACACTCAGCAAAGGGCTGGAAACAGAGAAGGGGAATGAAGTTATTTATTTCGCTATCCACAATCGCATTGTGGTTATCTATTTAACTGTTTATTTGAAGTTGTTTGGTCACGCGCCAATGCCTCACTTCGAGCATGACATATATTTTGTGCACCCATTTTTTGATGTTCTATTTCATATTTGATAAACATTTCTGGGTAGGTAGGTACCTACCTAATATTCTGGTTAAAAAAAAGGAAAAAAGAAGCAAACTCGGCCCTTTGACCTCGACCCCGCCAGGGGGGCTTCGCCCCTCTGGACCCCCGGTAACTTTCAATCTTCAGCCTTCAGATAAAATGCTAAAAATTTGGAACATGCTTTCTTCCCGCTAATTCGTTCTCAGAATCGACAGTTGGACTAAATATGTTAATGAGCCGGGTAGGTACTAACAATTCACTTAAAAAACTCAAACTCAGAACTGCCCTTTTCAATGACCAATATATGCATTTCTCCCTTGAGGAGAAAAACAATAGATCGTGGATATGTCAAAGTTGTAGACATTACTTTACACTCTGTTGGAATGTTGGGAAAGTAAAAATGGACATTACTTTCCACTCTGCAGGGATGTTGGGAAAGTAAAAATGGACATTACTTTCCACTCTGTTGGGATGTCGGGAAAGTAAAAATGGACATTACTGATCACTCTGTTGGGATGTTGGGAAAGTAAAAATGGACATTACTTTCCACTCTGTTGGGATGTTGGGAAAGTAAAAGTGGACATTACTTTCCACTCTGTTGGGATGTCGGGAAAGTAAAAATGGACATTACTGAACACTCTGTTGGGATGTTGGGAAAGTAAAAATGGACATTACTTTCCACTCTGTTGGGATGTTGGGAAAGTAAAAGTGGACATTACTTTCCACTCTGTTGGGATGTTGGGAAAGTAAAAATGGACATTACTGTCCACTCTGTTGGGATGTTGGAAAAGTAAAAATGGACATTACTGTCCACTCTGTTGGGAAAGTAAAAATGGACATCACTTTCCACTCTGTTGTGATGTTGGGAAAGTAAAAAATCCCGCTATTCCATGCTAATATATATATATATTTATTTATTTATTTATTTATTTATTTAAACAATTCAACATTAACGGTTGACGGGGACCTTGCATTGATGCAGGGTTAAAGGGGTTGCATCGTGTTCTGGGCCAGAGCGCATATTGCTGATAGTCAATTGGATAACGAAATCAGTTCCGACAGTTAACAAAATCGAGGAGAGCCAACTCGAATGGAAATCGGATCGAGATCGGTATGGATCGACAGCAGCTAGTTCCAATGATAGGAAAAAAAATCGAGAAGAGCAAACTGGAATCGGATCGGGATCGTTAAGCATCGAGAGGATCGAGAAGGAGAGCAAACTGGAACCGGATCGTGAAGCATCGAGAGGATCGAGAAGGAGAACAAACTGGAACCGGATCGTTAAGCATCGAGAGGATCGAGAAGGAGAGCAACCTGGAAATATCAACGTTAATTCACGCTTTGACCGTATCTACTCATTTGGCTTGAAAAAAACTAAGCTACTTCATTGTATCTGACTATTACTAAGTCGTTATATCGTATCTAAAACTGGTTACCATAATTTAGCTTCGTAACTCGCAGTTACGATGTTCTACCTTAGTAATTTAGCTCGATCAGGTGTAGTTACAATTGGTTTGTAGCTGGTTTTCTTATCTTAAGCTGACTCGTCTTTCTAATCGTTTATGCTTCCATTGTCCCTCCAGAAGGCAATCTACGAGTGAATACTTTTTGAATGACGCCAATAACCACGGCCAAAAAGTGGGTATGTAAGGTGTTTTTCCTCACAACATTGGGATACTCTAAAAATAACGACAATATCATTCAGTCAGTTAGGAATGTAGGTGTTTATCCATCAACTGATGGCAGGAGAGGAAAGTGTGCAGCTAATATAAAAGATGTTGTTCCCGTAATTCAGCACATCAATTCATTTAATCCTCACAGACTTTATCTCCCCAGTGTCCTCACAATAACGCAAATGCATGAGGATTTCTCAAAACAACATCCGGACCTATTATATTCCAGTGAATTATACTTTAACGATTTCTAAGAGGCTGTCGAAACAGTTGCTAAAAAAATTAAGCGAATAGATGTATTGCCTTTGCAGTTAAAGGACGTCAAGAAATGGAAGAGTTAAGTTTCTCAGAAGAAACTTAAGACGTCGTTAGGCAGAGTATTATTTAAAAATATAGTGGCTGTTCAAGCACTTTGAGGAAACTTCTTTTTGAACTGCAAAACTAAATTTGATGAAGAGTGGAAGACACTGCACTTTCTCCTTGTAAAACACATGAAATCTCTTCCAGACCCAAGCAAGCCCAGAGGGATGACACAAGATAGAAAAGATTCACTCATCAGCTTGATCTCCAGCAAATCATCTAACATTCCTCCGTCAAGATTGGCATTTTTAGAGGCTTTGCCTACAACAGATGTGGAGGAGGGAAATGTAGATATTCCTGAGAGCGAAAGTTTCTATAACTAAAGAAGGAGAGAATAATATACCATTTGTATAATAAATTGTAGAAGAATCAATATTATATTTTATACAGGTACCATAGATGAACATTTTTACCTCCAATAAAAAACTTCATAGTACTTGACGTTGTTTGGTATTGTGTCATTACGAATATTAGAACTAGATACCTATTTTATTGATAAGTGTATCAAGAATTTAGGATATTTAGGTGTTCGAAACAATGGTAACATACCTTCATCATGTTTATGGTATCCAGTTAGATACTGTATTATCGCTTAGGAAAGGGTAGATACGAATTCTAAGCTTAGTAAATCTAGCAGGAATAAAGGGGTAACCAAATCGTATCTGCTGCCTTGCTATGAAATTATTATTTATTATGTATTTGAACCTCATGAACAGGTTAGGAAGTATAAAAATTAGTTAAAATGATCATTCGGGTGGAAATATTTCGGTTAGGCTGAGTAGAGCAGCGTCTTGAACTTGGGCATGTTGATATCTCCGTTAGTACTACAATGCAGATACGGTAACTGTGCTTAAGACGGCAGTGTTAACAACAACTCATTGTAGTGGCTTCTGTCCACAGTTATTTTCAACATTTCTATAAGTAAACCGTTGTTTTGTTGGAATTAGTTGGGATGATTTGTTTAAAGTTAAAGGATTTTTTTACAGCTGTCGAGGACAACCGTTATGAAATCCCCAATCAAAGACATATCCATGTAACATGGTATCTGCTTGTAAAGCAGATAGTGGAACTCGTTTACGTTTTATTAAACCTAACCTACCTATTATTTTCCTTTATTGTTCTTGGAAAATTTCTCTTGGGCAGCCAAAATATTTAAATCCTCGGGCGTGTAAGATCGTATCTCTAGCTTTTGAATCTGAAAAAAATAATCATTTGTCTTCCCAAGAAAGATATTTGGAACCGGAAGACATTTTGCAACAGGCAGATAAGATCACTCAGTGGATAGAAGAGGCGACTTCACCCCACATCGACCAACATCTGCTCTGGAAGACCAAGTAATTGACGAGGTGATTTCACCCCAGCACGGTGTCTCATTTGAAGACTACGTGATCACAGGATTTGAAGAGGAATGGGGCAATTTATGTAGGTCACCTTCTAATAATAATCATTATTATTCAGTTGCTACGGCTGACAACTCGGGTAGACCTAAAAGAGGGCGGAAGAGAGTAGTGGCCGATCAGGATAAGAGCAGACGAAAACAGATGTGTAATACTAATCAAAGATCCGTCAATGCCAAAAGTAACACTGTAGAACCAAAAGTGTTCAAAGGAATCGTCCGACTGCAAATGAAAAAAAAAAAAAAAAAAAAAAAAAAAAAAAAAAAAAAAAAAAAAAAAAAAAACGGACGGTAGACCTACGGTTATACAGTCAGATCATTTAATAATGATTAATTTTACACATTATTAGTTCATTATGGTTACTTAGCAATATTAGTTTATAACTGGGCGTAATAAATCAGCTTCCTTGACATTACAGAGGCTTAGGGATTATGAGATGCTGGGATAAAATGAGAGCATTCCAAAAAGTGGCTAACGAATTTCTTGCTATGAAAACTAAGGGAGTTACACTTCCCTAGTAACGCATTGGTTGTACGTGAAAATCAATAGAAAACCCCACCGTGACGTGACGCTCGTGACGTGACGAAAACAAATGGAAACCTCCTGTTAATCATTATTTAAAAAATGATAATAGTATACTGAAATCACAATCAAAATCTGCAAATCACATTACCTAGATACCTAATTAATTGGCAAATCAGATGGTTAACTCAAATGATTTTGCGTTTTGAAGGACACATGGTTTCAGATACTCAGGTGAGTAGCAACAGTCCTGCAATCTAGCGGGATTGAATCGGACTGGCGGACTACCATACATACGCCCGGACAGTGTGGCTCGCGAGGCGGATTCCTTGGTAAGCTGAACAACTCCATTGGACTACATGTAGACATTGATTCATCTATAGATACTTTATATCAGACTGTACATTGTAACTTCAGGAGTATGACCTACGTCAATGAACTGTATGAGCAGCTGGAAAAATAGGCATAAAAAAACCCCCGAAACCGTTGTTCGAAAATCAACAAAATAACCTTATACAGTCTCATCTACACAAATACATAATTGAAAATACCCATAATGAATAAAAGCAACCTATACTCCATACGTATCCCATTGTAACTTCAGAAGTATGACCTACCTCATGCGCAAACACTCACGATCAAACCATGGTTTTTTCAGCGAAAGACTTAAAGGACTCCCTTACTACTCACTGCTCCACTAACTCGACCAGCCGCCTTCTCAATACAATCAATTATAAAAACACTCCTTTAAATCTATATCTGCAACTTCAGGATACCCAGGAAACAACTTCCTGAGACTGTCATTATACAATTTCTTTTGAACATTACGCCAGTTTAACCTGGGGGGCAAGGCCATAGTTGTACCAACATCGTCCACGCTCTTCCCCCCTGATAGTCAAAAATAGGCATGTGATCCGAATAGAGTTGCTGCAAAACTTCGAAATCCACTAGAACGTCCATATGTTCACCGAAACAGCATATATCAATAACCGATGAGCCTCTAGCCCCCAAGTATGTGAATTCTCCCATCACATCCAGGTTTGACCTTCCATTCATTATAACTAATCCTAGATCATTACACGCATCAACAAAATTTTAGCCCACAGTATCAACTACCGTGTCCCTGCTATTACGAAACTGGTGTGAAACGGCTGAAGTTCCATCGACCAACTCATAAGGTATGACCTGACCTTTTTTATAAAATTCGATTTTTTTAAATATTTACCTACGCATCTTTAAACGTTTTAAGAAACCAAAAAATTAGGAGCTTTGCCATGAGATTTCGATCAGTCATTCAAAGAAACTGAGAAATTAGTAGGTAGCTAGGTAGGTAACTTGGAACAAACGCCTGGTTTAACCGAATCGATTATATATTTATATAATATATTCATTTATTATGAAAGAATGTATTTTGACGTTATCTTTATATATAACTAGCCGCTCCGGCTCGCTACGCTCGCCTCCACGTCCAGCCGGGGGGCAAGCCCCCCGGACCCCCCATTAAATTGCTCGCTTCGCTCGCAAAGTGTGGCATGTAGGGAATGTTGCTCGCTTCGCTCGCAAAGTGTGGTATGTAGGGAATGTTGCTCGCTTCGCTCGCAAAGTGTGGCTGTATGCATGCGATGTATTTCAATTGAAACATGTAGGGGATGTTGCTCGCTTCGCTCGCTTGAGGAAGTTATACTGCCCACCCAACTTGGCAGACGTTTTTTTCTGTTGGAAATGACTATCAAACGCGGCACATTATGTGGAACCACGAAAAGTATAGTTATAAGAACACTTCAGTACTAACAGTACAGTCAGATGTTGAATGTTTGTAAGTATTTATTTTCCAGTTCTATTTTTCTAAAGGTAGGCCATTATTTTATGAGGTACCTATGTGTACCTGCTCGCAACCCGTTCCCGTCAGGTGCAAGCCCCGCCTCATCGAACCCCTTGACGTCTTCCAAGAGCCTTCTCGCGTCCGGGGCACAAATAATTTCTCATATTAAACGCTTCCCTCACTTCCGCTCGCAATTTGACCTACTTCCCGTCACTTTTTTCGATATCCGATTTCGGATTCAGATTCGGCGGGATCAAAGCTGTATTTCGCCCGCGAAAACCGTTCCGAAAAACGTACCTTTATGGGGTATATTTTAATGGGAAAAAACGTAGTTTTTCGTCGGACTTTTCGAGAAAACACGGTCCGTACTCTCGCATTTTTTTGACGCATTTCCCGATACTTTTTTCGCGATCCGATCGCGCCGTCGTCTTCCTCGTTCAAAAACCTACGAAACCGGTATTTTTCCGGCATTTTCGACGGCCGTTTAGAGGGGTAGAGGAAGCGGGGAAGTCCAAAAAGCGCACATTAATTCTTACTTCGACCCCCCTCCCGCCTTACGGCCCATGGTTCGGCTGGGATTAGACAATTTTAAATTCGCTTATACACCCTATCGGAAAATCCCAAGAAGATCCCCCCACTCGTAGACTCCCCCCACTCAGCCGTTTGGCCGTGCATAGACACGACAAACAGACAAACAAACAGACGGAGTTTCATTCTTATAAAATAGTATAGATTCCGAACGGTCTTTGAAATTGTGAAGAACTTCGCAGTCCGATTTTACTGTTAGACTGCTCATTCAAATACACACGGCCCCAAATTTGTTGCAACAGTGTCGCCGTTCGTCTCTATACCCGCCTTGATCGTGTTCTAGGTGGTCGTTATCAACGAGTGTGGTTTATTAGGCTGTGGCGGTAACAACAGTTGCCATCAAATCATTGAAAGTAAGAAACGTAGTGTAGTTACTAACATCTAGGAGAGTTATTTCTGAACGAAGAAATTGAAACTGAAGAGCTTAGCGGACTTTATATATAATTCCGAACGGTCTTTATATATAATTCCGAATCAGCATGGCCCCAAGTTTGTTGCAAAAGTGTCAGTAAGTAAGAAACGTAGTGATGGGGTCTTTTCTGATCGGCCGAGCGAGCTCAATTCTCTCCTGTTCACTGTAGGAAGTTGAAATTTGATGGGTAGACTCTCTGGAACTTTTTTTTTTTTTTTTTTACGTAGGCAGGTGAGGAAATCTTTAAGATCCTAAGGTGGTAATCGGATCTCGTAAGATACCCAAAAGGGACCGCACTCCGGTTTATGTATGATTCAAACACACTAAAACCTCACCTTCCTTTTCCCACGTTGGAACTCAGCCTGGAACTGTTAAACACATTACTTCAGGCCGAGTCCTTGAGAAATTTCTTCAGTCCTCTCGGTCCATGTACTCCCTCCTCCTCTGTCTCTCCCGTTCCAAGATGATCTTTTTCTGGAGGATGTCTTCAACGTAGGCAGCTACAAAATTCCATTTTTGCTCTCGTTCGATCATTTTGGCTACTACCACCTCCGGTGTCACGTCTTGAGGTGGTAATTGCAGAGCATCCTGTAGCCCTCTTCTTTCTGTAGCCCATCGCTTGCATACAAAGAAAGTATGGAGCACATCATCGTCCATTTCCTGGCAGTATGGACATATTGGGGAGTCTACTTTTCCCATTTTATAGAGATATGCGTAAAACAGCCCATGCCCAGAAAGGAACTGAGTCAGGAAAAAGTTTACTTCTCCATGTTTTCTATCTAGCCATACCTTGATCTGAGGAATCAAGCGTGCAGTCCATCTCCCCTCTGCTCTAAAGTCCACATTTCCTGCCATCTTGCCATTGTATATTCTCTCTCTTCAGCGGCTAAATGAGCTCTTTCTCCTTCCTCTCTTCTATCAAAGATTCGTTTGCGTTCTGCAGCCAATAGATGGATTGGGATGCTGCTTGTAAGTACGAGTATGGCTGGCTCTGACACTGTTCTGTAGGCACATGCAATCCTCAGCGCTCCTCTTCGTTGAACTGCAATAATTCTCTTGCGATAGTAGGCAATGTTTAGGGCATCTGCCCATACCTCCGCACCGTACAAGAGTATTGATTGTACAACGGTCATCATGAGACGACGCTTACATGGTCTCGGCCCATTGACATTTCTCATGAGATTACTAAGAGCAGTTGTTTTCTTTGATGCCTTGTCTGCTGATTTCTTTATTTGCTCCCAGGATGTAATTTTAGTATCTAATGTGATTCCCAGGTAGTTTACTGTTGGTTTGCTGGTGACTTCTGTACTCCCTATTTGTATTGGGGATTATGGTAGGGATCCGTTTTCGAGTGAACACAACTACTTCCGTTTTAGCTGCTGCTAATGTCAACATATGGTCTTCCATCCATCTAGTGATCTTTACCATTACTTGATTCAGTTTATACTGTGCCAATTCCGTGGTTCTAGCCAGGATAACTGCCGCAACATCATCTGCATATCCGACAAGATAGCAGTCTTCTGGCATTTCCAGACGTAGAACACTATCGTATGACGCGTTCCATAGTTGTGGGCCCAGAACTGAACCCTGGGCTGCTCCTGCGGTGATTTCTTTCTCCCTTTCCCCTTGAGCCGTCTCATAAACCAGTGTTCGGTTTTTAAGATAGCTGTCCATAACTGCTAGTAAGTATCTTGGTATTTTAAAGGTGGTATCCAGAGACTCTAACATATCAGTCCATCTTGCAGAATTGAAGGCATTTTTCACATCCAGGGTCACTAGCATTGCCAGATTCCTAGTATATCTACTACCTTCCTGAGTTTTTTTCAAGGTGTTCACTACATCTGCCAGTGCATGAGCAGTGGACCGACCCTTTCGGAATCCATACTGTCTGGGGGATAAGTCTCCTGACTCCGCTATTGCAGGCATCAAGCGAAGCAGGAGAAGCTTCTCATAACCTTTTCCAGCAGTATCCAACATACAAAGAGGCCTCCAAGAGGATGGAGAGTTTCGATCACCCTTTCCTTTGTCTAAAAGCACCAGGCGAGCTTTTTTCCATCTATTGCTAAAGATCCCTTCTCTAAGGCAAGAATTGTACATTCGTAATAGTAGCCTTGGACAGACTTCTGTTGCTATTTTTAACACCTCTGAGGGTATGCGATCTGGTCCTGGTGTTTTCTTGTTTTTCAAAGCTCCAATCGCTTTCTTTAATTCGCTTTCAGAGAATAAGAGGGAATCTATTACATCCTCTTGTGCATAATTACTGTTCCTGGGAGGGTGTGTTGGGAAGAGCCCATCAACAATGAGATCCATTCTTTCTTCACTCATTGGTACCCGTCCACATGATACCTGGAGTTTTCCGGTCACGATCTTATACCCTCGACCCTATGTATCAATATTTACTTCCTCAATGATTGTCTGCCAGCAGTCTGCTTTACTTCTATTTATTGCATGGCGAAGTCGTTTTCTGGCCTCAGTGTATTCTGATTGAATCTGCAGCCAATTTGCTCTTCTTCTGCTTCTCTGGGCTCTGCGCCTCAGCTGATTACATGTCCTTCTGAGTTTTGCAATATCTTCATTCCACCAGTAGACTGGGGGCTTAGCAAATGTCAAGATTTTTTTCGGCATCGATGCATCGCAGGCTTTTGTGAGGATCTGCATTGTTTGGCTTACTACTTCCTCAGCATTTGCAGTATGCTCATTATTCTGTTCTTTGTCAGCTAGTATTCGATCCTTCCAGTAAAACAACTACCATTGCATCACGGTCTAATCTAGCCAAGCTCCATCCTACATCTTTTCTGCTATTATTTATTTGGTCGTTTATCTGCCGGTTCACTGGTAGAAATTCAAAGGATATATACTGGTGATCACTCCCTGTATAATCTTCGATAACTTGCCAATTGCGAATTTTCCTGGCAGTGGTTTCTGATGCAAAGGAGATATCTGGTATTGTCCCCCTTTGTCCCAGACGATGGAAAGTGGGCGTGTTTCCTTCATTGAGTAGTATTAACCCTGTTCCTGCTGCCATTTCCAGGATGAGCCTCCCTCTACGGTCAGGGTCAGGCATGTCCCATTCTAGAGCCCTTGCATTGAAATCCCCTGCCACTATTTTGTCCCCACTTACTATTTGAATAGCATCTTCAAGGCCCCACAATTTTCTTTCAAAGTTACGAATGGACTCATTTGGTGTGAAGTAGCAGCTGAAATAGGTAACTCCCCCAGTTCTTAGCCATACATATCCTTCACCACTTCCCTGGTCTTCTATGTGTCCTTGTGTCACTGACCATATGGCAGCAGTTCCAAGGTCGTCCGTGTACCATTTATGGTTAGTGTTATTGTGGTGCTGCTCACTTACTATCACAATGTCTGTTCTTTTTTCCTGCACCAATTGATGAAGTAGGTTTTGGGCTGTTGAGCTCCTATGGAGGTTTCCCTGTAGGATTCTTATCATTGTATGGATCTATTGCCAGCTGCCTCCGAAGCTTTTTGAACATCCATGAGTGGGTTGACTCTCCTGATGTACCTTTTGAGTGCCCACCTATATACAGGGCAATTAGGGTTCTCCACCGCATGAATGTATTCCAGATTGATCCTTTTGCAATTGACACACTTCTTGGGTTCTGGGGCTACATTTGAGGGTAAATTGACAATGGGACAAACCCTAGTGTTGTGGTCACCTGCACAGCTACCACAGCCCTCTTGGCTTTGACATTTGGCTGCGATGTGGCCGTATCCCTGGCACTTGAAACACCTTGTCACCTCTGCAAAGTCAGAGATGGGGCAAATGTCCAGGTTAATGTACAACTTTCCCTGTTTCAGAAGCTCCTTTCTAAGTGCTTCTGTAACTCTTACAACCCAGATACAGTCATCAATAGGCACTCCATTTGCATCATTTCGCCTACCCATTTGAAAAGCAGGGGCGAATTCTTTTTCAAGATCTGTACATTGGGGGAACATAGTCCTTACCCAGGGGTTTTGATCGTAAATATAGGAAGCAAGTTCCTCTTTCTTGATGTTACGATCTACTCGGCGTACCTTTACTCTCTGGAACATTAAGAGACGAGTGAAGTGATGGGGTCTTTTCTGATCAGCTGAGTGAGCTAAATCCTTTCCTGTTCACTGTAGGAAGTTGAAATTCGATAGGGAGACTCTCTGGGACATTAAAAGACGAGTGAAGTGATGGGGTCTTTTCTGATCAGCTGAGTGAGCAAAATTCTTTCCTGTTCACTGTAGGAAGTTGAAATCTGATAGGTAGACTCTCTGTTTATTAGGCTGAGGCAGTAACAACAGTTGCCACGGTAAGTAAGAAACGCAGTGTCTCCTATACACAACACCTGTTCGACATCTACGAGTACTATCGATCAAGATACAATCAACGACATAAAGAAGGAGATAGAAGACACGCTTACAAAGAAACGAAGAAGACTCGAGATAGAATTACACCATCATCTCACCATGCCCAAATTCTGAATTCCCCGATTCAACTTTTTGTTTAGTCTCATAGTGGCGAGGACCACCTCAACTGGTGATATTTATTTTATTACATTACTTACATTTTGATCGGTGTTTCCTCTTTTTTAATCATGTAATAACATTGCCTTAGCTTTGCACCAGATCACATAACGCCGCAAATAGGTAGGACTTATATCGTTACTATAGGTAATGTGCTGAGTTCCTGTTAGGTATTACTGTTATACGGACTAGATTAGGGCTTTCCAAGCCCTAACAGGCCTCTAGTTATACTATAATTCTGAAGTACAGCGTAGTCACGTTAGTCTGACTTTCGAATCGTTCAATTCAATCGTATGATTCCCTATTCGCACAGTGCCACTCACTGGTTAGCATCTGATTGCTCGCACTAGGTAAACCTTTTTTCGTACTACGACTCAGCTGGAAGACTGCAAGAAACTCCCTATCATGATTAGATAAATCGAGAGCTTTCCGACAAATAGAGAAAGATTCTATGCGATGAAAACTACAGGATCTGCGTTTCCCGAAGAAATTCGTTGGATGTCAGTGAAAATTATCAGAGAATGTCGTAAAGTTTTGGGTAGAAGAATATTTAGAATAACCACCGGGAATAAGGCGTAATTTAAGTGTAAAAAACCCACATTTGAAGGGTTATTATACGTTAGAGTTATAGGGTTTCGTCTGGCTAAATTAGTTAGGTGTTAGGCATTCTTTATATAATTTGTTTTTAAATATTTACGCATTTTAAACGACTCTAGAAACTAAAGAATTAGTAGCTTTGCCATGTGATTTTGATTAATCACTCAAACAAACTGAGAAAGTTGTAGGTAGCTAGAGTAGGTAACTTGGAACAAACGCCTGGTTTAACCGAATCGATTAAATAAAAGAAGAGCATCGGGGTAGGAGAGCCCTCCCTCCTCGTTAAGGATTCTCATGACCTGCATCTGTTCGTATGACATGCATCTGCCCAATTCTAACGTTCGCATCTCCAATCATAACAACAATTCTATCTAAATTATCCTGTATCACATCAATTATATTTGAAAAATCTTCCTGCCACCTATTCTGGTTCAAATACATCGGAAAAATGCTGAACGCTTCACCTCCAAGTTCTACGTTCATAAAAATGTAATGAAAAGCACTACAATACTGCAAATTACAAATAGTACATACTACGTCTACAGGCGACCGAAATTCCCATTCCCCCACTTGCCCTTACAAATTTTGAAGTTTTCTCAGCTCCCACCCATGCAGCAATGTGATAATCAAGAAAATAATTTTCAAATTTACAATAATCAACTTCCATCACATGCGTTTCGACAAGGTAACAACTGAAATCAACATAATAGAATATTGTGACTTTGATTAGGGACAGCGCGAACGCAGTTCCAACTACCTGACATACCCATACAGGGAAAGTAACAAACAACTGTGGACCGATGAAGAAAACTGTGGCTAATATGAAAAGAGCAGTCCAAAGGAAAGCAGATGTTCTAATAACGAGCAACAAGAAAATCAAGTTTATTGTATGCAAGGGAATAAGTTCCTCCAAAGTTCCCCAATGTTTGGCCGCAGCAATCAACAGTGTCTTTTGGCAAAAAAATTATGAGTCCGTAAGTCCACACTCGCAGTGTGAAAACGTAGCAACTGATTGCATCGAGCTACATCATCAGTCATTCTCCGTGGTCTAAAGGTTTTCCTTCGACTTATTTGCATCAATGCATTAGAACAAATACACACTGGCAACAGTCAACAGAAAGGAAGTCAAGTCAGACGACTGCTCGTGAAAACGCAAGAGGTTACTGGCGAGGAGAAGCAAACACCCATTTTTATTCACTCAGAATTTGAAGCAATTGCTAGCGTCGTCCAGTGAAGTCTTTACTCGAGTTTATTCACTCCCCCAATTGCTTGTATCGTCAAGTGATGTCTTTTGTCTCGAGTGCCGAGTTTATCACTCCTTCATGAACAATTGCTTACTATTATGCGAGGAAAAGCAACTACTCGTTTAAATTATTCACACCAACCAATATCAATACAATATTCAATGACGATAAAATGATACAAATTAAGATAATGTGCCCGAGATATTTGGGGTATTTGCAGAAGTCAGCCCAACCGAAGTGCAATGGAAAGGCCTCACCCTGGGGGAATCACCTTCTGGATCAAGGTAGACCCCCACACCACGTAAGTATGCTGAAATGGGATATCCGTGAGCGGAGATAGTCAACCGGGAGTCTTTCTGCGCTCGGGAAGAGAGCCATCTCGGACATGACAACGCTATCAATGAAACTGCGTTGACGGAATGAAACTAAAACGTGTCTGACGAGCAATCAACACAATGGGCGTTAGTAAATAAGAATAGGATACTGAAAATCAAATCTGCAAATCACATTACCTAGATACCTAATTAATTGGCAAATCAGAAGGTTAATTCAAATGTTTTAGCGTTTTGGAGGAAAGATGGTTTCATATAGTCAGGTGAGTAGCAACAGTCCTGCAGTTTAGCGGGATTGAATCGGACTGGCGGACTACCATGGCTACGAGGCGGATTCCTGAACAACTCCATTGGTCTACATGTAAACATTGATTCATCTATAGATACTTTATATAAGACTGTTTCTCAAACATTTTAGCTGATGGACCCCTTTTTCAGGCGATAATCCACCACGGAGGTTAGGCAACAAAATTAAATTGGAATCTGTTAAAATTCATTTTCAAGTCCATAGAAACTAAATTCAAGTGCAATTTTCCAACTGACCTCACAATATCTCACTCTTTGGTATAAAGTTAATATATACACCACTAAAAAACAACGTTCCGACCTTCTGGCATTCCCACCAAGTTCAGATATTTATTAATTGGATTTAGAAACAATTATCCAACAGTTGGCAGCGCACAATTCTAACTGAAAATGTCCTCAGTACAGATAGGTTACCCCGTTTATAAGTTAGCGATCTAAACAAGAGATGTCCGGTTTCTCTAGAAATATAACTTCTATATGTTTGACAAAAATATTTTAAATTTTCCGAATAGTGAAACATCAACCAAGAGGTTTTGAGGGGGGTTTAAAATCAGTTTTCTTGCTCAAGGGTTCTCTATTGAAAATATTAAGGTAAATAGAACCCTTCTCGAAAAAAAGCAAAAAATCAGAAATAAGGACGTTATTCAATGTTTTCAGAGGTAATTCTCGATTCTTCGATATCTTCTGAGTAAGTATTGACTGGTTTTCATGAAAATGAAGGGATATAGGAGATGCGTATAGTATTATATAGTGTTGATAGAGTGAAGTATCATTTCGACGTTTTTATTATCCTTAGTTTTTCTAGTTCAATTAAGCTGATAAAAAGTGGGAAGAGTCACTTCTTCACCAGAATTATTTTTTCTGTAGTAGGTATATTGTAGCTTATGAAAGTAGGTACAGTTTTTCGAGATGGCTAAAAAAAAACGTCATTTATCAGTACAAAATAAATTCGTTCCGTATACCATTGCCTTATGAAGCTAAAACTTTGGAACTTTGATAAGCTGTTCACACATACCCACTAGATGATTTTGAAAATGCTGCAAATTATTACAAAAGGTTCATTATTTTAATTGATAAATAGATATATGTTTTCTTTGTAAAGGCCTAAACGAGGCAATACAAACGTCAGGTATACATAATAAATATAAGATACAAATACTGATAATGAAGTCTTGGAATTGTCAGAATCCCGAGGTCTCTAAAGTGACAACGGCAGCTCTGACTCCGATTCAGCCCCCTCAAAATTCGAACTGCTCTTTTTTGAAGCTTAAAAACCTCGGCAGCATGACAGCAGTTTCCCCAGAGAAAAATGCTATATGTAGCTCTACTGACGAAACAGGCAAAATAAACGGAAAGGAGAGTTGCGGGGGATACTGAAGAAAACGACGCAGCACGAACAGCACCGAGGCGAGCTTGAGAACAAGATGTTCAACGTGATTACGCCACGACAATCTATTGTCAATTATAACTCCCAAAAAGGTAACGTGCTGCTCAATTCTTCCATTCAGTCGGAGATCTAATTTCTGTATTAGATAGCCCTTCTACGCAGATCATTGGTCCTACGCGCATCATCATAATTACTATTAATAAGCCCTATATATATATATATAGTAAATGATCAGAACCTAGCGCATCGTGCCTCCCAGAAGGGTTCACCACCGTAAGACCCCACAATTTTACGGTTTTAAGTAAGTGAATGTTAAAAATTTGTCTAAAAATTTCAAAACAAAAAACTTAGTGAAACGGGAGGTTGATAAGGAAAGAAATTACCCTGATAGCTTCACAAGAATTTCGATGAAGGAAATTTAGGAATCATTGCAACAGCTTTATTTTCTTAGAAAAATGGCTAAAACGTTCCGACCTTGGTAGACTCGGAATTAATTAACCTTCTCTTGTTGGAATAGAAATAATAATTTAATTAAGAGTAATTCAAGTATTTACTAATCAATAAAATTCAATAAATCGATATAATCGAAGTAGGTGATTTTCCTACCTACGGTTCACAAGCCCAATCGGATACAGAATTTATAATGAACTCGATTTCGGGAAGTCAGCGATTGGAAAATTATATTATCAGCTGATACAATAGTCACAGTTTCCAAGGCGATTTTTGATATGTTTTACTGGTTACGACTCATTAACTCATTTCCATGTTGATGTATTTTTTCTTGTCGATGCTTTAGCCCTTAGGGAAAGCAAACAAATAAACGCATAGCGACCGGGGTGGTTTCCTTCGATTCTATGGGCGGATAGATATAAATGAAACTGAAAAAATCATTTCTGTTGAATAGATTTCAAGATGTCGATTTTTGAATATTTCAGCCCTTAGGTTCTATCCTTTAGTGTTGATCGAACGTGATGCCAATGTAACTGGCACATCCCCTGCCGATAAATTAATGATTTTTAAGCCAAACTCCTTAAAGTTCGGTCCAATAGGTACTTTTTGAGAAAAACTTCGGGGGGCGGACGGACGGATTTTTTTAATCCGGTTTTTGGATTCTACGCATCTTGAAACAAAAACTAACAAATTTTGGGGAGGGGGGTTAAACTTTTCTTTTCTTGCTCAGTTACAAAGATTCATTATTGAAAATAATGAACCAAAAGGTAACCGGTTCACCGGCCACAGTCACTACTCTGTGATGTAAACGGAGTCGATAGGAGTTGAAGAAGTAAGATTTACACACATTCACAGGTGCGTATGTAAAAGGCGCTGGCTGGCTTCCTTATTTCCCTCGAAAGTTAACATATTATTCCAATTATACTGTAAAGTTCATAACCTGCCTCTACCAGCTGTGGTGTCGTCAGTGACATTCAATTGTTTGTTTGTTCAAACATTTTTTTTTTTTGTACAGAAGTAAAATTGTAGAAGATGGAATTCTGCATCAAACGAGACGAACGACAGCTCTCTCTCCAACTCTATTCCTCGATTTCCGGCGATTTCAGCGAATTTTCGTGAAAAATTCCATTGCAATGGCTCACTTAATTGACAATAGTCATTGATAATAGTTATAAGCTGCTGACCAGTAGGGACACAGCTTTAACCAGTCAGGCCAAACACAATCTTCAGGCCGAGGTCACCAGTCATAACACCTTCCACGATGCGATGGATTACCTCACAGGATCCTAGACCATCCGGAATGTCTGTGTTTTTTCACCGTGGTCTCGGTGTCGTGCTGCGTCCTGGCGCCTCAATGTGTCTTGGACAGCTGATAAAGAAACCATCCATACACCTTGGTGACACTGGCATCTCCTCCACGACCCGAACAGAAATTGTTAAAATCCCTCTGCTCCCATCTTCATAAACTACGTGGGGTATCCCTTAGATCTAAACAAAACCAGGGTACGGTCCTCGATTGTTTGAAGAGCTCTCCAGTGTCTAGTCACTTTTTATACACTGGAGAGTTTATGAGTTTTGCGGATTGGCGGTTTGTAGACAAGGCGAGGTTGAATGTGGTCCCTTTGAATGGTTTCCGGCATGGGGCGGGAGACAGGAGGTGTCGGCGATGTGGATACCAGAGTGAAACTCTGGCCCACGTCCTCAACCACTGCCTTCCAATGGCTTCCCATCTTCAAAGCCGCCACAACACCATCGTGGCGCGCATTAAACTGGCGCCATCCTATCGTTCCTGGCGGATGATAGGGGAGAATACGTCCGTGGATGGCTCCCTACTGAGACCGAACCTGGCACTGCGGAAAGGGCGTCAGGTTCTCCTGGTGAACTTGACGGTTCCATTCGAGGAAGGCCATCCATAGGAAGGGTGGGCTCGAGGAGGCTGGTGTGGGTTTTCCCCAACTCCACCGGCTAGTGTGAATGATTATATTTAAATAGGGAAACCGAGTGTGATTAAGCCTGTGATAGAAGATTTAAGTTAGTTTTATTCGAATCAAGTAGGAGGGGTGGAATATACAAGTACTCGCCCTGCCTCAAAAGCACACCATCATGAGAGGACCACTGACATGATTACCAAAAATGGGAAGACCATAAGATATAAGAAGAGGTGGCTTAGTACCTACGTATCATGAACTCCTGTCCCTATTTAAGTACCTGCATCCCACAAAACCTGGCACCTCCACATGGTCCAGCCCGGGCACACTCACTAAGTTTGGCCAACGCCAGTGGGGCCAGGAGGGCCTGCTGTATCATCAAGAAAGAGTGAGGACAAAATCCACTACTGCCGCACAAAATATGGAGAAACTATGGAACCGCATAGATTGTTTTGGGCCTGGATGGCCCCCGATACAATCTACCCACTCTGATACAGCAGGTTCCATTCGAAAACCGACCCGAAGCCTTAGATGCTGCACGGAACGAGAAGATCCGGAAGTAAGAGCCAGTCCGTGCAGCTCTTCGTGCCTCCTCAAGCTTGTCACGAGGAGGTACTTGAAGACTATGGCTCGCCTGGCTGTATGTGACGTCATTGCCTGGTCCCGCTGCACGTACATGCAGCATATAAGTGGAAGACAACAACGCCAATGGGCTGGGACTAGGCAGCCCACCACTAACGCCACATCGCCTTAACTCCACCTCGGGGCAGACAGCCAGGACAACATCCTTCTGCCATCCCGCGACGAAGACGCTCCCCTTGAGCAAGATGACATCGTTGAAATGAAACAGCAGTGAATCCCCCCTCTCCACTTAACAAGAAGATGAACTCTTAACAAACTAACTGATTATTGAAATTATGCAGTACAACAATATTTTTGTTATTAACAAATACTTCAACATTACTCAATTAAAAAAAAAAAAAAAAGAAAAATCTGTTCTTATCAAAACCAGGGTAGGGTCCCCGATTGTTCAAAGAGCTCTCCACTGTCTAGTTCTTTTTATACACTGGAGAGTTTATGAGTTTTGCAGATTGGAGATTTATACACAAGGCGAGACTGAATGAGATCCCACTGAACAATTTCCGGCATGGGACGGTGCCGGCGATGTGGGTACCAGAGTGAAATTTTGGCCCACGTCCTCAACGACTGCCCACCTGTCAATGGCTTCCCACCTCCAAAGCCGCCACAACTCCATCGTGGCAAGGACTAAACCGACAGCCTCTTATCGTTCTTGGCAGGTACTGCTATTCACAAAAGGTCTTAAATTTTTAGCTTTTAATTCTTTTATCAATTTTTTTGTAATTTTAACGAAATTCAAGTACATTCTTCAGCTTACTTCTGTAAATGAATTTATAAATGTTCTTTTATAGTTAATAAACTTTATATAAACAATATTCTGCTAAAAAAATATATAAATTCAACGATTTTTAGCCGTTTTAAAGTTATTTTTTAGGCACATTTTTTTCAAATTTGACCTGTTTCATCCTTTCGTTTGGAAAGCTCGATTTTTTTTTGGCGCAAGAACGGAATTTCCATTTCTATACTGAGAAAAGTTATCGTCTGGAATGACACACACACACACACACACACACGAAAAAGCTTTAAACTCTAGGATGCGTTCCAGAAAGCCTCAAACTCAAAACGGATTTCAATGAAGACATTTTTCAAAGATTTTGATTTTACGATTTTTTTTTTCAAGCCATTTCAATAGCTTAATTTTCTACGAGAATTCTCTAATGCCTTCATTTTTCGAACATTCCCCCCCCCCCCCCCCCCCAACGTGATGCTTTTAGTGATGACGCCATAGTAATCCATAGCTAACTGTTCCTCGAGTACACGGACGGATTCAGATGAGTTGGTGTAACACGACCGACTCATTTCAAGGTGCCCCTGACCTCTTCCTAGTAGGTACAGCTTTCGTTCCCCTCCTGACATTTCTCATATCGGGTTATGAGTAAACGCGGGAAACGTCCCACGACTCTCCAGGTCCGTGTTGCAAGGTTGGTTGACGCATCTTGTGGGAATCACGTATTGGGATCGAAGCCCAATCATAACTGAATTCCAGCGAGAGCATACGACCTGGCGCTTCTAGGTAATGCTAAAATAACGCGCAACCAAGCTGTTTCCTCTCTGCTTGGCAAAATTTCAAAATGAACAACAATTGTTTAGGAGTTATATATATCTTGAAGTATAGTCAGTACCTACCTCCGATGTTCCAACTACATAAATTATTATGAGTTAATTGTTTGTATAGTTACGGGTTGTCAATAAAATAAAAGGCAGTTTCAAGTGAGATCTTGATGTGTTCTAATTTCTTAAAACAGAATTAGTAATTAATACACAATTTACTAAACATTATTTGAAATTCCTACCATCAAAGCGCAGGATTGAAAGTGAGGAAGCGCTACATTTTGAGTTAATTAAATTTGCAAGATTTCAAGATCAAGCGAAACGTCTAGGAGCGCACAATCCTTGAAATTATTATAAAAATCGGTCTTCTAGTCTCAGAGTTTTGTCTGTGTCGATCAATTCTAGTTATTACGCCACCAAACGCGATATAATCCATAGGAAATTTTGCTGGAACATGTTTAATTTATTCATCACAATTTACGGGATAATTTACATCCCTTTACTAAAACTAAAATACAATCAACCTAAATAAGAACATATTCACACGAAATAGAAATAACAGCAACTATAATAAAGAAAAACAAGGAGATAATAATCATAATTCAGTATATATATATATATATATGTATATATATATATATATATATATATATATATATATATATATATATATATATATATATATATATATATATATATATATATGCAATAGATTTATACAGGGAAAGCTAACTTTTCGATTAAGAGTTCACTTGGGTGGTTGGGTTCAACTAGCAGGAATTAACAATGTGGATCAAATTGAAGATGTCCTGAAGAATTGCTTAATTTGTAAAGGTGAAGCGGTAGTTATGTCGAGCATCCAGACCACCAAACTATACACATCATTCTGATCTACATGCCCAACTAATCTTCATTTCTACTAAGGGATTGACTGGTACACAATCTCCTCACCAATAAATCTATTTTTTCTTGGCATACGGATTAATCCGTAGATTTACCGGTCGGAGCGATCGTACAAGCCCAGTCTGATAAAAGGAGAGAGTAGCGCCACTGTGCGGCGGACGAGGGAACCACGGGCCGGTGGAGGGGTTTTGGAAAAATCATGTGATTATTTAAATTTGATAGAGTGCCAAAAGTGCAGGTCATCTCCGGTCGTCCTGGGACTGGAATAATCCGACTATGCACTCATTCAAGTGTCTTGTGTATTAATTTGATCGCCGTTCTCCGCCGTCGGTGATCACAATGAACGAAAACGTTGAGGAAGGTATGTGACGGCACTCACCTATCAACTCCTGCTTTGACGAGTCAGAGTAAATAAACCACTAGGTGCGAACCTTGTCCCGAGAATGAATGTTATGATCCATTCTTCGTCTAGCAAAATAGTTCTTTGGGAGCAGTCTTCTATCACTATCTAATCATTCAACGTAAGCGGAAGCGTGGTACCTAAAATTCAAACACATATTGTGGAAAAAGAAAATCGTAATCGTGGTAAAAAAAAATGTCTCTTGAAATTCCGTATTCAGTGCTTTGCGATATTTTATTTAAGAGTGGAAGTGATTTTGAGAAAGATCTGCGCGAACGTACGGCTACCTCGACTCGCTCCTCTTGTCGGCAGAGCATTGTATTTACACGACCCGTTCTTTGGCGCCCAATCTACTGCTCGGTTTATTGCTTATTACGTTGTTGTCAAATGCAGAAATATTTTTGCTGCTTATAAAAATATTAGAAGTTGGTAAATTTGTTCGATTATTTAGAACAACATTTTGCTTGGTTTCTTGCATCTCGATACAAATAAAAGGCTAGAGAATTGTCCCACAGCTAAGATCATTTCCGTCAAAATGACTTTTTCTGTTTGTTCTGACAATTCCCTCACTCAAAACAAACAAAAATAAATTATCAAGGACTGAAAATACTGGAGGCATAATCATTGAATATCAACTGTAACGCTTTTTTTTTAAACAACGCAACGCTTTTCGCGTCCATGTGCCAAAGTGAAGACTTAAAATGTCGATATCCGTTAACATTTCTTCGTAATGTGTTTTCGAGAGCAATTTTTTTCAGTTGTTCTTGTGCAAGAGAGTCAAGACATGAAATTGTATAAAATCAAGCTGAATATGGTAGCTGGGGATTTTGTTGTACTTGAAGGTTTTTGACGTTTACACGTCTTTCCCATGTCTTTAGCATGGGTTTTCACCATCAGATTTCAGGGCCAACGGTGATCAACTCTTTACACCTACACACACCAAAACTCATACACCCGTTTCGGCGAAGTAATTTAAACATTTTGAGTTAATTTAAATTCGTTTTTTATTAATTCAATATGTGAGACTAACTTAATCGATTATAATAAAGTCAATAGGTGGTACCTATGAAAAAATATTATATGTGTAACTATTTAATAACAATGTGAATACTCGTACAAGTAGAAATTATCAGGGGATAATGGATAAATAATGCTATGTTAATATATTATATAATGCAATAAATGTGAACTTATCAGTAGGTATATAATTTTGTACGATACTCTGACAGACGGGCATAGCCCATTGTCATGTTCATCATTGTCATGTTCATGTATTTATTTATTTCTAGTATTTTTGCAATGTTGTCAATAAATGCATGTTTTCTCATACACACACTCTCTCTCTCTCTCTCTCTCTCTCTCTCTACACCTGCACACACCAAAACTGATACACCCGTTTTGGCGAAGTAATTCAAACATTTTGAATACAATCTTGTGTGCATTAACCAGTTGCTACAAGCAACTTCAAAACATACCTACCTGGGCACCATGATAAGAGACAATATCATGCCTATAACCAACTCAATCCCTGAAAATGTCATTAACATTAGAGGCAAAATGTGGAAATGATGCGTGCAGCAAGGATTCGCGGATACACGAGACACGGAACAAAAAGTGGTTAACGATTTTCTTTCTGTGGAAACTAAGGGAGTTAAACTCCGCTAGCAACGCATTAGTTGTAAGTGAAATTCAATAGAAAAAAATTCAAGAGAAAACGCTTGCATACATACGAGTCGGCTACACAATCGGACATTTTATGTATTAGGTTCAAGAATGAACATTACTGTGTTGGATCCTATTTTAAACAAATAATGTTCAAAAAAATAATTTTCATTAAAATTGTAACAGTTTCAATGATTTCAATAAACTCTTGTAATAAAGCAATTATCTCTACCCACGGCTTCATTTTGGCGTTTTCTCGAAGTGATTTCTAACGTGGAAACTGATAACAACATAACAAGCGGTATTGTTACTAAATCCACTATTAACATTAATAAATACAAAATGGCGACATAATATACCAATAACTATTAGAAAAAATATGCGTGATAAAGCGTGAGCTTTCGGATGGTAAACGATATTTCTGCCCGTTGAAAACTTCATTGAGGTTTCATGAGGTTTCATTTCCCCAGAAACTGGTTGGTTGTACGCGAAAATCAGTGGATATCAACTGTAACGTTTTCTTTTTCTTACAACGCAACGCTTTTCGCGTCCATGTGCCAAAGTAAAGACTTAAAATGTCAATATCCGTTAACATTTCTTCGTAATGTGTTTTCGAGAGCAATTTCTTTCAGTTGTTCTCGTGCAAGAGCTATGACATGAAATTGTATAAAATGAAGCTGAATATGGTTGCTGGGGATTTTGTTGTACTTGAAGGTTTTTACGTTTACACGTCTTTACCATGTCAACCCTCGGTGGGAAATAATAATAATTTGCAAAGCACAAAGCTTAACGGAAGAGCTGAAAATCATGTTTAAGTACTACTTTTTCTGACTTGAAAAGTTCAATTTCTCGTTTCGACCACTCAAGGTGGCTTGGAAAATAAACAACTCAACATCGAAACAAATCAAATTTTGCAAGACTTTTCTAAACGATAAGGCTGTATTCGATAATCATCGGAAACGCTTGCATACGAGTCTGCAACACACTGGGACATTTCATGTCTTTAGTTTCAGACTCGTAGGCAAGAGCCACTCAGCTGATCCGGACCCTGGGCATCGTCAAGTAAATGTCCTAAAGAGGCTACTTACGAAATTACAGCTTCCTAGAGTACCTATAAAGTATAGAAATTACCTGTTGAAATTATTTAACCACCGCTAGACAAATCAAACCGTTCTCGCAATATTCGGATCACCTACTATGAATCAAATCATCGGAACACCAGCTCAATGAAATCATTAGAAATTAACAAGCGGTTGCAATCATGTTCACAATATCAATTACCAGGAATGATCACCTGATTGTACGCAATTATTCAATAACCATGCTCATAACTCATCTAGTTGGCCACGCAATTCGCAGTAGTTAGCATAATATGGTTGGATAAATCGAGAGCTTTCGAGCGCATGGTCAACGAATTTTGTGGGATGAAAAACGAAGAAGAACCATTTCCCTAACTACGACTCGGTTGTAAGCGGAAATCATCAGAAAACCAACCGTAACACTTTTTTCGTTTATGTGCCAACGTAAAGACATAAAATGTCAAAAAATTCAAAAGAAAACGCTTGCATACATACACGAGTCTCTGCTACACATTGGGACATTTTATGTATTAGGTTCAAGAATGAACATTACTGTGTGTTACAATTGTCATGAAAACTATTTATATTAACATTATTCGTAAAAATTATTTTTGAGTCCATGTGCCAAGGTAAAGACATAAAAGGTCTAAAGTAATCACTACTAACTCGAAGTAATCAGAAGAAACTTAACAACTATTTATTCATTTATTTAACCCAACTGCGCCAACGGGGACATTTCTGTCCCCTTCAAAATGTTCTAACAGAATCGCGTTCATGATCGTGCAAGTCGTTTTTTGCACTAGGGGACGACCTTGATTGGGTAGTAGGGGACCTTTCCTAATCATTTGAGTCCCTGCTAGGGTTGCCGCATTTTTCCGGATCATATAAAGTACATCCTGGCAGCAACCAAGGAAAAGTAAAATATTTCAATGAAAGATAAAGTATACATCAAAGTTAACGTTCTCGACTTACACACCAAGGTATTTTCAATTCAGCATCTGCACACAAGGGCTTGAATGTGTCAAATTACTGAAAATAAGAAAGTCCGGTTTGAGGAATTAAAAAAGAATCATGGATGGTAATATTTTTACTGTACGTACGTCACAAAATTTGTATTCCGAAGAAAACATTACTAGACATTTCAATCTTAACGAGTCCATATTTCAGTAAGGTTGTATTACATACATAAATGTAATTAGGAACATCATTTTCAATCTCGTGCTCACTAAAAAAATCATCGTAAGGACTAAGGACGTTAGGAACTTTTTAGGAAATTGTTGGACAAATTTCACAGCCGTCTCCACAGAAATTTTGGGGATTATGTGTCATTGGTTTCGATGACGCAGATAAAGAAGAATAAGTTCTAAAAAAAAAGGTCTTTCTTTTGGGAGTCATTTTCCACTAGTTTAAGCAAACAACATCGTATATAGGCACCTACTCTTGAGCGCCTGGCGGGGGATGGTGACCTTTTCAACTTCTCGAGTATACGTGAACCCTAAACCAATTTTCGTCCATGCATGTAGGTAGTTCTGGTGTAGATAGGTATGGTGGGAACCTTGTCCTTGACTAGTAAGTAGGTGCGGGAGCTGAACTTTTCTTCTTCGTTTCAAATATAAAGTATTTTGGTACACTTTAAATTTTCTATAGAGTAAACAGTATTTTGAACAAAAATAAAGTAGGATACTTTAAATTAAAGTAGATCTGGCAACCCTAGTACCTGCCGTCACCGCAGTTGCCTTGTGTGAACTTCCTGTGTTTTTTGAAAAAGCGTTGAGTATCTACAATGAATCTAACTTTAGGGTAAGTAAATTTTTTTCTGTTAACAACTTTTGATGTACAATTTACTTTTTCAAGTTTTCTAAGATAATTGACATATACAATCAATACCTACTTTCATAAAACCTGGCTGTTGGCTGGGAAACCGAGGTAAATGGACAGAAACGTCCCCGTAGGCAGTATACCTCCCTGTGAAATTCGGGAGGTTTTCACTCAAGAAAATCGTATTTTACGTAGTCTCACACGAAACCTACATGTTTTTTATTTGGCATAACTGATTGTTTATTCATGAATAACTATTTCTTACGACGTATCTCATCTCAGTAGTACAATCTTCAGCAAGTAGCTGAATCCTGACAAGGCTCTTTGTAATTGAGCGTGTGTGAGACTATGTTTACAATTGCTTGTAGCTGAATCCTGACAAGGCTCTTTGTAATTGAGCGTGTGTGAGACTATGTTTACAATTGCTTGTATAGACTGTATTTATTTGATAAGAATATATTTAAATATTTTGCATAAGTGGTATAGATTGATTTTGAATAGATTGTTATTTCTTGCAATTATTATTTTTAATATTTATTTTTAAATTTTTGTCTCCTCTTCTTAGAAGAATAACGTCATTCTAAAGGATGGTTAGCCATCCACTTGGCCTTTGAGCCAAGTAAAGAGGTACAGTAAGTCTGAGAAAAAATAAAAACTACACAAAACAAAGGACGCAGAAGTTCGTGGTATGGATACAACCAAAAATTGATATTTTTACGCTTCTAACTTCTATTTCTTACGACGTATCTCATCTCAGTAGTACAATCTTCAGCAAGTAGCTGAATCCTGACAAGGCTCTTTGTAATTGAGCGTGTGTGAGACTATGTTTACAATTGCTTGTAGCTGAATCCTGACAAGGCTCTTTGTAATTGAGCGTGTGTGAGACTATGTTTACAATTGCTTGTATAGACTGTATTTACATAAGTGGTATAGATTGATTTTGAATAGATTGTTATTTCTTGCAATTATTATATTTAATATTTATTTTTAAATTTTTGTCTCCTCTTCTTAGAAGAATAACGTCATTCTAAATCCACTTGGCCTTTGAGCCAAGTAAAGAGGTACAGTAAGTCTGAGAAAAAATAAAAACTACACAAAACAAAGGACGCAGAAGTTCGTGGTATGGATACAACCAAAAATTGATAATTTTACGCTTCTAACTTCAGTACCTAACACCTTGAATTGGAAATGTAATTAGTAAAATACAATTAGGTACTACTATTATTATACGGTCAAGTTGCCTAGCAAATTTTAGGGCCAATTCACGCAGGACGGGCGTGTGGCGAAGACGTGACACTGACCAGGCACGGACGCACAGTGGATGGAAGCGTGCAAAAACCTCAAAAAAAGAAACCATTAATAAAAATGTTTTTCCATTTTTATATTGTTCCTAGATACCTTCAGACACAAACTTAGCCCCTAGTTTCCCCATTTGGGCGTGTAGAAATTTTTGAGAAGGCATTGAGTGTGATAATTGGTCGTATGCTTGAAATTAAGGTTTTGGTGTAGCAGGTATTGATGATTTATTACGCCTCCAAAACTGGGGAAATTCCCCAAGACGAAATATGCCATGCATTCTATACACGTTTAGGTGTACCTGATCATTTTTTCACATTTTTTTGGTGCATCACCAAGAGTAAGCAGTGATAATGAGGGTTTTTGGAATAATCATGTGATTTTTAACTTTGATAGAGTGCCAAAAGTGCAGGTCATCTCCGGTCGTCCTGGGACTGGAATAATCCGACTACGCACTCATTCAAGTGTCTTCTGTATTAATTTGATCGCCGTTCTCCGCCGTCGGTGATCACAATGAACGAAACCGTTGAGGAAGGTATGTGACGGCACCCGCCTATCAACTTCTGCTATGACGAGTCAGAGTAAATAAACCACTAGGTGAGAACCTTGTCCCGAGAATGAATGTTACGATTCATTCTTCGTCTAGAAAAATAGTTCTTTGAGAGTAGTCTTCTATCACTATCCAATCATTCAACGTCAGCGGAAGCGTGGTACCTAACATTTAAACACACATTGTGGAAAAAGAAAATCGTTACATTGTGGTAAAAAAAATGTCTCTTGAAATTCCATATTCAGTGCTTTGCGAGATTTTATTTGAGTGGAAGTGATTTTGAGAAAGATCTGCGCGAACGATACCCAAATTTGGAAGAAACGGTTTTACATCAGGTGAATAAAAAATAATTAAGTAACCCATTTCGGTTATACTTACGTTCCTTCAAAATAATTATTCAGCTTGATTTACTATTGATTCAACTTTCGCGCTCAAGGCTTAAGCATGTTCCATGCTAAAAAGAACCGGGGAGAAAAATCGGCGCTCCGCGCCCTGGACCCCCGGTTACCTCTATTTACATACTTTGGACGAAATTATTGAAACACAGAATGTGTTTTAGTTCACGAGTTTCACATAAACCCGTCTTCAATCTTAGGTTGAACATTGGTTAACTTCCTCCGACTAAATCAGAATTTCACTGCTTTCCTCCCACTAAATCAGAATCTTATATAATCACCGCGTCATAACAAAATATCGCATAGGTTACATCAGGTTACACGATCCTTAGTTCCGTATCATCGATAGCCTTTTAAAAAGTCTTCAGATAGGAAGGTATTTTATAGTTTTATTTAGATTAAAACATTATTTGAAAGAACCCCATAACATATGGTTAACTACGAGTAGCTGTTATGACTGTTTTCGACTTAACACTCAAAACTGACAAAATATCGCATAGGTCACACCAGGTTACACGATCCTTAGTTCCGTATCATCAAAGCATATGATCAACGGTGTCTTGGTTAACACTAGACGTTCAACAGCACGTCCAACCCCCCACCACTAGTGCCATCTAGATCCAATTCTTCTTCATATTCGACCTAAGTAACATCATTTTAGGCGTAAATCTGATCTGTTTGTCCAACAGGATCTGTTTGTCTGTTGTCCAAGGATTGATTCAGGATATTTTTTTATTTTTGAGATGCGAGCTTGCGAGCATCCAGACCACCGAACTATAAAAATCAGTCTTATCTATTACGTAGGCCTGTTTCATTACACGGAGGCTGATTATTGTACTAAGGAGGACGATTATGGTTTATAAGGAGACCGGTTCATTATACGGAGAACTGGTGGTGGGGGTATGACGGTGCTCTTGAACGCCAATTTTGGTTAACATCCTCCCACTAAATCAGAATTTCGCTTCTTTCCTCCCACTAAATCAGAATCTTATATTAATAACCGCGTCATAACAAAATATCGCATAGGTTACACCACGTTACACGATCCTTAGTTCCGTATCATCGGTATCCATGTTGTCGTCCCAGATTTTGATACGAAATTTCGTTAGCTTTTTTGGCTAGTTATTCCATGGCTAAACACATTCTGTGTTAAAATTAGGGAACGATACTTATTGATCCGGTCCGGATCGAGTCCTCTCTCGGATTTTGGCCGGTTCGGATCGCTACTTTTCTTTTGGTTTATTATTTTAAATAGTAAGCCTATGTGATCGTATAGCAAACAATTTGTATAACCATTTTATAGCACCCATGGGTGCTATTAGCCAAAAATAGGTGAAAAAGTGTCTTTCTCGAGGCTTTTCGTGTGTTAATACCAATACTTTACCTACGCATATTTAATAACATATCCTCTCGACTTTTCATACGTACTTAGATAATGATATTATTAAGGCAATAATTAGTTGAATAGATAGGAGCTCAAATCGAGAAATATAAACATGCGTATATAATTATAGAAGTATAGGTTGTGGCAACTCGAAATAGGACACGCCGAGGAGTCTGGACGGGCCTTATGACGTACGCAAGCCAACTAAAACTACGATCATACTCAATTGAAAAAATAATAAACCTTTGTGAAATAATTTGCAGCGTTTTTTGAAAATATTGATTCCATCCGGAGGGATTTGAAGGGGAGCAGTTAGGAGGAATTCTTGCGGATCGGATCTTCAACCCCTAGTCTCAATCCCACTTGCGGTTGCAGGGAACACGAATTACGGTGAACAACCCAAGACGCATGAGCAGGTTTCATCTCTCGCTTCCGAACATAAAGAAAGTGTTTTTTCCCCTCGAAGAAGAAATTACGTAAACTCCCCAGCAGAGCCGATTCTGATTTCCATAATATTTCACTATATCTAACTTTCTTCCTGATAATTCTTGTCTAATGCGATGTCCTTGACAGCGCCTGTGCGTTTTTTAGTTGGAGTTATCCCTTAGTATGGATGGAGTATACGACATATATATGCCCACTTGTAAGGTTGAGAATCGAAAACAGAAATGGACAACACAAACCAGATTTATATACAGTGAAACTTGGACAATTCGAACCTCAAGGGACCAGTCAAAAACTTCGAATTATTCAAAAATTCGAATTAAAGAAGTTTTTAATAAATTATATTTTAACAAACTACAAGTACGAAAACATACAGTAACATTGAATAGGTACTGTATTGACCAGCAGAATATTGAACAATAAATATAAAGACACCTGGAATGGTACTTTATTTAACTGCAACCATAAAAAACAATCTATTGTTTTTCAAAAAGGGATGATATTTTGGCCTATTTTCTTGAGTCTCTCGGCCATTATAAAAGATCCAACGCATTCAAAGAGTTGAAGAATGAATCACTTACATTAATTTGGCTTGGACCTTGGACCTGTAACGTGGCTTTGTTTTGTTGTTTTGGGACGGTCGGCCGGTGGGAGGGGAAGGGGAGTTATCAGACTGTACGATGGCACTGACTCGCATGCATTTGGTCTAACGCAAACCTTTTGCGCCGAATATCGTTACTAAAACGTATTTCCCGATAAATTTACAATTATTTTGAGTCGCAGCTTAAAATTTATCCTATAATTAGCACGCCGAAAATTCTAAGAGAAATATTCGAATTATCCAGGTTCCACTGTATTCAGATAATTATGCCTTATTCTGATGAGAAACTTCAAGTTATTATTGAGAAAATATATTTCTCATTATCCTCAAAATGTACTGTAATTTTCGACATTTGAAAAAAGCATAAGCCGAAATAGAAATCTAGTTTGTAATACCAATTTCTTGGTTTCTCAACATATACATATGTATTGTGCTCTAAACCGTACATCTGTGCATTGCAGGGACGGATTAAAGGCAGAAGAAAAAAATTCTTGCGAGGGAACGTCAGAATAGAATCACGCCGTCGCGCTTGTAGGTTGACAAAAATACGAGTATAGATGAAGGAACTTTATACTGTGGGGAAACTGGGATGATAGGTATCGGTTTTACTAATTTGTTACGGCCAATTTACTAATTTGTTCGTTTGAATTTTAGTAGGCCTACAAACTGCGTAGGTGCCACGGGGTATCAATCGGAGATTTTCGTAGGTAGTGTCAGAATTGTCGTCGGTAAACTCCGAGATTTCCAGAAGTGCTTGAGCGAAAAATCATCAAAGCAGGTTGGCAACGGTGGTGTTGAGTCCGTGTCGAGCTGTCGTCCATCGTCGCCCTTTTGTGAGTAGAAGAGCAGTAGAAACCAAACTTCATGTTATGAATGCGAACTAAAGTTTTTGATTAGTGTTTGTAAAGTTTTTGATAACATCTTTCTTCTTAAAAGAACATTAGGCAGCAGGCAAAGAATACAATTTCAATTAATAGGGATAAGTTTGTGTTTATCAGTTGGAAGTTACGGAAGGAACCTACTGTATCTGTCTCTCGATTACCGCTTTTGGTAACGGTAACAATGCATAATCAACTAAATTTCTCCAGCGTTTCATGTTTCATTCCCCGTTTTTTTTTTTTTTTTTTTTTTTTTTTTTTTTTTTTTTTTTTTCCCCCGATATAATTTTGCCAACAAAATTACTTATCTACCTATAATCATTTCATTTTTTTATTTTTTGTGTGTACATGGATGTTTAGTAACCAAGCTAAATAAAATCCGTGCAAATAAAAATTGTTTTTCATGTTGATTTTGACATGCTTGATGTAAAGTGTGGGTCTCTATACATCAAGCATGTCAAAATTCTAAGCATTGTATCTATAACCTCTAAATCTGCTAGTTTTTCAAGGTCTTTTTTCAAAAAATTTCTGGGGGGGGGGGGGGGGGTATTCTCCCGGTAGGGGACCGCCCCCACCCACGAAATTCTATTAATCCGTCACTGGTGTACTGTACTCTTGAAGGGCTATTTGATGAACAGCTCTATGACCGGTTTAACAATCACATTTATCCAATGGTTAACTACTTAACTATTACTATTGGTCCTCACTGCCATGTGCTTTATCTAGGTCAAAACCTTACATTTCTGATGAGGAGATCCGGCGGCTTCTTGAGCAGTTAGAAGATGAAAACAGGCAGGTTCAAAAAGGGACACAGAATATGTTAAATGACATAGATGGCTCAGATTTTGAGGATGAAGAAGAGGTCGTGGAAGTAAATGGGTATGACAGCGGTTCAGAAGTTTCTGAAGAGGAAACAGATGAAATGGAAACTGATGATTCAGACGAGGATTTCTCTTTTTTTTATTGGAAAAGACAACGAAACTATTTGGAGCAGTAAACCCCCAGTGCCTTCTGCTTCAAGAGTACCAGCGAAGAATATCATCAAAAATTTTCCTGGCACAAAGCGGATTTGCAGGGATACTCAGAAACCCATTGATGCATTTCTCTTACAGACTTTGACATTATTGATACAATTGTAGACTGCACCTACGTTTTTATTGCTACCAAAAGAGAAGAAGTAAAATACTCCAGAGATCGAGACTGTTAAGACACGACACGGGATGAGATTCAAGCTGTTTTGGGTGTTTTATTTCTTGTTGGAGTGAAGCATAGGAATCGTGCAAACTGCAAAGAGCTGTAGAAAGATGATGGAACCGGTATGATGATCACAAGGGCATCACTCAGTAACAAGCACTTCCTTTTCTTGCTTCGATCAATTAGGTTTGATTATCTGTGTACAAGAGTGGAGAGAGAAAAGACAGCCAAGCTCGCAGCTGTCCGAAACGTTTATGACAGATTTTTTGTCAACTGTAGGAATAATTACAGCCATGGTGAATTCATTACAATTGACCAGATATGCTGTTCGCATTTAGAGGTCGATGTGGTTTCGTCCATATATCATCGTCCGTGATATATCACGTGTAATAATTGTAAGCGATTCGTTAGCAAGCAACACTCAAGACATATTGCAACTTGTAAAGATTGTGATGATTTTGAAAGTCTTTCATTCTAATGTGGGGGATTAATCTGGGGATAAAGGTGAATTTATCCTCCAGATAACACGATTTGGGGGTATTTATCCATCCCTAGTTAAACCCTACCCAGAGTTTTGATTTATATGGTCCCTGGACGGGGTGGATAAAAATTGTAACAGGAGGTTAATGAGGTATCTAGAGCTTTCTAACCGCAATCGAGTTCATGTGTTTATAAATTTGGTTTGAATCTCAAGTTAGAGTGACTTTATGTTTGTACCTCCCAAAGGATATAATTATGGGATTTGTCTTCAAATAGCAGCAACAACGAAGATTCTATCGTAGTAGAATTCGTTTGTTGAGTTCTGTTCTTTACATTTTAACGAAGAAGGAAGATGAAATTGAGTCCACAACTTACTTATCGCAATAATTCATTCATACCCATTCTTCACTCATAGTAATTCAGGTGGCACGTATGGAATATCGCTATTAGTAAAGTATTTCTCAATTTCCCTTTCTAGGCGTGATGCAAACGGCAAAAAGATTGACTATGGACATTGTTATGGAAATGACGTCAGACCCGTTTTTTTATTAGTAGATCCATGAAGAAAATGTTGCTCTTCTTAGTAATTCGCGCTTATCTTGTTACCCACGGACACCACTGAGGATGCTAATGACGCTTATCTGCCAGACTGTATTTATCCGTTAGGTAATTCTGCATTGATAATTGACTCACATTGTTTATCCAGAGTATAGCGCTATATAGCTACTCTGCAGTTATCGTAGGTAATTGATAAACCGGCCCTTTATGAAACAACATTCAACTCAGGAGATTTTCATGTGCCCCCTTAAGTGAAGAGACACAAAATTCACTATTAACACACACAATTAACTATTATTCCCCAGGCAGCAGAAGGACGAACTTTCGTTAAACAATTATAAATAACCATGCAGGGAAAAAAGAAGCGATTCCGGATTGCTGTACATTTTATTTTAATGTTGGAAAGTTCCACATCCAACAAGGTGTGAAAGATTGAGTGCTCAAACAGGAAAAGCAACATTGATGACACAAGAGTGTGTAAAACACGAACGGGATTTGCTTTAAAGTGAATCAGAAAAACATTTGTGTCAAACTAGATGGGATGAATTCATATTCAGTGGAGCAGTCCTTTTTGTTAAGATGTTTTACTGATCTCTTTAAATACAGATGTACTACGCAATGCAAGGTAAGAATTACTCAAGTATGGAGTGTATACCCCCACAGGAGTGGTATGACCATCAATGCTACAGAAAGTATCAATGCACTATTGATGAAAGACAACAATCAAGAGCACATCTTCAGTAGGTACCTTGTTCTTTCGATGTACAGTCTAGACACACATAGTGAACGCGAAATACTAAGAGGCTTGGAATCTATGACCCCCCCCCCCCTATTTGCTAAGAATGAAAAGATGTTAGGGGGCAGAATGCATAAATGGTGAAGGAAAACAACCATAAAAGCGTTTTTAAGTGGTTATTGCGTTTGATGCCAGGACTGTGAAAAAATGTACGAGAAAATGTATCTCCACTTCACCGAACTGCAAACTGGATGTTTATGTCTTCAGGGAAGCAGATGGTGTTCCGATAGGAAACAAACTCGCACAAAATAAATCATTTTGTCTACACATAGCGTCTTATAGTCCCTGGTAGGAACATCAAAAATATTATATTTGTAGTAAGCTCCTGATATCCCTTAGTTTCATATCACAAAATTACAATAACGAATCATACAGAGTGTTTGTTATGCTTCCAACTTGAATTCTACCATCATCAAGTAATCAATTTAAATATCTGATAAGGCCACGGAGAAATTGAGAGGCTGTTTCCACCTCTCACCCAGGCTGAGCTCGCGCTTTTCTATATCAGACGAGTGCGTTAGAAGCAAAATAAAAGTGCGTATGTTTGCATCATAAAGTAAATACATCTTTGGACAGTAGGCGATGAACTGTAGGATAAAGCATTTATTTTATTATTCTTGGAGGCACAAAACGCATACTATACATACTATTAAAGTTTTTTCTCCAATACAGAGGATATTAGTTTGTTTGCACTTTGAAACAAACTAATATCCTCGTCAAGCAGGCCGATTGAATTGTCACCGGTTATAGGAGAATGAGGTCAATGAGCCAATTAATGCATTCACCTTTTGTTAAAATTTCCGCTCTCGTGATTCTCGCTTACGTTCAGCAAGCAGGAGTCTTTGCCATGATGCTATTGCTTTTTACTAAGTAGGTAACAATTTTATAACAGGCTTACTTGGAAATAGAAAATGAAAAATTTCTAGGAATAGAAAATGTTGCAAATAGGTAACTGTGGAGAGAAGCCACTACAATGAGTTGTTGTTAACAGTCGACTGTTGTCAAGGGGATGAAAATGTTTCCTATAGAGTGGAGTAAATGATGCTATTGCTTTACGTTAAGAATATATTGTAAGGGATCCATAATGGTTTGTGAGGTCTAACCGTATTTAGTAATAAAACGCGTACTCGGGTGATTCCACTAAAAGTGGCAAAATCGTGTCTTTTCTCTTTTTCTCAGAGAGTATAAAGAGTATTGCAATAGAAAAAAATGTATTATTTACAGAACCTTTTTCCTTAGACTAACCACATTTTCTTTCTTGAATTAGATGAATAGTAAGCTCAGGATAAATAGCAACATAACATATTTGTCATTCCCCTGGGATGTCCGCGCCTCTGGGTACACTACTTCTCAACAGAACCATAGCCATTCAGTTTGAGATTCTGGAAATCTGCAATGGCCTGTGTGCTCATCAAGTAGTCAAATAACCATACCTCAGTTTTTATAATTTTAGACTCATTGACTGCAAAGTTATGCATACAAAATAGTGTGTCTCCCAGGTTTTGCGTCATTCCCCTGTAAAATCTTGCAGCCTCTAGAAAAGGGATAGTATTAGTAGTAGGGATATTTTGAAGAAACATGTTGGTAGCTCTGTTCTTCAACGACTCATCACAACCCCTCTTCAAGCTCAATATGAGTAGCGGCAGCTGTGAGTGAACATTGGTCTCCAGATTCTTGATAGGTATTTTTATTGTTTGCCCTGTATTTCATAATTTTGCTGTTGGATGGAATGGAATTTTTTTTCTTTCACTGTTGCTTAGGTTTGCGGATAAAGGTTTAGTAATAATTTTTTCACATTTTACATAAACACTTGGAGACAGAAAAGTGGAAGAAACATGTAAATTGTCATTCCCCTGTGCATCATTCCCCTGGATAAGTATTACTAGAAGGCTTGGAAATCCAACTGTTAGATGGTATCCATGACCCTACCTGCAGAACACAGCTCATTTGCCGTCTCTTGATGTCATCAGTGGAAATTTTTCTGAGTTAGGTGAAGGATGGGAAGGATGGCTTAGTAGGATGCCTTAAACAGACTGCAGCCAATTGGTTGCACAAGGCCGTGAAATTCCTGATCTGGAAAATTTGATAATTATTGAACTTCGCCAGAGCATTAGGAACGTGTCAATTGTCATTGTTGACAGCAATGAGATTGAAAGTGCTCGAGTGTTGGTACCAAAAAATCTTGAAGCATTCAAGGGAACACTCCAAGTTCATCAATTTGTTTCCCAACCTCAGATTTCCGCTGAAGTTCAGTTCAACACCTTGAGCTGCTTTGACTGCTACAACTACACCAAATACAGGATTGGCAAAATGCCCTACGATATTTCACGCAGTGACTGAGTGACCCAGGAACCAACCAATTTTTTGGCTGTCGAACTAATCCACACATCATCTGAGCCAGGATTAGACACTGAAGAACTGTTCTGTCCCCCTTCACCTATAGGAGACCAAGTGCCTCAAAATGGCGACTTTATACTAATTCGTTTTATTGTAGGAAAAAAAAAAAAAAAAATTATATTGGGTGCGTACAAAATGCTGCAAATAATGATGAATCTCAACCTATGAAGTTAGTTTTTTGAGAAAAAGACGCAGATTATTTCGTTTACCCCAATGTACCTGCCTGACCTCTCAGTTGTAGCCTTCAGTGAAATTGTGTCAAAACTACCCACCCGAATGAAATTCGTGGGAGATTTTATTTTAATGTTGATTTTTCAGATTTTAATATTCGTTGAAAGGTCTTATAAATTATCTCAGTCAAGGATATACATTAGGTATATTTCGTGTTCAGTAAATTTTTCGTTGCATTCCTCTGCTGTTTTATATTTTTATTAATAGGTCCTCAATTTTCGAAAACGCATGTGGAAATTTAAGTCGTAACTACTTCAACCAGAAAAAATCTCCCTAAGTAATAATGGAAAGACTTATGAGCCTGATTCTTGGTTATTTAATCTTGTTCACTTACTTTTACTCATACTTTTGCTCACTAACATTTTTCACAAGTAGGCTATGCCATCCCCTTACATTTTGAATTCCAGTTTCGTTATGTATGTTTTCTCCATTCAAAAAAGTAGGTAGTTATTTAGGTAACTGCATATGTTCCTTGATTTCGAAAACTGTTTTAAATTTATATACCATGACATATTCAACGAGAAGAAGAGGCTGCCAGTTAACAATTTGTATCACACAGTCTTCCAATAATTGGAAGATTGGGTGATACAAATGTGATTTAGTTCTAGTTTTCTGTATTTTATAGAGGTCATTATCAACTGATGTGTATTTTCTAAACTGCAGAATGTTTTGGGTAGAGGATGACATTCAATTAAAGAGTCTGAACTGTTACACTGAAGTCGATTTTGATGTTTTATCCTATTAAATAGGCAAATTTTTAACGACTATCTCAACTTTTGTCATTCCCCTGTTTTCACTGTCATTACCCTGGACCAGTGATAATTACTTATGGCTGTGTACTCCCTCTGGATGAATAAACTTTGCTGCTGGTAAATAGATTTCATTAGGACATATTTGAAGAACATTTCAACATCGAAAAACGTTCAAATTGTTTCCAACCACATAACCAGATTTCCTTGTCCGAAATTCGCCACTTTTAGTGGAATCACCCACTCTCTAAAATTGGCAAGAACGAAGGAATTTTCTTTTTTCTCCATCTTTTTGGACGAACAACAGGGTACCTAGCAACTGAACACATGATGTCAAACAATAGTAATTTTCGGTTAACTAGATTGAATCCCTTAAGATATGGAAGGGATCCATCTGGGCTACCGTCACATTGTGATGGTTGCGAAGAGCAAATGAGTTTGACTCATGCGCTCAATTGCAAAAAAGGGGTCTTGTCAAGCATGGCCATGACAACCACAGGGATGATTGCGCTAAACTCACTAGTCTAGCTTGGGGAAGTGTAGGAGTGGAACCAATATTACGAGGAGCAGAGAACCAGAGGCCAGCGCTCATCGCCGATATCGTGGTGGAAGGATTGTGGGAAGGTGGGAGGAAAGCGTTTTTAGATAACCGCATTGTTAATGCCGACGCCCCCTCTTACCTTCACCAAGATTGGGACGCAACTGCAAGGGCACATTCACAGCAGAAGCATGCAAATTATGATGTGGCACCTTCTGTGGGTTAGCTCTCAGATGATAAAAACCTCAAGTACCTACCGTTTAGGAACTCTGATATCTATCATTCGCATTATCATAGTTGTGTTGCTCTGTGCTGGGTGCACTTCCTCTTCATCTGGAAGACCCACCGAGCAATAGAATAAAGGGGTGACCTAATAGAAGATCAGAGAAGACTTGAAAAACGTTATCTTGTACAGCTCGAATCTTTTATATAACGACGCAGGTCCGTCAAGTTCTTTGAAATAGAATTCCCAGAGCTGTTTGAGGTTCAGCACGTGTTACTATTCGATTCCGAGAAGGTGGGTATCGCACAGTAGAGCTTACAAACGGAATTTGGCGTATTGGGTCTACCTTCCAGGAAATTAGGACAAAGGGCACTAGTCAATAGCCATTTTCTTGAAACATGGAGCCATAAGTAGGTCCATCATTTTCTTGAAACATGGAGCCATAAGTAGGTCCATAACTACGGCGAACAAAAAAATTCGGGGTATTGTTTTTTTCCCTTCACGTATCGAAGCACTCTTAGGATGAAGGCCTGCCAAGAGCACCAATTCCTAGAGTTGAGGTTGTTAAGCACGTGTAGTTTCACATTCTTCGAATTCGGGTGTGACAGCTGAGCGAAGTTTGGTGTAAATAACTAAATTCGGCGTATTCTTTTGCCCCATTTCTTGACAAATCTAAGTGATGAAAGCGTACAAGCACCGACAGCACTATTATTATTGCATCCGAGTCTACCTAGAAGTAGCGGAAATCATCGTTTTCACTACGGGGATTTTGGTCTCCAAAATCAAAATTTCCACTAGCATTTTACGATTTAGACCATTCTGAACAACTTTAGTTCCGTGTCTGTCTGTCGTGTGTCCGCAAAATCCTTCTAACAAGCTTATTTTCCACAGCATGCGCAAACGTAAATTCTACCAAGTATACTTTTCTCACACCCTAGTCGTTTGATCTCACTCAAATTTGGATGATAGTTGGGGAATGACAATTTGATCATCTAATATCAATTTCAACGTGATTGTATCATTAGTAACTACAACGCAGGCGCCAATACGAAATACTCGTAACAAGCTTGCTTTCCAGTTTTCACCCGGATAGGGTGTAGACGGTCCCCTATCAGTTTCATTGGTGCAAAATCAACACTTCACTCTGAGCATGCGCAAACGTAAAATCTATAATGTCCATTTTCTCACACCCTAGTCGTCCAATCTCGCTCAAATTTGGATGATAGTTGGGGGGGTTGACGATTTGATCATGCCATATCAATTTCAACATAATTGTAACATTACTAACTACTGCGCATGCGTTTATGTGAAATCCTTGTACCTAACGACTTCAATTACCACTGTTTTCATCCGATTTCGATGAAATTGTCAGCGAATGGGCGGTTTAGGTTGTAGATGGTCCCGTACCTATTTCATTGTTTTCAACTCATCTGTTCATTCTGCGCTTGCACAATCGTAAATTACGTAGAGGATCATTTCTTCAGTTTGTTAATTGACCAAATATGAAATTTCGCGCTCCTTTTCCGCTATGGAATTATTCAAGATCATTTAAAACTTTTCAGTGATCTACACATTCATGAAAGGTGAACGAGACAGCTGTGTGCCCAACACATGCTGTGTGCTCATTATTCATTATTGGGTACTTTGTAATTCATTATTCCTGTACACTTACCCTGGACCCCCCCCCCCCCCCCCCCCACGCCCATCGGACCAACCAATGAATATTATGGATCCACCCCTGGTATTACTGATGAGGCTGCGCTTTTCAATTTTTGCAAAAACAACAACTGAGAAAGTTCCTTATGAATGCGGGGCTGTGCGTTAACGAAGGCAATTGAAGAGAATTCTAGTGACTCCACTGTGAACTAAAAGGGTTAGGTAACGAACCAACAGGGCGCAGCACTCTTGAACACTCTCAATCTCAAGTACGTAGTAGTTCTTATTGTCCTGGATAATTTATGCTCCAGAGAAATTTCTATAAAAATCCTCGGTCTATATGATTCGAAAAAAGTTCCAGTGCAGCATGATTGTATGAGCGTATTTTAGCAAATCATCGCAATATTTTGCCACTAATGACCCTACTGGTGGTTGGTTGAGGTGCAACTTGTACTGTTGAATGAACAAGACGAAACATTAGGTAAATTGTTTTCAAAGTTCAGAACTCCAAGTAAAAATGAATTGTTAACTATTAATTTCAAGTCAAAAACCTCGGTCTCGCTAATATTCTGCAATTCAATGAATATTTTGGATTTTAAGCAATTTTCTAATAGTTTTCTATCACTTTTTCGGCACATATTTATGATTATGAACTCAAGTACATTGTTCAGCATAAATTTCTTAATGCTTAGTTCATCGTTATTAAGCTTCTTTTGTCTAAAACTCTGCTAAAATATACCAATACAACAATTTTTAGCCGTTTTGACATTTTATGTCTTTGCTATGGCACATAAACTAAAAAAACGTCACGGAAAATAATTGCTCACGAAAATTGTCCCAAGTGGCCACAACGATGATTATGACCATCAGAAATGACGTTGACCATTCGTTCGAAATTGACGATTCTGAGATTTGGTATGTAGCCCCTTGAGGGACTTCTGAACACAACTGAAGCTGAGTGGCTCTACCAGTTTTTTCCCTAATGATCAGCTGAGATTTGGTATGTGGGCCCTTGAGGGACTTCTGAACACAACTGACCGATCCCTGATCAGCTGAGTGGCTCTAGAATCCAGTTTTTTCCCTAATGATCCCACGATTCTGAGATTTGGTATGTGGGCCCTTGAGGGACTTCTGAACACAAGTGACCGATTATCAGCTGAGTGGCTCTAGAATCCAGTTTTTTCCCTAATGATCCCACGATGAGTGGCTCTAAAATCCAGTTTTTTCCCTAATGATCCCACGATTCTGAGATTTGGTATGTAGCCCCTTGAGGGACTTCTGAACACAACTGACCGATCCCAGATCAGCTGAGTGGCTCTACAATCCAGTTTTTTCCCTAATGATCCCACGATTCTGAGATTTGGTATGTGGGCCCTTGAGGGACTTCTGAACACAACTGACCGATCCCAGATCAGCTGAGTGGCTCTAGAATCCAGTTTTTTCCCTAATGATCCCACGATTCTGAGATTTGGTATGTGGGCCCTTGAGGGACTTCTGAACACAACTGACCGATTACAGATCAGCTGAGTGGCTCTAGAATCCAGTTTTTTCCCTAATGATCCCACGATTCTGAGATTTGGTATGTAGCCCCTTGAGGGACTTCTGAACACAACTGACCGATCTCAGATCAGCTGAGTGGCTCTAGAATCCAGTTTTTTCCTTAATGATCCCACGATTCTGAGATTTGGTATGTGGGCCCTTGAGGGACTTCTGAACACAACTGACCGATCCCAGATCAGCTGAGTGGCTCTAGAATCCAGTTTTTTCCCTAATGATCCCACGATTGTGAGATTTGGTATGTAGCCCCTTGAGGGACTTCTGAACACAACTGACCGATCTCAGATCAGCTGAGTGGCTCTAGAATCCAGTTTTTTCCCTAATGATCCCACGATTCTGAGATTTGGTATGTAGCCCCTTGAGGGACTTCTGAACGCAACTGACCGATCTCAGATCAGCTGAGTGGCTCTAGAGTCCAGTTTTTTCCTTAATGATCCCACGATTCTGAGATTTGGTATGTGGGCCCTTGAGGGACTTCTGAACACAACTGACCGATCCCAGATCAGCTGAGTGGCTCTAGAATCTAGTTTTTGACATTTTATGTCTTTGCTATGGCACATAAACTAAAAAAACGTCACGGAAATTGCTCACGAAAATATTCTGATGATTTCCGCTTACAACCGAGTCGTTGCTAGGGAAATGGTACTTCGTCGTTTTTCATCCCACTAAATTCGTTGTTCATTCGTTTGAAAGATCTCGATTTATCCAACCATAATATGTTAACTACTGCGAAGTGCGTCGCCAACAAGCTGAGTTATGAGCATGGTTATTTGAATAATTGTGTACACTCAGGTGATCATTCTCAATAATTGATATTGTGAACATAACTGCAACCGCTTGTTAAATTTTGATGATACGAGTCTGCAACTAAAGACATAAAATGTCCCAATGTGTTGCAGACTCGTATGCAAGCGTTTACATTGTATACTTTCACGTACAACCCAGCCGTTGCTAGGGGAATGGAACTTCCGCATTTCTAATGATTTCCGCTTACAACCGAGTCGTTGCTAGGGAAATTTAAGAGGTTCCTACTCTGAGTTTTGTGATATGGAAAATCTTATTGGTGATGAACACGTAGAATGGGCCGTCTGAATAGCAAAAAAATGCAAAATCATTCAGTAAAATGTCATTGCTTAATCTCAACTGATGAGTTGTTTGTAATGCTATTGGGATCGAGTTGAATTCTTCCCGCGAGATAAACACCGCATTCTCCCACAAAATCATCAGCTGGAGGCAAGAAAAGATTGAGCATGGATCCATATTCCATGGATTTCTTATTCCTGTTGGAAGGTTTGTTCCCAATGAATGTTTTTCAACCTGTTTGTTGTCTTGCAGGCCATCTCTTTACGGTTCAGGTTCTTTATTAATACAAAAAATGTTTACTTATTCAAAGGATGGCGCGAGCCCACCAAGCAGGTTAGAGGCTAAACGACGGTTAACTTCAGTCGAACCCATTCGCAGTGCGGATTTGGTTACAAACGGTTAGAAATCATGTGGTGGTCACGTATGGGCACTAAACCAATTACAACTGGTAATAGGCGGAATTGGCAACCGTTTCCAACCGGCACTGCGAACAAAGCTGTTATACACTATAATTTTTTTAGGTAAATCCTAAATGGTGGTAATAAAATTGTTTAAAATACTAAAACTGCATGAGATACTTGCATTTTCCATTTACTATTTTTTACATCAAAAAATAAAATTAGAGATAAAATTTAAAAACAACAATGGGGGGCGATAGAGTTGAGTCAATCTCCAAAAAGGGGCGATGGGTCACGAAAGGTTGGGAACCACTGCTCTAGAATAACTTAGCTACTATCATGCAGTTGGCATGGTCACACACACCCGACAAAATCTCCTGACTTTTCCCCGTGCTGTCTTTTGTTGTTAGTTTAACCTTTGTATTTGTCTTTCTTTTGTGTTTTTTCCCCGCACCTCAACCAGAAGGGTTAGCGGCATTTTCTCCTTGCTTTCGACGTTTTATCAAAGATTTCAGCTTTTTCTCTCTCAAGATTTCGTTTTAAGGTTCATTTTACACGTTTTAAAGATTCGTGTTCTTTCTCAGCTTCATGGCTGAATCTTTTTTACATGATGTAAGTGAGGTAAGTGGTTGTTGTTTCTTACTTCATTTTATATTTTGATGCAGCGATTCACTACAATAGTCACGTTAACGTCTCTATGAGAGTTCTATTTCTCTCGGACTTACGAAAACACTACGAGAAATCAATGAAAAAAGATTAGCATTCATCGTGCTCGCTCTAACAGCTTGTTTTCGTGTTTACGTGAAATACCAATACGAGAAATAAAAAAACTTTCCAATGTCGCTAAATGGCCAAAAACGGGGGAAAACTCCGTATCTGGAAAACGGATCGTCATATTGACTTGTGGGTGGTTTTATTCAATTCAGGAAGGAGAAATATTATATTAAGCTGGCTTTATACAGTTCGAATCTTTGTCGTGAGGCTTGTTGCACGCGTCAAGACCCGCAGTGTGTCGATGGTTTTAGATCCTGAATCTTGACTCGCGGTTGCCAGACGTCCCATTTTGGGTGTGCATGTCCTCCTTTTCACTCACTGATACCCCAACCCCCAAGACCTTTGGAGGGAGGGAAGGGGGCACACTGAAAAATACCCCTTTTTGGTTTGAAGTTCCTCTTTGTCCCCCTTTTCATGACCCTGCACTCTTTTCCATCATTTTCACTCGTTTAACTCCATGCTTGGATAAATTTAGGTTAATCTTTGGTACATCAGGAATCGAGACTTGTTTGGTTGGATCTATTTTTCCGTCTGAGGGCTTGTAGACATAGATGTAGAGTTGAGACTTGAGAAAGGTAAACACAAACATGGGCGAGGGTTCCATGCTTTATCCGTACCTGTATTTGTGTCTTTGGGATTTTTTTTTTTTAACATTTACCTATCATGTTTTACCTCAGGATTTTTTTCTTGAAAATTCAGCGCGAGCCGACATGTTTTATATTGATTTTCACGTACAAACATTTGCGTTGCTAGGGAAGTGTAACTCCCTTAGTTTTCATATCAGAAAAACCGTTCGCTACTTTTTGGAATGCTCTCATTTTTTCACTACATCTCATGAACCATTAACCACTGTAGTGTGAAAGAAAGCTGATTTATTGCAATGCGTTACAAACTAATTTTGCTAAGTAACCAAAATGAACTAATAATGCGAGAAGGCCACTGCCATGAAGGCACTTCATGGTAGGTATTGTTGAGTTCTAGGTACTTGTAAGCTGTAGGTACTAGACGATGCATATACCTCTGACCAGCTGATTGGCACATAAAGCTGATTTCTATGATATTTAATCTCTGAAGCTGAAATTTAAAATAGGGCCTGTACGAGACAGGTAGAATAGTTAGGGTGAGCACCCAGATCAGCTGAGTGAGCTCGGGAGCTCATTTCTCTCCTCTAATAGGTACAGGAGGGACAGAGGCCACCTTGGCCACCCAACTTGGTCGACGTTTTTACAATGTTCTGGATTCCGTATACATTATTAAATTTAAATTTATTTCAGTCATGTTTTGCACCTCCATCCAATTCCTATTCTCTGTTTCAGGCGTACTAAAAGCAGGATCGACAGTACACGTGGTGGTTCACTGGCCGGCGCCCGGAGAGTCCGAGTCGGAACCCACCATCCGCCTCCAGCTGAAGACAGGCTCGAGGGAGAGGGACTTCGTCGAAATAGGGGACACCCCAGACGCCCAGACATCCATATCCTGTCCCATAATTTCACGAAAAATATAAACAAGCTGTGACGAGCCCAGTTCATACTGAGAAATCAGTGATAGGGCGGCCCTATGAGTATTAAAAGAGCTAAATGTTTGTGAAGTCGATTGAAGAATCTCTTCAAAAAACAATTAAGCTTTTTGCTTCGTAACTTCCCTAGGACTGTAGAACCGAATTCGGGTCCCAGGTATTTTAGCTACGCTTTTTGAAATTTGACGAATTTAATATGCTCAAAAATGCTGGTTAACGAACTCATCCTTTCGTTTAGGAAGCTTGATTTTTTGAAGCAAGAACGGCATTTTACTTTTTAATAATTGGCCGGCCGATAGAGTTTATATGAACGAAAATCTTACACCCTTTCGGGCTGACCTGTTAAGGAGAGCTAAAGCTAAAGCCAAACTTACGAACTATAAATACGTCTGGGTAAAGAACAGCATCGTACACGTCGACTTCATGTGACGACAATCAAGACGTACATACAACGTATGTAACATTTCAACTTCTACTTCAATCGGTAAATGAAGAACAACCATGAACGATAATTTCTTGTTAAACCTAATTGATGAGAACACTTAAGTTGATCCAAATTGAGACTTTGATTCGGTCGATGACTAATTTTCAGCAGTTAATCTGGAACAAAAGTTCTCAATCCTTCATATGAACGTTAGAGGCTACTATGATAATTTTACAGAATTTATGGCATGGGCTAGAGATGGTATTTTCTCCTTTGACATCTTGATTTTTACTGAAGCGCATTTACAAAATTGTCCAATTATCGTCCAGATCCCTGGTTTCGACCTCATTTCTTCTCCAGATCTCATTAAAAAAAATGATGGCATTGTAATTCATGTAAAACCAAAGTTCAATTATACCGTCAATCTTGAGAAGTTTAATATGGCTGCCTGTATTCATTTACGCTTCAAACAAGGACAAGAGTTGCTAGATTTACTAGGCATATACAGGAACGGTACGGGGGACATTACCAAGTTCTCTGTTGAGCTAGCTGACATCCTGTCCACCTTCCGTGATGCCAACACTACTTTTGTTGTTGGCGATGTCAATATTAATATATTTAACAATAATAATTCTGATGCACTGTACTATTTCTCCTCCATGGCAGAGTAGGATTTTGATCCTTCATAAATGAATCCACTAGGGTACAAGGAGGATCTTCTACATTCATTCACCTCTTTCGTCGCGGAAGAAGTGAAGAAGTACTAATTTCGGGAATTTCGGAATGCCTTGTAACGGACCACTACGCAATTTGCTCTTCAGCAGAAAGCCGTATTCAATATCACACCAAGATCGATTATCCTCTTTTAGAAAATAAACTAAAACACCATAATTGGAATGAAATTGTAAATTCTTCAGACGTAAATGTGGTTGTCGCCCTATTTGCCCCTGGCGTAGGTGGATGTATTAAGTCTGCCTCAGATAATAAGATCTCGACGCCTCATGCGAATTAAAAATTATTGCCTTGGAAGACCACTGGAATCCTCCGGGCTATTCGTAAATTGTGTAAAAAATTAAAAAAAGAGCCCTTTAACACTCCCTTCGGGCATGCATAAAACACTATCGCAATACAATTAATAATTTAAAAATTTAGCTCGAGATGATTTCTATAAAAGTACAGTAGGATGGGGTTACTTCAGACCACGTTTTCAGGTTTTTTTGAGATTTCTCTGTCTGTATCTCTTCAATCGAGTTGGCCTTTCAATATGTCACACCTGATCTATTCACCAACATACTCCCATTTCAACATTTAACATTCGAGCATTAGGAACCCGTGAAAAACAAAGGTAAAAGTGGTATAGTCATTACCCCGCGTGGGGGCAAAAAACTTCGGAGCACTCACGTTTTTTTCACTCAAATAATCAAAAATGAAGCCCTGGCTCGATATTACCCCCGTATTTTGCTACCAGATGAGTTCTCTCACCTATTACGACAAAAATATTTCATTTTTAAACATTTATTCCATACAAAACAATTATTGACCCTTCAGCACTAAGGTGAATTTCCTTACGCGAATACTGAGGTCGGGTCACTATGACCCGAATTAGTTATTCTCGATAATTTATTGAAAGAAATGGGTAAAATGATCATGTATGTCTATAATCTGTAACAATAATTTATTATCTTTGTTATGAAATCAAAACATTCATCAGTAAAACTTGAAAAACACTGGTTCTCCTGATTTAAAAATTGTAGTAATTTTGAGGAGTCGTTGGAATACATCAATTATAGAGTGTCCTGCTGGAAGGACTTTTGTACGAGTACATCCGCCTGCGTCCTGCTGGTGGACGCGTTCGTGTCCTGCTGACAGACGCGTTCGTGTCCTTCTGCAGTACTTGGAGGACCGCGGGTCCTCACTACATTTTCCAGTATTACCTATACCAGTACATTTGACGAAATGCTGATGAAGCCGAAGCACCTTAAGCAAAAGGCAGGACGAGTTCGTTGCCCAGCATTTTTTTGGGCACATTAAAACGGTCAAATTTCAGAAAAAGTGCTGACAAAATAACTAAAAACACCAAAAAACTCTAATGGATAAATTTATATTTTTAGCAGAATATTGCTCAAATTAAGTATATTAACTATAGAATAGTACATTGAAAATTTATGCGCAAAATTTATGCTGAAAATGTACTAACATTTCAATAAAATGTGCTTAAAAAAAATCTATAATAACTCCAAAAGAGAAAAAAATCCATAATCTCTTCTTGAATAGCAGAATATGATTTAGAACGAGTTTTTCGCCATAAAATTGGTAGTCAAATTTTTCTTTTCTCTCAAAGACCTTAATTTTCAAAACAATGTTAACATAATACAGTACCTACGATAATATATAAAATTCGCTCATATGATCATGCTGCATGACTGAAACTTTTGGTACTAGTGCATTATATATAGGGCCGGAAGGTTCGATTATTGAGATAATCGAAATATGCGATTATGTATCGATTAGGTATCGTCCTTTTCTCGGACGCCGGCCATATTTGCTTTACGGACAGTCGTTTTTCTAGTTGTCGTGTTAAGTGTTGTTTTCTCGTCGAATCATGGATTTTATCTTTGTTGTAACCGTTCTCTCATTAAATGATAGAACGGTTACAAACATGAATGAGAGAACGGTTACAACAATCTTTCAAATTTCTCGTGCGCGATGTCATTAGTGAATCCACTGCAGCTCAAGTTTTTGCAAAAAGACCGCGTCATACCAACCGAAGTGTTGTGCACGAGCAACCACAAAATGCGGTTGGTTTACGCAACCACAAAAATTTAGATTGGTTGGAAATGTAGATCAGAATGAAGTGTATAGTTTGGTGGTCTGGATGCTCGCAAGCTCGCATCTCAAAAATACATAACATCAAGTAGTCAATCCCTTAGTAGAAATGCAGATTAGTGAACATTTAGATCAGAACGAAGTGTATAGTTTGGAGGTCTGGATTGCTCGCAAGCTCGCATCTCAAAAATACATAACATCAAGTAGTCCATCCCTACCTAGCCCTACAGTAGAAATTAAAAACACTAGAAACAGTAGAAATTAGAAATGATTGATTCCTACCAGTTAAAATGAAAAATGAAAAAACAGCAGAAATTATAAAACCGCTGGAAAACGGCAGAATACTGAATGTGTACCTACTAATCGATACATAATCGCAAATTTCGATCATCTCAATAATCGAGCCTTCCGGCCCTAAAATGCACTAGTACCAAACTTTTTAATTTCCTCTTTTCGAGTAGTTTGCCTGCTTTTCACCACGATTAAAATGATTGGCTCATGCCGACTCAGCTGAGTAAGCTAAATTCATTGTTGTTCATCCTAGGAAGTTGAAATCAGATATGAAGACTCTCTGGGACACTAAGGGACGATTGAATTGATTGGGTCTTTTCTAATCAGCTGACTGAGCTGATTCAATTGAGGAATTTTCAACATGAGACACAAAACACATATTACACAGAGGGAAAAGTAAGACATATCCATGTACCGATGTATCTGCATGTAGTGCAGATTCCTCAACATATTCGATTTGGCTTTGGCATATCTTCCGTCATACAGTTAGGAACAGCTAGTGTTTCCATGAAAATATACACGCATAAAGTAACCAACCTAACATAATATTCGGCGATTTCTTCAAGTATTTGTAGAAATAGATTAGAAAAGTTCTAGTCATGCAGCATGATCGTAGGAGAGAATTTTCGTAAATTATCGTATACTGTATACTGTTAGAGCTAATAGTAATAAATTATCAATTCGAGCTGAATAGTAATTCGAGCGTTTTTTTTTTTTTTTTTTTTTCTAAAGAAAATGCGCTAAAAATTGGCCTGGTGAAAGGATTTGCCATTTCTCCTCTGGCAGCCAAAGTGTTCATTCGTGACTATACCTTTATTTGATTGCCGAAAATCGGTGACAATGAACTCTACAAGCACATACAACACGTGAATAGAGGATGGTTATGAACTTAACATGATAGTGGATGAGGATGAACCAAACATAATATTCGGGGATTTCTTCAAGTATTTGTAGAAATAGATTAGAAAAGTTCTAGTCATGCAGCATGATCGTATGAGAGAATTTTCGTAAATTATCGTATACTGTTAGAGCTAATAGTAATAAATTATCAATTCGAGCTGAATAATAATTCGAGCGTTTTGAGTGTTTTTTTTTTTTTTCCAAAAGAAAATGCGCTAAAAATTGGCATGGTGAAAGGATTTGCCATTTCTCCTCTGGCAGCCAAAGTGTTCATTCGTGACTATACCTTTATTTGATCGCCGAAAATCGGTGACAATGCGGAGCACCTACAACACGTGAATAGAGGATGATCAAGGATGGTAAAGTGGTCAGCAGACGTTGCTTTCAGACTGTTTCATCAGAACTTAACTGTTTCTAAACCACAATCACAATGCGAAGGGGAGAATAGCTCTCAATTATACTGGACGAGGGTGGACGGCTGGCTCAATAATAGCATCACGGAGGCCTCAGACATTGACAGCCTTTCATTGTGAACCAACTGAAACCTGGAGATCGGGTAAATTTGATTAGTGATATCGGCCATAGTTTACAGGTGTTTGGTACGAATGAGAGATAGATAGAGAATACATGTGTTATTGAATAACAAACTGAACATAAATTTCAGTAGATATATTTTTATCATGATGATAATTTAATAAATAACTTAGATAATAGATAGTACGACATTGGTATATCATTACCGTCTGTCGGAGAGACGTTGAGTCGATGCATAATTGCCTTAATAGGAATTCATGAATCAGTTGATATTAGTGTCATCAGATTGCATTGGTATATTATTCGCTTCGATCAGTTACGCTTGGGAGTTCTGTAACACACACACACACACACACACACTGTCATCACTCCACCGAAGATGCGTCACGTTTGGGGAGAGAACTTCGAAACGTCATCAACTTATAAACGAAAAGGTAAGCCAATCGCAATAGGAATTCACTTGCACATGAGACATGTGCGGTGAAGAATTAATATTACTACATTACTTTGAATAGACTCCGTAGTAGGAGTCGGTCTGGACTTCAAATCATTCGATTCATACGTCCAACAGTGGCTTATACACGAAGCGTTCCATATTCTGGAAGATAACATTGAATTCCTGAATTTCAAGGAAAAATATTGGACGAGAGTGGATGGCTGGCTCAATAGCATCACAGAGGGCTACAGACATTCTTTTCAGCTTTTCATAATGAACCACCTGAATCGTGGAGATCGGTTAAATTTGATATGTGACATCGGCAGTAGTCCTGAACAATATTCGAGATATATGATTTTTGAAAGAGTTTCAAGAAAGATGAAAAGAACAGCAAACGAACTAGTACTACAGTGGTGTAATGTATAGATTCGTAATCGGTTGAATGATAATACGTAATCTTAATCGTAAGGTAAGTACATAATCGTATGTGTTCGTTGACATTTTCGTGCATTATAATCTTTCAGATTTGGGATAGATTTGTGATTATTTATACGTGATTACCATATTACTAACTGAATGTCTTAGGAATTTCCAAACCAAAAATGTCCAGTACTGATTTCCCTACAATGGGCAGATTCAGATAAGTTTAAGGTTGATAAGTTATAAATTGTGTCTTTTGATTCTTGAAAAATATCATCTAAATATCATACCACCAGCAACATGGAATGTTTTGAAAAATAAATATTTATGGAAAACCATAAAACTTCAATTAAAAAACAACAATCCAAGTCAAAACATCTAACAGCGCAACGAAATTCAAGTTTTTAGCATAATTTCGTACATAAATTTTTGAATGTTCATTTTCATAGTTGATAAACTTTATTTGACCAGTCTTATGCTAAAAGTGTCGCTGTTCTGTAGGAGACAGTGTTTTCGAAATCAAGCATTTTAATTTCTCCCTTGATGGGAAAAACAAAAGATCATGGATATCTCTAGTACCTACTGCTTACCAGTTGGTACCTACTACTCAATTGTATACCAACCATGTAGTGCCTTCTTTTCACAAGATTATTCCATTATGGTTACAAAACAATATTAGTTTTTAACTTAGAGTAATAAATCAACATCCTTGACACTACAATGGCTTAGAGGTCATGAAATGTCGTGGTAAAATGAGAGCATTCCAAAAAGTGGCGAACGATTTTCCTACTATGAAAACTATGGGAGTTACTCTTCCCTAGTAACGCCTTGGTTGTACGTGAAAATCAATAGAAAATGTGCCGGTCGGGAAAAAAAGTGTGGGTCGGGAAAAAAAAGTGTCGGTCGGGAAAAAAAAGTGTCGCGAAAAATTCCTTAAACCCCCAGCCAAAAGACATATCCATGTCAAAAAAATTCTGAAGATTGTCAAATCTCAACTGCCTGAAGCAATAAGCTTTTGAACGGTTTGGTCAACATTGTGATTTCGTTTCAGTTCGGTAGACACATTGTAAGCTGGATTTTGAAAAAAACGTAGTCTCAGTTGTGGTAAGGGGAGTGGAAGAAGTGTTATTAAGATCGCAATCATTTTCAAGATTACAACAAGGCGACACAACGTCCTACTCGAGAAGGAGCCTGGTTAGAAAACCAAACAACCGGTCATTTTAGCGCTCTTTCAATGAAAACAGGACATTTAGCGTTCGGAGCAATTTTCGTCCGGACACCTTGATGAAAAACCGGACTGTCCCGGACATCAGGGGCCTATTTCATAAAACAACAACTTACAAGTGTACAAGTTAACAAGTACAGGTACTTGCAATGCACGGTAAACTAGAACAAGAGTTTCATCAAAACAAAGAGTACAAGTGTAGAAAAGTTACACTAGTAGAAGCGAAGTTTACAAGCGTAGCAGAAAAGAAAAATGGCGTGCCGGGACAAACGAAATGAACAAAGTCAAGCGGGATGCCGAAATTGAAGTTTTGTCAGCGAATCATAACATAAAAACGGTGTTAAGTACACGATAGGATGTTTATCGTACATGACCAGTTGTAATGATTGAAAGACCGACAAATTATAAACTGAAAAGTGGAGACAGTGTGTATTTGATTTCAACTTATCTGATGGCTGGCATAATCGGATTTTTCTCCTTCATTCAGCGGAAATGATTAATCAGTTCATCAATTCTTAATGCTGCTAGGTTAGGAATGTAATCTGTAACTTCGATATGACCTTCTTACTTCACTTTGTTCTTCAATGATGGGGAGATCCACAATACCCGATCATTATTCACAAGGTCACGCATCGTTTGAATCTTTCAAGGGTCTCGGAAGACATCCTATATCTCTCGTCAAAATCAAAAATACCCACGAAATGAGCGTTTATTCGTGGCCAAAAAAATCCATGGCGTTCCTGTTTGTATTCTTCAGCAGGAGATGATTCCTACATATTAAACACCGAAAACTCACAATGCTAGAAAACGAACTAGTTTTCAGGTGAACGGACGTAGGTTAAAAATCGGCCATTTTTTACAACTTTAAAACTGTGACTTGTTCAAAATGATGGGGAAACACTTGTGACTTGTCCAAATTCGCCTGTACACTTGTTAATTTTTACAGTGCATTACAAGTCTACACTTGTACCTTGATCAACTTGCACATAAAATCGGCTTGTAACTTGTCACTTTATGAAATAGGCCCCTGGCAACCCTGACTACAACGATAACATAGGAGGAGTCGACAGACAAGACCAGATGATGGCGTATTACTCGTGCGAAAAAAAAAAAAGAAAAAAAAAACGATGTAACAAAAATTGGGCTCCATATACTACAAATGATGTTACTTAACTCGTAAAACATTTTCCGGTTTCAGAATCGATCCAAGATAAGTTATCATCTACACTTTCGAAAAAAAAAAGTTGATTTTAGCTCTCATACCCGCGATGTTGTTCAGTCCAGCCCTCGGCAATTTTTTCCATTCACTCGGCTTTTCCCTGCTCCATAAATGAATACGACAAAATGAAAAAGAAACGATGCGGTGTCTGCCGCAAGAATGGGAGTAATTTTATTTAAAAACAAAACTAGGAAAGGGAGGAAACTTTATTCATATTAATATTGTCCCCAATGTCCAGATAAGCCAGGATTATGCCTCCAACCATGCTTCCCCCAACATCATGAAGAACCAGATAGAGTCAGAAGAACCCTGATAATTCCCATTTTTACAAAATTACTTTCCTCCAACCATTTAGCATCCATTCATACGTTCTCCATCAAAATTCACAATATTTTTTGCGTTTTCGCCTATCTTAGTATGTTTTCGTTTATGATTAGAAAAAAAATGTTTTTATTGTAACTGCTGAACCGAAAATGTTCTAACTGTGAGCTATATGCTTCCTATGTTTACTGTGCTTCCAAGTACGAGTTTGTTGGCCAGCATTTTTTTGAGCACATTACATTGGTCAAATTTTAAAAAAGTGCTGAAATAATCATTAAAAACACAGAGAGAGAGAGAGAGAGAGAGAGAGAGAGAGAGAGAGAGAGAGAGACTTGAATAGGTAAATGCTGGTAGGCAATTTCCATTGTTTGGCATTCAATAAATTTAAATTAAGTAACCACTTGAAAATGAACTTCATGGTAAAAATGGATTAGGTAGGCTTTGTTACACTCAAGCCTGCATTTTAACGAGAATAAGTAGTGATTACAGAAGAAAGAACATGTGTTGTCACACAGCATATCGGGAAAATACGTACAGTCAACATCCTGAATAGGCATAACAGACATTTTAACACTATCGATTCAAGGATGGCATATTAAGGTTGGGATAAGTTTATCAGCATCGTACGGACGGCACGCATCGGATTTATAAGATTCGTAATGCTGTTTTCAACGTGAGCGAGCAAACCAATATATTATATATATATATATATATATATATATATATATATATATATATATATATATATATATATATATATATATTTTTTTTTTTTTTTCCATTCATATATTTATATAAATTATTTTTATATATTATTTTATTTTTATTTATTTATTTTTATTATATTATAACTTTGTTTCAGATAGGTGATGAGTGACAGAACTGTGCAGCTGGTTAGGCGCCTCGAGCCCTATCCGATAGCACCATCTGGGCATACGGAAGACCCGTATATGCGTGATATTTTCAATCAGTGTGTCGATGAATGTACTCTAACCGCGTTATATAATATATATATATATATATATATATATATATATATATATATATATATATATATATATATATATATATATAATTCGAGCGTGTTTTCATGTGTCATTCCAGACTATCCTCCTTAGGAATGAAATAGAAGTCCTGTACTTTGAGCCAATAACATTAAGCTTTCCAAACTAAAGGATGAGTTCGTTGGGCAGCACTTTTGGGACATTTTAAATTTGGAAATTGAATATATATTTCATTTATCTATTCAATAACAGAAATTACAGGCAGTTGCCATATTTATCCATGAACAAAGAGAAAAAGAATTTAAAAATTATCAACGCACACACATTTAGCAGAAATGAACAAGAAATTCATGGTAGGTGCTTATCCAGCAATTGAAGTAACACACACAGGAACACTGACGATACTACTGAAATACTTTTACAAACATTGGATTCGAGATATATACTGAACAAATTTTTAAGAATGGCTTGCAACTGCCATCAACTGACAACTCAAGTATTTATCTTTTTTGCTGAATTTCAGTCACAAGAGGCGGTTGTAAAACGTCGTTTGAATTAGCAACACGAGCAATTGTAAACAGAAGACGAAATTCGCATTCCTCCATCACCTTACGTTATTATCCTTCCAGTGCGTACGGGATTCATTTCTAGCAGTAACAGCAACACAAGCTTATATTCTTCCGCCATACATCTCTTTGTAGGGACGACAACTTGTATAAATATTTACATTCATCCTGTTTTATTATCATTAAATTCGTGTAGGAAATTTTGTACGCCTTTCTTTGTATTATGTATATTGTTAAATGTTACTGTGAGTGAGATGTGATTTTGTGCTCTCACTATCTGCTACAGCTGCTTCACCATGCACCACTGACTGGAACCTGCCATGTTCTAGCGCCATTTTACACTTTTCAGTTAACCTTGTTTCTAAATTCTGACCACTAATCTTTGCAATTTTGCATCCTGTAACATCCGCGCATTTAGCTATTCTTCGGTTCGATTTTGGTACCAAATCGCTTCATCGGCAACCTTCCCGAAATATCGCTGGGAATTGCTGCCGGTATGGATACTGCCACATATCTGTTGTCCTTGGTTGGTTCAACGCTTCCAATCAGGTGCCACCTGCTCCAGCTCAAGATTAAAGAGATGATTGTCTCGATATCTTTCTTTATTTTCATCTTCTATCTTCATTTCACCTTAAGGTCTGTTCTGGCTGTACCAATTCTTCTACCTATCTCCTACCTACCTTAATTGGAGTTGGACCTTCATTCTCTTCGTCTATCTACCTCTTCAGCTATGGGAATGAACTTTGGGACATATCTATGATACTCATCATTATCTGTTACCTTCATCTTCATTTTCTTCAGTGGCCACTCTATAGGTAGGAAACGTATTCATTTTCACGTATCTGATGATGATGAACTGTCAGATTCTGATTCTATACATGCATTATCTTATTTGGAAGTTTCCCCACTTTTTATTTCTCGCGAAGGGTTTTCATCATTCTCCTTCAACGATATTCCTTCTTTATCTGCTTCCTTTTCCTAACTCTTCGTATCAGGCGAAGAGCTTTTAGGAATATTCTCTGCTGGACTTTTCTCGATTTCTGGTTCACTGTCTGATAGGAACACATCTTTGGACGCATTCCCAAAATTATTGGTACGAGAGACATCAATTTTCTTCTAAGGGTCACCATCCTCTTCATCTTCAGAGGACGTGAGAAGTTTAAAAGGCTCATCATTGCTTTCTAAAACTTTTTCTGGTTTAACGCTATTTTGCAAACTTTTTACCTGTGCTATCTTCAAACAACTCTTGGGCAGACATACTACATCACTGTCATCATCACTGCTGAGTGTGGTCAATTCCACGGATTTCTTTCGACTTAGTCTTGGATGAAGGTTTAGGTGTACTACTGCCAAGCGGGTTTTTGGCTTATATTTAGACGAGGGAACTTCCTTTTTGTTAGACAAGCTACCCTTTTTAAGCTTGGTTCCGTCAGATCCGATTAATTTCTTAATCTTATTTTAGGAAGAGTTTCATCTTCATTCCAGTTTCCGTTTTCCATATCTGCACCATCATCGAGTAATATGTTAGACAAGCTACCCTTTTTAAGCTTGGTTCCGTCAGATCCGATTAATTTCTTAATCTTATTTTAGGAAGAGTTTCATCTTCATTCCAGTTTCCGTTTTCCATATCTGCACCATCATCGAGTAATATTTCTTCTCCATGCCCTATAGAACCTTTTTGGACTACACCATTCACACTATCCAGTTTTTCTTCTTTCAAATCGACCACATTTGCATCGTTCTTTCGATGCTCGTCTTTAAATTTCGATAATCCACCGATAAATTGTTTTCGAGCGAGAAGTAACCTGTCAATATCTGTTTCTATACATTTTTCCAAGGCTGATGCGGCAGACAGAACATCCTGTGGTGCTCTCATCTTGGGAACTGTATCGCGGCACTGAGACCATAAGCGCAAACGATTATCAACATCTGGACTCGCCATGCTACATATGTCACTCATCCAAGATTTCAGCGCTCTGACGTGCTCTAAAAGAATATGATCACCATCCAAATTTGGGTACTCTAGCTTTTCAATGGGTACGAAAGTATATATATATATATATATATATATATATATATATATATATATATATATATATATATATATATATACTTATCCAAGTCACATTCATCACATCTAGTCATTGGTTACTACAGTGCAACAATATTTAAAATACAGTCCACTTTTGGCCCATGAGGTGGTATTAGGAAACTAGGGTATCAGCATACTAGTTACCAGGAGCCTCATAGTGCTATAATTTAAAAATTTTACCACTTGTACCGTAGTGAGGGCTTTAGCTGCAAACCAACAGCAGGCTCTTGCTTAGGTACAAAACATATATATATATATATATATATATATATATATATATAGGGGGGGGGGGCTTACCAAGAATCACACTCTACAAAAAAATGGAATAGGCAGGGGAAAATAATCAGGAAATGGCAATATAACCCATAATTTGGAGAGTCCTATCAGTTCGGATTATCTAAACCCAGTCAAATACTGATTTTCCTAACTATACCAGGAATAAAGAAGGAATTGATATATATTCATTTTGTGTTTAAAGCTGGCATTTTTCTTTTGGAATAACTTGATTGATTCAGCGTTTCTGATTCATGTTACAAAAGTTGTGTTTAAATGTATCTTGAACTTTCATGACGTTTCACTATTTTGATTTACTCTTTTCCGCTATGGAATATGGGTATTTCTCGTTATACGACTGCATACGGTCTTTTCTGTCATAAAACGCAAAACAATTTTCTACAGAAACAGAACGATAGTTGTTTATCTGAAATAGATTAAATTATCTATAAAATGAAAACTTGTACATGTTAAGAAAAGGACCTATATCGCTAATTCACTACCATTCACTCATTCTGACCTGTATAACGAACTAATATGTACTTTTACTATGGAATTGAGTACTTTATCTTACGTATTTTTTAGATACGCGCTTCAGAGCATCCAGACCACCAAACTATACACAGCATTTTGAACAGTTTTTAGAACAATAGAACACATATCAAGCGTTTCTGTTCCTATAGAAAATTGTTTTGCGGTCGTATATCGAAAAAAGGCCCTGGGATTATCCAAGATCACACTTTTCAATATTTTCAAATTAACATGACAACAAAATAATTTATGTAACATGATACCGTACCATGTCAATCAAAACTATGTCAGTTGAATTCACTAGTATGTCAGAATATGCTGGACTACTTTTCCAGATAGGAATAATCCATCAGAGGAAACGCGATAGAGTTCGATTATATATAACCATATTCAGGATTAGAGTGAGGTTTTCCAGCGATCTGTTCATGAGAGGTTGAGTATAGTACAAACTGATTGGAAATTAATAGTAATTTACAGCATGCTAAGAAATCGGACAAATGAATCTGCATTTGAAAATCATATTAAGAAACATGGAAATCAGGGGTAAAGAGATCAAGAAAAAAGTTTCAAATAAAGAAATACGCATTTTTATCTTTCCGTATGCGGTTGCATACCCTGGAATTATTCAAAATCACACTTTTCAATGTTTTCCAATTAACACGACAACATAATAATTTATATAACATGATACCAAAATATCAACCAAAAACTTTGTTGAAATGTACTGGACTACTTTTCCAGATAGGAATCATCCATCAGGGGAAACGCAATAGAGTTTGATTATATATAACCATATTCAGGATTAGAATGAGATTTTTCAGCGATCTGTTCAGGAGAGGTTGAGTATAGTGCAAACTGATTGGAAATTAATGGTAATTTAGAGCATGCTAAGAAATCGGACAATGATGCTGAATCTGCATTTGAATATCATATTAAGAAACCCGGAAATCAGGGATGATGAGATCAAGAGAAAAGTTTCAAACAAAGAAAAACGCATTTTTATGTTTCCGTATGCGGTCGTATAACGAAAAAAGACCGTGGCATTAATCAAGATCACACTTTTTAATGTTTTCAAATTAACATGACAACAAAAAAATTATATAACATGATACCAAACTATCAACCAAAAACTTCGTTGAAATATGCTGAACTACTTTTCCAGATAGGAATCATCCATCAGGGGAAACGCAATAGAGTTTGATTTATATATAACGATCTTCAGGATTAGAATGCGATTTATCAGCGATCTGTTCATGAGAGGTTGAGTATAGTACAAACTGATTGGTAATTAATAGTAATTCAGAGCACGCTAAGAAATCGGACAATGATGCATTTGAAAATCATATTAAGAAACCCGGAAATCAGGGATAAAGAGATCAAGAAAGAAGTTTCAAATAAAGAAAAATGCATTTCTATCTTTCCGTATGCGGTCGTATAACGAAAAATACCCTCGAATTTATCAAGATCATTCAACACTTTTCGATGATCTATACAATCATGTTATGGGAACGAGGAAGCAATTGCTTTCTACTCAGTGTGCGTTCTGCCGGTTCGGAGCGGTTCTGGGCCAGCGCAGTCGAGTTTTGTCGCTCACAGTGCCAGAACGCCCAGTTTCGGAACGCCAAGTCCGGCGTTCGCAGTGTTTCGCGAACCCCAGTTCTGAACGGTTCAGACAGTCCCCGATTTTTTCGGAACTGTCAGAACTCGAACGCAAGGTCGCAGTTAACGCATGCGCATTTCACAATTTTTTCGGAGCTCGTGGACTAAACAATACGCTCTCTTCGGCTTAGGTTGCCGCGAGTTTCCTGTAATTTTCCCTGTGAAATTTCGATTTTTTCTGTTGTTTGTTGTTCTTCATTTGAATTTCTTCTCGAAATGTCAACTAGTACCTAGCTCGTCAAGTTCGGAAAGCGATAGTTTTGACGATGGCGGTGAAGTTTCATGGTTTGTAGACGATGAGGTCGAGATTGCAGTTGTAGTTGTATCTCGTCTACATCCACTAAACTTGAATTTTTTCGACGAAATTGTACCAAGATTCGACGACCAAGAGTTTTTTCCAACCATTTTACAATAAGCCATGGGCTGGCGGAGGAGTTAGCCACCGTAATCAGGCCAGTACCCTCTCTGACATTACCATTTCTGTAATCTTCTGCAAGGCAGAACGCGGTTCCACAAGTTTCGGAACGCCCCGGGATTTTCCGTCCCAGCTCTGATGAGTTCAAGAACTGCCAGAACGCGCACTGAGAACGAAGCTTAGGTGCCAATCCTAACTTGGCAGACGTTATAAAAAATTTGGGGGGATTATATAAAAGATATAAACTGATTTTGATCATATTCGATAAGATTTATTCTAACACCGGCAACTACCACGTGAACATAAGTAACGCAGTACGTGTAGCGTTAACAATAGCCCACGAGGAGGTTACAACATCAAGTAGACATGTATGGATTCAACATATTTCGATGGACATTGACATTGGATACAGTTATAAGAAATAAACGGCTAGTTGACTTATTTTCGTGGGATCAGAGAGGACGTTCTCGAACTTTCGTTTTTCATTTTTATACAGTTATTTTGTATTAACCCATCACTATTAATGATTTATCTGTTAGGGCAGGACCAAACCCTCAACTCAAGACAAATGTCTGTTCTTTTATAACATTTTGACATAATTTGTCGAGAAAACCACATTTTTCCGGCTTTTCCCCCTCTTCTATGTTGAAATTCAAGATTTCCGAGGTGAGTTGCACAACTAGACTGAAATTGGGATCGAACAAACAAAGAGTATCGGAAATCGGTTGAGAATTGTGGCCTGGCCACACTCATCTTTTTTTCACGGATTCGGTGTTAGAATGGTCTGAAACGGATTTGTGTGTGGTTAATTTCTTCCTCATGCTTGGGATGTCACCTGCCACCCTGGTTCAATTCCAATATGTCGTCCCTCTTCCGTAATTTAACGTCAGAAAAAGTATATTCAAGTGTCACTAATGTAAAACGGTACCAAATCCAACCTCATTCGAATCCCAGCACATGATATATGACCATAGAAAATAATAAGAAAAGCGACAGGACGAAATGTTTAAAGCGTTTCAAGAGCAAATGAACATAAACTTGGCAAGGAAAATACATATCAAACTACTCAGGAAAACGTACCAACATTGATGCAATCGATCCAAAGAATACATTGACCAAAATATCGAGTACATCTAATTAGGACTTGACACAGTGCCGCATTCAACAATGGGGTTCGTTCACCCCAGCAAAATTTTATCTTGGTAGGGAGTTGAACGCGACGATCTAGCAGGCCTGACAAATTTCAGCTGATATAGACAGCACCAGCCCAAACTCAAAATAGAACTGTGGAAAAAAATACTATGATAGGCGTCACACACATAAGGAATTAGTGGAAAACGATGTAGTGTTAATCAAGCAATACATTATTAGCTCCAATATAAATATTATCAATTCAAAACAGTCCTATAAAAATACACCAACCCATACAGGGTAAAAATAGTAGTATCCCCAGTGACGTACGAGCTGCAAAATACAAATGATGCAACAGAAATCAAAAGACAGCAAGTCAAAATTCACCAAAAACGGAATTCGTACTCAATACGAGGGACAGATTTCAAGATTTTAAGGAAGGAAAGGTCGTTAGTTAAGGCGCTCTTAGATGATGAAAATAGATGAAATGGTAAAACATGGCCTTTGTTGAATAACGGTATTGTTACATTTCATTCATTAATTTGACTTAATCCGAGCCTATTGACAAAACGTTTCAATGGCAGTTGCGAAATAATATACTGCCAAAAGAATCAATGACACGTGCATGTTCTGTATCCCACGAAGAATACGGAAAATGGGGGGAAAAGCAAAATAAATGATTGACGTTTGAAATTTAATGCTTGCTTTTCTTACAAAATGAATTCTAAACAAATGATTTTTTTTCTTAATTTGATATTTTTGCAAGTTATATTTATAGCTTAATTTGTTTCCATTACTTTTCCCGAATATTAAAGAAAATTATTTTGATTGCAACCCTATGAAAAGGGCCTAAGTGCCTCTTCCTTTCACCACCTGCCTAAGTGCCATAACCACCTACTTATTCAAGTTTTCCACAAGTAAACGGTTTAAAACATTAATGGATCTTCATTTTAGCAGAATTATCTGGGGATGAGGATAAAAAACAGAAGTTTTCACGTGATCAGTAATCGCTGCAAAAATTGTTTGATTAAGCGACACCGCGCGCGCGCGGCGTTTTTTTTTAATTTTTTTAATGCGCTAACATTATAAAAAATCAAAAGAAACAGTTCCATAGCAACGATAAGGTTGTATTCGATAATCACCAGAAACGCTTGCATACGAGTCTGCAACACATTGGGACTTTTTATGTCTTTAGTTACAGACTCGAATACAAGCTCCAAGAGCCACTCATCTGATCCGAACCCTGGGCATCGTCAAGTAAATGTCCTAAGGCTGGCTTCACACGAGGCGTTTTTGAGAATACACACTGTGAACGGGCGGGTGCAAGGAGTGTAGCTCTGTGGAAAGTGAATGGGAGTTGCCCGAACCCCTTCACACGCGGTCAACTCGTCCGCCCGTACACGTGGGAGCCCGGCACAGTGCCTGCACCGTTCTCATCCCCACTAGTTGGTTCTACTCTTTAGGACACTAGCGCACGAGTCAACTTCGAGCTTCGAGCCACCATGGAAGGTTTGAATATTGAAAATTTTATTGATTCTATTCGGATTTGCCCCGCGATATGGGACATGAGGTGTAGCGATTATGGGGACAAAATTAAAAAAAAGTGAGGCGTGGAGGGAAGTGACCCAAAAGTGCCATGATGGATTTGATGATTTGGAGCTAATACAACAGAGTGGAATCAGTAAGAAAATTTCATCAAAATTATTTGAATTATTTAAGTACCTAATTATTAAATTAAGAATTTTACCTATATTACCAAATGTCAACAACCAAGACCTATTACGATGTTTTGAAATGCACAGAGGTGGGGTTTTCGCAATTGAAAAACCTGATACCCAAGACACCAAACTTTAATTTGTGGACAGGCACATACGATATATACACAATCGATACTCGTGATTTATAGTTTTGAATGTCATGTTTGAGCTAAATGAAGGAGCTCCTTGAAATAGATTTCATATAAAGTAAACTAATATTATGTACGATCATTAAAAATAAAGACTGCCTTCTTTGCCTACTTTATACCGCCGATTTAAATATAGAGTTAATAAATCTCTGACCGTAACGACTGCTGGATGTGGGTGGCACGCGCACGTTTGCTGCTGAAGGACCGCCGTAGAAGTACCACCAGGATATGGTAACAATCCCTGACGATGGTAGACGATGCTGCAAAGAAGCGAATAGCCGCAAGCGAACTGAAAACGGTGCTGCCTGGTACACCCGTAGAATGTCGAAATGGACAGTAGGTTTGATTAAATGCCGTCCAGTGATAGATGACGTCGAGATGTGGGATTCTGATGAACCATCAGGAAGACCTGGAGGAAATTTTGCGGGATGCTGACGACCCGATTTAAATTTCGAAAGAAAACACGTGTTGTGAACAAAGAGAGAGGTTGTAATGAGCTGGCACGGCGGATGACGACGTATTGTACTGATAGCGGGGAAATCAATGCAGCGATCGAATTAGACGCACATGAAATTGCAGGAAGATGTTGGTTCCGTGGGTCCACTCGCACAAACACTGATACGGCTGCAGTCACTTCACTTCGCTTAATAATATTACAAAAGAAAAATACGCTTGGGCGTTAACAACGAAGTATCCCAGAAGTATAACGGAAATTTTGTTACGCAAAGAAAAAAACGTCACGCAACCTGTAAACAAGGTATAGAACTCTCAGGTTTCAGAAGTGCAAAAGGAGCGGGACGGGGCAGTGGCTAGCTGATGCGAGACTAGGCCGTTCGCGGCCCCCTCCACTCCTCTTCCCCCTACCATAGGCAAATTCGCGGATCCTGATTCGCAGGAGCTACGATGAAGAGAGAACCGCGAATCACGATCCGCAAATTCACCTATGAGAGGGGGAAGAGAATGGGAGGGGGCTGCAAACGGCCCAGTCTCGTATCAGCCTGCTGCAGCTCTGTCCCGCTCACTTCTAAAATCTGAGAGAGCTATACCTAGGTGTTGTTATGATTGTGTATACTAGCAATGTTATCACGACGACGACGTGAATTCATATTCGTGGAAGAATTGGGCATAGTCGAGACTAGGTTACAGCAAATTCAGTAATTGTGGGTCAATAATTATTTCATGTTTTCTAATTGTTATTTTATTTAAAACAATAAAAAACATTGAAATAACTGAGATATTTTCAATGCTCATAGCTCTTCTCTCATAAGAAAGTATCTACACACGAGCGGCCTGCCGCGTTTTTGACATAGATATGTTTGTCTTTTGGCTAGGGGTCTAGGAATTCTTCGCAACACTTTTTTTTCTCCATACAAAATGCAACGCTCCGGCGTAAGATTATTATTAACTCGAAAAGTGAAGGCAAGGTAGAAATCAATGAGGTAGGTACTACCGCAATGTACTTCTTTCCCAACATCCCAACAGAGTGGAAAGTAATGTCCATTTTTACGTTCCCAACATCCCAACAGAGTGGAAAGTAATGTCTACAACTTTGACATATCCATGATCTATTGTTAGCGAATTTTTGAAGAAAAATTAAGCTATTGCTCTCGCCTAAAAATTTGTAGAATGTGAAATTTTGAAAAAAATTTATGCAGAAATCCGTTTTAGGCTATTCTGAATCATATTCTGAAGTTTAACGCATTTTTTAATGTATGTATGTATGTATATATGTATGTATGTATGTGTCATTCCAGACGATAACTGTCCGTAGAATTGTGCTAGAAACTTCAAACAAATTTTAAAATGTTAAGGACACAAAACGAAAGTTCAAGTTCGTTGGCCAGCATGATCGGATTACATATCTTCGGGTTGAAATGTTCAAAAATGTAGTCAAAAATTTCAAAATAGTCTGTTTTTTGCGATTTTTTGTGCAAAATATTTTTTCAGCATACTAACATGTGGTATATTCGGAATCAGCGTAAAATTTCCTATAAGAATATTTGAGGAGCTCTTTGACAAAAGTTGATAACTCCACCCCCTCGCCGAAATGCCGTTTTTTACGTTTTTCCATAGCTTGGGGTTTCTTACACATCATGTAGCAGTTTCATTAGTCAAACCTATCTATATCCCCTTCAAATGGGGCTTCAAAATCTCGTTTCTTTTACAAAGTTGATAAATCCATCCCTAAATTCCTTTTTCTCAAAACTTCTTTTTTTTTCTCAAAACTCAATAACTCCACTCCTTAAATAGCAGAATGACGTTTTTCAATTTTTCAAAACTGAATAACTCCAACAGGATAATGCGAACAATGCGTTTTTTTTTTTTTATTGTTTTAAATTAGTTACTCGAATCCCCGCTAGATGTTGCCTCTGCTCATTGGCACACCATTATTGGTGACTTGTGAAGCTACCCAGAGATGGCGCTTGCTTTGCTCCGCGTCGCCCCAGGAAAGTGCGTCGTCATGTCAGCCATTTTTGGAGTAATCTCAATTTGCTGATAACGTCTTATTCAATAGTTATTATAACAATTATATAACAATATTCGTGTCGGTAGTTATGGATACTGTTGCAAACTTGTCAGAGGGTTCAAGGAAACGCAAATCCTTGAAGGCAATGGAGCGTGCGCGTTCAAAAATAGTGAAGTACGGTGATTGCGATCCTCATTTAGTGATATTGAAGCAGAAACCGAGACCCTGTGCTCACGATTCCAAAAACTTTCGTTGTTCCCGTGTATCCTTCGAAGACATACGCGCCAATCGTAAACCAATGTACTTGGCAGAAGGTAAGGAGAAGCAGGACACTGTTTTAATGAGATATATTTCGGGATTTGAGCCAAAAAGAAGGCGACCAAAGTCTTCTGTTCGTACCAGAAAGGTATCTCTGAAATTTTTTCTGTCTGTCAAGAAAGGGGGGAAAAAAGGGAAATGCATGCTGCCCGTGTGCAAAAAGTTCTTTGCATTTGCTATGGACGTACCCAATCTCGTCTGCTGCGCATAGGAAAAATAGTCAGTGAGGGCCAAGTGCCCAACCAAAGAAAAAAGGCTTTCGAAGAGCTGCCATGTTTGAAGCCAAGAAAGAAGCAGTTCGTAATTTTTTGGGTAAACTCAATTGTGTTGAATCTCATTACGGGAGAGCCAAAAGTAAGAGGGTTTACGTAGCTGCCGAATTGAGTGTGAGCAAGCTACACAAACTTTTTAAAGCACAAGCCTCTTCCAGTTTGCACGTGAGCTACTCTTGCTTCCACAACATTTTCATTAACGACTTCAACATAGGATTTTCATCCCCGGCTACAGATGCATGCGCCTCCTGCACTCGCCTAAGAACCCAAATTGCTCAAAATCCCGAAGGTTCACCTGAAAGGGTGACTCTCATGACTGAGCTTTGTCTCCACAAATTGAGAGCGGACGCCTTTTACAAAATCATGAAAGAAACTGCAGGCATTATTGACACCTACAGTTTTGTGTTTGATCTACAGCAAGTCCAGCCCCTCCCAAAAACTCTAATCGGCGATGTGTTTTATCGTCGTCAAATTTCATTTTACTCATTTTGCTGTGTGCCCGTGGACTCAAGGGCACCAACTTTTTACACGTGGAACGAAACAATGGGGAAAAGAGGAGCCAATGAAATAGGTTCAGCACTCATCCACCATTTGAGGAGTCAAGATCTTTCTTCCTTTTCGACAATATCTATGTTTTGCGATGGTTGTGCCGGCCAAAATCGGAATGCTCGTATGAGTCACCCGAGAATATTCAGAAAATTCAAGTAACTTTCCCAACTCGAGGTCATTCTTTTTTACCAGCGGATCGAGCCTTTGGCCGTGTTGAGAAACGCTTGAAAAATATCAATGTCATCACAAACAACAATGAGTATGACGCTATTTACGAGGAATTTGGTTCAGTTAAAAAGCTTGGAGAAGACTGGGTGGTTTACGATATAAAACATCTCGAACAGATCTACCAGAAAATAAAAGGAATAAGTCAAACGAAACGTCTTTGCATTAAGAAAATTAGGTCGAGGGATGGTACAGTTTCCACCAAAGTTCTGTGCTGCGCGAACTACCGGTTCGATTCGATGACAGAAAATTTCAGGAACATTGTCAAGAAAGGCCGCAGCGACTCCCTTGAGAACCTTCCAGAGATCCATACGTCCCTTGCCCTGACTGAGGAAAAAAAGAGAGACGTCATTCACCTTTTGAAAACTCATTTTGGAACAGACTGGCGAGACCAACCAAACCTTACTTGGTACGCCAATGTCCTCGAAAATGCTGCTCACCCAAGCACTGAAGAAGACGAAGAGTGTGATTGCTTAGAAGAAGAGCCGCAATGTATACACATTTAATTTTGTTTATTTGATTTTTTATTAATTAATATCAATAAAATGCATTTTCAATGCTCTCGTTTATGAATCGTGTTTTAAATTTGTTTTTCATTTTACAAAACTTAATATCTCCATGGTTTTTTCACAAAACTGCATATCTCCAACACTGAATTGTTGAAAGCTACCTTGAAAGAAAAAAATAACCATTTCTGAGTAGATACATTAATTTATAAGTATGAAACCTTGCAAATGGGGATTTTTTAATTTTTTCAATTCAAAGGGGAACAGCTGCAGCGGTTTTTTTTTGGCTCTCCTGAGAAATTTTCGAGAGTGGAGTTATCAACTTTTGTCAAAGAGCTCCTCATTTATCAAGTTTTAAAAAATTTTGAAGTTGAAAAATCAGTCAAAAATCGAAATAATGCCGTTCGCTAGTTGTAAAAATCCGTAATATTTGCATGAAACATTGTCCAAATTCAGATTGAACTACTCTTATGGAAGTATCCCTGTATAACCAATCCTAGAACCATGAAAGTGAAAGTAGCTGAGGATGCAACACCGAAAAAGCGCCCATTTCCCGATTTTGTGAAATTGGATGAACCCACATTGTTCGACGTGGTCTCCTCCTTTTTTCACTTTCTTCGTGCAAAAGAGCAAGCACAAGAAGTGCTCCAGCTTCCTCGGGTTTTAACATCGTGCTAAATGTCCCTTTAAAGTTGCCTCATCTGAAGGGAGCGTTCACACGGCGATCAACTTTGTGCCAAGGGCAGGCAACTTAGTGCTGTCAACTTAGTGCCTCGTGTGAAGCCGGCCTAAGGAGACGAAATTACAGCTTCCCAGAGTGTAAAGCATAAAAATTACCTATTAAAATTATTTAACCACTGCTTCACAAATCAAACCGTTCTCGCAATATTCGGATCACCTGCAATGAATCAAATCATCGAAACACCAGCTCAATGAAACCATCAGAAATTAACAAGCGGTTGCAATCATGTTCACAATTCACCTGAGTGTACACAATTATTCATATAACCATGCTCATAACTCAGTTTGTTGGCCACGCTCTTCGCAGTAGTTAACATAATATGGTTGGATAAATCGAGAGCTTTCGAACGAATGGTCAACGAATATTGTGGGATGAAAAACGACGAAGATAGTGTCACTAATGTAAAACTGCACCAAATACAACCCCATTCGAATCCCAAAACATGATATATATATGTGGCTGCAGGGTAAAGGGAGTTAAGTGCAGAATTTTGAAAAAATGAGATATTTGACTGGTAGATAGAAAAATTTCTCCTCGGCAATTGGGGATAAACCGCTAAGAGCTGCGGTAATTACACGGGAAGCTATTCAGTTGGGTATTTGGCGTTATGTGTACAAAATTCAGTTGCTATAGTGTAAAGTGAGTCATGTGCACATAACACCATTGGCACTAATATTTAGCCATAGTGCAAAGGGAGTCATGTGCACATAACACCATTGGCACTATATTTTGCTATTGCTAATTGGGGGGAAAAGGGGTTTAATGGGCATTCTCTGGGCAAATGCCCTCCTATTAGCAATCATTCGTAGCCAAAAAGTGCTCATGAGTGGGGAATCCCATTGCCAAGCATGGTAATATTGGTCGCCAGTTGTTCCCTGTCTGCTGTTCATTTAGTAGACTGTAGACTCCAGTTGACTAAACAAATTGATTGTCCATTGTTTGATCGGCTGGGTCTGTACCTACAGGCCATCTGATCTCAACTTTCGATAATTAATTTTCTGTTTGTCCTTTTACCAGTTTATTCATAACTCTTGTGAGTTGGATAAATTCGTTTGATCACACATCTCCGTAAATTTGTGACAAGTGCAATGTCATCTCGGACTTTGAAAATGTTGCGCATGGTGGGAGTTGATGTCCAGCCTCTACAAGAGACGAATCTGCCAGAAGAAACTGTTCTTTATACGGACGAGGTAAGATCAAGGTCATGTTCACCAATTTCCATCACAGAAAACTTGAACTATTTAAATTACAAACTTGACTCAGATGACTCATTCAAAGACCCACATTTTTGTGTTGAAATGGAGTCGAGTAGCGATGAGGAAAGCACGATTGTAAGGAAGAAAATAAAACTTACCAGTAATAATTACCAACCAGAACCATGTACATCAACATGGGTATTTCAATCTGACGGACAACTCAGTTTCCGTCCTTTCTATGGTGTCGCTATGGAGGAGGCATATGAAAGTGGGTCAAGTTCTGAGAGAGATAGCCCTTTATTTCGGCGAAAAAACAATGCTCGAAGGGCTGTAATCATCTCCAGTTCGAGTGAAGATGAAAATTCAGGTAGTGGAATAGAAAAGTTAGAAGAAACAAATAACAGAGCACATACTAATATTGAAGGAACGTTGCTGACGAAGAAAGGAACAGTAAGAAAACGCGGGATTAAAGGGGAAAGCAGAAAAATTAGAGCGAAAAGAAATGCTGGGAAACAATACACTACCATAACCGGGAAGATCGCACCTAAACGACAATCCCGTAGTTTGCCTTTATGCAAGAACGTTTGTTCATTATTAGTCACAGATAGCGTTAGAATGAACTTGTTTGAAGAATACTGGGGAATGGGGGATTATGACAGAAGATTAGCTAGACTAGACGTGCCTCACAAGTACTCGCAACGAAAGCCAATATCATTGGAGAAAAAAGAAGGATTTGGTGGACCTACTCCTTTTTATATCACCAGTCTACCATATATTCTACAGGGACATTCCGACGTCTCAGTCATCCACGAATACCCTTGATGATACCAGCGATGAGGAAGATTGAACATACCATTCAAGCAAATTTTTATCTACCTTTTTTGTATCTACACTGTTCTCATTATTTTACATTTTTTAGTTTCCTGTTTCAGGTATGTTCGCTACAGTAATAGCAATAAAAGTTTTAGCTTTGTGAATTACTTATTCTTCGTAGTTTTTTTTAGTTGAAAAGGAGTTTTCATCCAAACCTATAGCGTAAAAGGAGTCAAGTGCGACCTTATCTGATGAAAGTATGCATAACTATGGTAATATATGGAATAATAATATGAAAATACTGCAGTACTTTCCCTATGTACTAAAGAACAAATCCCACCAAAAATATTAGGCTTTCATCCAAATGTCGATTTTGGGGACTCAGGCAAACTTTCAATTTCGATTTCCCAAAAATCAGCTTTTTGCATATAACCCCCTTTATATATGACCTTAAAAATCAATTAGAAAAAATAAGGGACGAAATGTTTGAAGCGTTTCAAGAGCAAATGAACATAAACTTAGCAAGGAACATACATATCAAACTACTCAGGAAAACGTTCCGACATTGATGCAATCGATCCAACGAATCCGCTTATTGACCGCTTTCCACTCGGAAAACCACCAAAATAGGAATCAAAACATCGACTACATCCAATAGGACTTAACGCAGTGCCGTATTCAACAATGGGGTTCAGGGTTCACCATAGCAAAATTATTTCTTGGTAGGGAGTTGGATACACCCATCTAGCTGGCCTGACGAATTTCAGCTGATACAGACAGCACCAGCCCAAACTCAAAATAGAACTTAGGAAAAAAATACTACGATAGGCGTCACACACATAAGGAATTAGCGGAAAATGATGTAGTGTTAATCAAGCAATACATTATCAACTCCAAAATAAACATTATCAATTCAAAACTGTCCTATAAATACACCAACCCATACAGGGTAAAACCCAGGTGTGCTAAAGACCACACGGGAGAAGTGTAAACTTCTATGACGATTTGGACATTACTTTCCACTCTGTTGGGATGTTGGGAAAGTAAAAGTGGACTTTCCGCCTTCAGCCTTCGGCTTAAATGCTAAAACATGGAACATGCTTTCTTACCGCTAATTCGTCAATGTGAAATAATTTAAAACTACGACATAAATGTTTTAAAAATCGAAATTAGAACAGAGTACTTAAGTAGGTAATTTTCTGTTATGGTGCGCGTCTACAATTACTATAAGCAAGATTAACTTCTCAACCAAGTGACATTAAAACAAGCGGCATTGTTTACTATATCCATTTATAACATAAATAAATATAAAACTACGAAATGAATAGAAGAACAAGTACGAAAGAAATGCGTGATAAATCGAGAGCTTTCCAACGAGTGGAGAACGATTTTTGTCCGGTGAAAAATAAAGAAGTTTCATTTCCCCAGCAACGGCTTGGTTGTCAAAACAGCGAGACGGAAAAAAACGTGACGGTAAAATCGTATTCACACCCCGCTAAATTTTTCGATGCGGTACGCCTGTAGAAGTTTACACTTCAAAAACAGTACTATCCCCGAAGACGTATGAGCTGCAAAATACAAATGATGCAACAGAAATCAAAAGACAGCAAGTCAAAATTCACCAAAAACGGAATTCGTACTCAATTTGAGGGACAGATTTCAAGATTTTAAAGAACGAAAGGCCGTTAAGGCGCTCTTGGGTGATGAAAATATATGAAATGGTTAAACATGGCCTTGAATAACGGTATTGTTACATTTCATTCATTCATTTGACTTAATCCGACCCTATTGACAAAACTTTCATATAGCAGTTGCGAAATAGTATACTGTCAAAAGAATCAATTACACGTGCATGTTCTGTATCCAGTATCCCACGAAGAATAGGGAAAATAGGGGGAAAAAAGAAAAGAATGAACCGGTAAACCAATAAATGGGAAAAGTTTACAGGTAAAAATTATTTTTATGGACGGTAAAATGTTTATGGATATCCGTGAACAACCAGTAAATGGATACGATACTGTTGAAAAAAAAGGCAGGTTAGATTTTACATTTCCTTGGTGATTGCATTATGTTGAATTATACGATTATATTGAATATTGAATTATTACCTTGGTGAATTGAATAATCACCTATGAATAAAAGACAAAAATCAATGGCGTTCAAATGTTCCCAATGTTCGTTCAATGTTTGGTGAGTATCCTGTATGGTGAAGGAATATAATTAGTTTTACTATTTCATATTTATCGTTGTTAATTCAGCTAATATCGATGTTATCGATGACAGAGTAACATCGATGTTCGATCCTCAAACCAAGATTGGCATTTTACTCAGGTGCGGTGTTTCTATATATCCCGCTTCTGGTGATTTGGATGAATGTTTTCAGTGTGTTTGGTTCATCATCCAAGAAGTGATAACAATTTGTAATCGACCAAGAAAAAAAAAATGTTGTTAAACCATCGAGCACAATTTGAGCACAAGCTATTACCTATCTCATTGGCGAAATCATCAATCTGACAGCTTTGTGATACTAAGATTGACACTTTGCAGACACATTTTTTTTATACTACGCTTCTAGTGATAGGTATGGATTAATAATGTTCTCGGTGATTTTGGTTCTTCATTCAATAAGTAATAACCGTTTGTAATATAAATTTTCTGGTTACTTTTCGAATTGGCGAAATCATCAATCCGACAGCCTTGTCTAACTAGGGGTGTTGGCGCTCAGCTCATGAGTGTTGTTTCTTGATTTGGAAATGCATCTAGTGATTTGGATGAATGTTCTCGGTGATTTTGGTTCTTCATTCAATAAGTAATAATCATGTAATAGAAATTGATGCATATTATATCGTTCTGATTGGCGGAATCATGTATCTGACAGCTTAGTGATACTAAGTTCGGCATTTTGCTCACAAGTGGTGTCTTTCAGTGTTTTTGGTTCATCACTCAATAAGTAATTCTAACCTTCATAATCGATAGAGAATTTTTTTTTTTTTTTTTTTTTTTTTTTTTTTTTTTTTTTTTTTTTCCCAGACTACGCTTCTAGTGATATGGATTAATGTTCTCGGTGATTTTGGTTCTTCATTCAATAAGTAATAACCGTTTGTAATATAAATTTCCTGTACATACTTTTCGAATAGGCGAAATCATCGACAGCTTTGTTTTACTAGGGTTGTTGGCGCTCAGCTCATGAGTGTTGTTTCTTGATATGCGCTTCTAGTGATTTGGGTGAATGTTCTCAGTGATTTTGGTTCTTCAGTCAATAAGTAATAATCTTGAAATAGAAGTTGACGCATATTATATCGTTCTGATTGGCGAAATCATGTATCTGACAGCTTAGTGATACTAAGTTCGGCATTTTGCTCACAAGTGTTGTTTCTTGACACTGCGCATTTAGTGATTTAGATGTACGGTCTCAGTGTTTTTGGTTCATCACTCAATAAGTAATTCTAACCTCCATAATCGATAGAGAAAACAATGTCAACCACCATGAACATGCAACCATGGAGCGGAATATGCTGGATTACTTTTCCAGATATGCTTCAAGATCCAATGGGGGTCGTGCGTTTTACTCCCCATGAAACAGGAAAAGTGAAAGGTCGCCCGCCGATGATAGCGTTCTACTCCCCAACTAGTCCATTGTTGTTGCTTCTTATCTCGTGACCCTTGACGTTCTAGTCCCAGAATGAAAACATTCATTTTCCGAATCTACAATCTTGATACAACCATGTCTGAGGTCGTGTGTGTCGCTGGAGGAAGCAAGTACGGGAAGGACGTAATATTTTACAAGGGCCATAAATTTGTGTTTCATAAATTATTAAAAAATTGATTTCACTTAGCTCAAAGTTGGTAAGACTAAACGCAACCGGGGCAATCCCGGGAGTAAAACGACAAGATCTGGAGTTTCAGTTGGGGAGTAAAACGATGGCATTTAGGCGAGCGGGAGTAAACCCTAGGGACCCGGATCCAATAATTGGGAGAATCATTCATCTGACAGTCTCAAAAATGACAGGGAAGCTCTTCGGGGGAAACGTAATGCGCACTTACCTAATTTCAAGAAATTAGGCGTTCACCACTTGTGCAAACAAACGAAATTCGTGGTATTGACCACCCTACCCTCTCACCCTGTAACTCACTCTTCCCTCTCCATTATCGAAATGAATGCAAGGCATGAACCTTTTTCTTTCTCTCCCTTCCTCCTATAAGTCGTATAACATATAACGGTACTTCAGTTTCATTCATTTCATATTTTCATTCCGAGCGTGAGTAGGTCAGTGACAATAACTATGCCAGTAAAATCAAACGCATGGAGGTATTTCAGTAAAGAACAAAAAAGGGCACAGTGTTCCTTATGCAACTTTTCTCGTCTCTTGATATTTTCTTCATTGGAAATGATTTTATAAATTTAAATAAATTCGTTTTTCGTTTCAAACCCAATCTTATAAATATACCTTATCCTGCGAGTAACAGATAATTTATTTCAAAAACATTAAATTCTTCATTGGACAGACACGTCAGAGAATCAATAGGCCAGTATCGAAAAACTATCGATAGTTTTTAACCCATAGTACGACATTCAATTTGATAAATTTTGCGAGTGTACGGAACCGTTTGATAGTAAAAGAAATAAATCATTATTGAACATTAGTAATAACATGAAAAAAAAAATCACAATGACTTGGAGGTACAAATATAAATGAGTTCATCAATCTGCAGCGGTTCACTAAATACATAGAGGCGATTAGGGAGACATATTCTGATGATTTCCTAATACAAAACTTACGTGTGTCGTACTTTTGGGTGGGTGCCAAACCATGTGGGTATTCATGGCAATGAATGTGCAGCACATGCCCTTGCGAGGAGAGCCATTGGTGATAACTCCATCGATATGTTGCCTATACTCATGAAGGATCAAATCTCCTACGTGCAACTAAAGCCACTTCCATCTGGCATGAGCAATGGCAGGGTGAGGTAATTGGTCTGCGTGGTGTCCTTCAGGACTTGACCCGGTGGGCCCTTTCGTAACCTCATGCCCAAGGAGGGATCGAATAATGGTTAACCGGGTTGCCACAGGCCATACCCGTCTTACTCACATACACCTGCTTAGTACAGAAGCTCGAGATGTTGTGTGTGGGAGGTGTGGGGTTATCTGTCCATCCGCCACTTTCTGGAGGACTGCCCAGCCCTTGTGGACCTCCGAGTCCAGTATCAGCCACCTCAGTGGGTTGATGTATTATCTGGACCAGACAAGGTCCAATCCCTGTTGTTGTACCTGATAGCCGCTGAGCTCAACCACATACGAACTGTGATATCTGATCTGTGATTCATTTACGTGAGTACATTCAGTCATGGTTTTATTTCACTGCTGATTGTATAATATGGTGTCATGTACGAGCCTAGCTATGAGCCTATTATCCATCTAATCATAGCTGCATTATTTTATAATTGTGGTTTTTATGAGGTTTGGTGGCTGGACGGTGGTCATATCACTGTACCCCTCGTTTTATCCCCTCCGATTTGCCAGTGGAGTCCACGATGGCAATCTGCTTATGACGGATGCCAGCAAGGCCATCGTTCCACTTACAGAGTCCCTCTTGTTCAATGCCGCTAATGACCCTTCTGGTTCATGTGTGGCTTAAACCACTTAATAAAACCGCTGCAAATTATATCACAAAGGTTTATTACTTTTCAATTGAGTATGATCGTAGTTTTATTTCTCTTGCGTACGTCATAAGGCCCGTCCAGACTCCTCGGCGTGTCCTATTTCGAGTTGCCACAACCTATACTTCTATAATTATATACGCATGTTTATATTTCTCGATTTGAGCTCCTATCTATTCAAATAATTATTTCCTTAATATTATCATTATCTAAGTACGTACGAAAAGTCGAGAGGATTATGTTATTAAATTAAATATGCGTAGGCAAAGCATTGGTATTAACACACAAATATGACCTAGAAAAAACATATATTCATGCCTCAAAGGAACATGAAATTCGAAAGCAATACAAGTGTAGGACGTTTTCCACGCCACCCTGGAGGTACTCCCTAGGTCTCGTTACCTCATAACTGGAGGTTCACCACCTTACCATTCAAAACCTCGAAAAAGACACTTTTTCGCCTATTTTTGGCTCATAGCACCCATGGGTGTGGAGCGATCGAGCTGGCGAGAAGTTAGGACCAACTAGACCCCAAGTGGAGTCTATGTGCGAAAGAACGGATTTTTCAAGTCAATTCTAAGGCTTTTTATGGTCCGGACGGCGAACGGCGGACGGACATTGCAAATTTGGATTCTACGCAACTTGAAACGTAAAATGACAAAGTTTGAGGGGGGGGGGGGGGGGGGGGTATAAAATTTTTTTGATTAACGATCACATAGGCTTCTTATTGAAAATAGTAAACCAAAAATACATGTAAGATACGTACACTTATACGTATACTTATATGATAAGTTCAATACTCATTATCTAGATCTCTTCCTACTTACTCTAGTTCAATACTTTGAATCAATTCATAATCACAATAAAATTACATTTGAAAACTATGCAAATTATAATCCAAACATTTTTCTAATTCCAAGTTATGAGTTCTTTTTCCAATCCTAAATTATATTTTATCACAAAATCAGCGTTGAGTTATCTTAATTTCAATCGATACGGGTTTTTACAAAATTTGAACCGTTCACAACTGTACCTATTCTTACAATTTGAACTATCATCTTCTGGACGAAATTTCTCTGCCAACTTTATCAACAGAAAGTGAATTGTAATGAACATTGAGTCAAGTAATAAATATGGACAGTTTCATTGACACCGTATGAGATTTCAGGTTTTCGGAAAAAAAGAGGAGTTGAGAAAGTAACTTTGGAACAGCAATACAAGACAAGACATTGTAAAAATGACGGAGCATTACGCAAAAGGTTGATTGATGAATACAGTGTAGTAGTTAATATTGGTGCCTGTTAATATGTGTGTTAACAGTGTAGTTAATAATTGGTCTGGTGTGATAATGTTGCCCAAAACTGACATCTACACACAGCTTAAATTCCTAAATAAGACTGATAGTGCTGTGAGTATTAAGAAGACTGAATTTCCAATTACCAAGGATTCATTGAGATATAGCAATTTCAAATTATTCAATTGTGAGAACCCGATTACTTACGCCTATAAGCATAAGGCCCATGTCATATCTCCCTTTATATTCTGATCATAATATACTGTGATATATGTTGAATATTTGTTTTTCTTATCTAATCAATTTCGATGCATTATTTCACTGCGTATAACAGATCTATTTGAAATCATGTTATTCAATTAGTATCTGTCCAAGATTATAGGTTAAAAATGCTCCAATTAAGTTCCTCACATTGATTTGATATAGGTACTGCATGTCTCTTATAGTTCCTAATGAACAATTCTAACACGGTGTCAGAAGACTAAGGTGCAGTAAGTCTCCAAATGCCCCGTTCTTCCGTGTTTGTTTGTAAGTAAAACCTTCTTCTAGTTCTTGACATACGTGATAAGTTCACTTTGTAACGATGACCTCTTCGGGATTTTCGGCTGTACGACCCTAACCTTTAATTTTCAATGAAAATGCGGCAACAATGTGGCCCAAATGGCGTCAAGAGTTTATATTATTTTTACGAGCTAGTCGGTATAATGATAGAAAAATGTGTATACTTTGGCGGTCTGACATAGCATAGCATAATATAATCCAAGTAAGATGTACACGGGCGGGCGTGTTGAAGACGAATTTAACTGGGAGGGGGGGGGGGGGCTGCTCCCATTTAAACCAGTCATGCAGCATGACCCCATGAGCGAATTTTTGAAGAATTGTTCAATCTGAATTTGGCCAATGTTTCAAGCAAATATTACCGATTTTTACAACTAGCGAACGGCATTATTTCGATTTTTGATTGATTTTTCAACTTTGAAATTTTTGAAAACTTGATACATAGTTCTTATAGGAAATTTTACGCCGATTCCGAATATACCACATTGTAGTATGCTGAAAAAATGATTTCGCACAACAAATCGCGAAAAACAGGCTATTTCGAAATTCACGTACAACCGATTCGTTGCTACGGAACTTCAACTTAAAATCCTTCACCACTCGTTGGATAGCTCTCGATTTATCCAACCATAGTAGATGAGAGAAATCGTCGCATTAGGCAATAAAATATCCAAAGATTGAAGTTTTGAGTGACGTCAGAGGTCGAGATTTTGCTTGAAACGTGCTGGTTTTAAATTATGAAACCTATAACTGGAAGTATATCCTACAACATAATACACGCGAATTCGTACAGAATGATTGATATTCCACCTGGATGGCAGTAAAATATATTGTCTACCACACCTGTACTGTATACAACACTTTTTTCGGAACTGTCAGAACTCGAACGCAAGGACTAGGAGTGTGTCGGTCCAGGTAATTCTTAGGAACGGTTCCGATGATTCCAGTGACATAGAAGTCACCGTTCCGAAATGCCGATACAGTTCCCTTCCCGGTACAGAACGTCGAATAAAATAACGATCGCTACTAATCAGGGCTCAGACTAATTCTTCATTCAATAGGAATGAATTATTCAAGCCAGTGTCAAAAAAATAATCATTTAATGAACGAATTTACCTATACAAATAGTTTTTCGTCTTGATTTAAAAAAATCAGCATACGAGCTTTATTTCGACTCAGTGAGCTCCTTCTCTCCGACAAAATTGCCCCTGCTTTGGAAAAAAGTAGCTCACAGGGGACATTTTTTTCGAAAATTCGCTAAAAAAGAAAATTTGATCAGTAAGTATTATATTTTCATTATAAAGATGAAACCGACAGTTTTACCGTAATTGTGGTAACAGAAATGTCTTTGAAAATATTAGTTGCATGAGAATATACATAGTCAAGCGAGAAGTAAATATGCGTTTTGCAAATCATTTCAAGAAAGACGAATCAGAGATGAAGAGATCGGTAGACGGTTCTCATTCTAGCTTTATAGATTTAAATGGTATAGGATTAATAAATTGAAATTAAATTGCGTGACGCCAATACACTGCGCAGATGGTCACTACTAATTTCGACGAACCTCCCACAGCGTTCCTCAATTCAGTTCCTTAGCACAGAAGAAGTATTAAAGCACATAAGCAATTTGCAGTGGTTTTATAACTACAGAAGTTCGCTAATTGTTTGGCAACGCTACTTATCCAGTTTAACTAATTCATTATTCAATATTATTATATTAACAATCAAATTAGTATAAATATTTATTAATCAATATTATTATGTTGGCAATTGAATTGTTATAATTCTAAAGTCCGTTAATCGTTCGGGGGATGAAAAAAGTTGGTTTTTAAATCTATTTAGATATGAGAATAATTGCAGGAGCGGACAGTCACACTAATAGTATGAAAATAGGGACTGAAAATTTCATAATGTAGAGAAAGCTCAAGATCTCAAGCAGCTCAAGCTCAAGCAAACAAGGATTTTCATTTAGAACAATTTAACTACTTTTCAGAGTTTTTTCGGTTTTTCGATGGTTTTCCTCAATAATTCAACATTTGTCCATCAATTTCGTGTAAATATGCGTTTTGCAAATCATTTCAAGAAAGACGAATCAGAGGTGAAGAGATCGGTAGACGGTTCTCATTCTAGCTTTATAGATTCAAATGATATAGGATTAATAAATTGAAATTAAATTGCGTGATGCCAATCACTGCACAGATGGTCACTACTAATTTCGACGAACCTCCCACAGCGTTCCTCAGCACAGAAGAAGTATTAAAGCACATAAGCAATGTGCAGTGGTTTTATAACTACAGAAGTTCGCTAATTGTTTGGCAACGCTACTTATCCAGTTTAACTAATTCATTATTCAATATTATTATATTAACAATCAAACTAGTATAAATATTTATTAATCAATATTATTATGTTGGTAATTGAATTGTTATAATTCTAAAGTCCGTTAATCGTTCGGGGGATGCAAAAAAGTTGCAATTCTATTTAGATATGAGAATAATTGCAGGAGCGGACAGTCACACTAATAGTATGAAAATAGGGACTGAAAATTTCATAATGTAGAGAAAGCTCAAGATTGCACGAAAGACAGTTAAAATTGTGAAGAGAGATGAATAAATAATTTCAATTTAATAGATATCACTGAATATCTAACATATTTGAAGTCAAGAGATGTAAAAGCAAAGGTGTAAACACAATACGTTCTAATTAGCTATAGGTAGGTATGTTGCGATACTACTGATACGATAGTGGTATCGATACTCTTCTTTCGAATAGGTGAAGGCACCAGTTATTGGACAGTCCGCTAGTTTTCCTTGAATAATAAGGTTGCAGGGTGCTTTTATAGTTCAACAATTCTCTGGGGTTCGAAGGAACCATCCTAGGATGAGATGAGGTGGCCTAGAACTTTACATCATCATTCTTTCTGATTCAGTGCCCGTTAGGAGTGGACCACTTCGGCACTGTGTCACTATCAAAATGGTAAGGAAACAAGGATTTTCATTTTGAACAATTTTACTACTTTTCAGAGTTTTTTCGGTTTTTTGATGGTTTTCCTCAATAATTCAACATTTGTCCATCAATTTCGTGTAACTATGGTTTCGAATAATTATCATCATAATTAGTTTTGGTGTGGTGTCCAATAATTGCAACCAAAAAGTCGATTACACCCGTTATTGGACTCTGTCCAATAAGTGGGTCACAGATGTTCTTCTACTTGGGTCCTGATATTGGACACCTATTTTCTTTAGTGTGCTTTTCACAACTTAGAAGCGATATTTTTGGCAAATACCGTGTCTTCACAGATTTTATCAGTTTATCCACAATGCCTAAAAAGGCACTGGCTTAAGTGTCTGATTTTTCAAATGTTCATAAAGCGAATGAATGATCCTACCCATTTGAATTTCAATCAAATCATCATCAAAAAATGATGGTGCTATTTTGAGCTTATAAACCTATGTTCAAAAGGTAGGTCTATATTTCAACTTGTTTCCGTTTGTGTGTTGACAAACACTCTCAAAAAGGCTCGTACGCCCAAGGAAACATCAAAGCCTAAGAAGATACCATTCTGCAGGAAGACTCTGAAGAATCTGAAGATGACTTGGCAATGTAATGAAAGTTGCCTTAATCCAGGTAATATGGAAAAGGGTGATTCTCAGATAATGTGTACACATTGCGGTCCGGATGACCTCCAGGGCTCAGATAGGTTTATTTTGGCAGTTTGAAATTTTAGTGGCATTAAATGAACATAGACGAGCAAGTTAGACACTCATTTAGTGCTGATTAACTGAATATGAAATTTTCAAACGTATGAAATGTCTTCTGATGATGAAATGTGAATCTTCATACTTCTACTCTACTATTTGATAAAGGCAAAAGCCGATTTATAACGTGAGTTTTTCCTTTTCATTTATCTTAATATATGTGCTATTTTCCTCCGCACATCTGTGCCAATATATATATATATATATATATATAAAAGCAATGTTACACAACTGGTTGAAAGAAAAATTGTATTACATAAATATCTGGTAACATACATCAATATATGTAAACATACATCTGTATTTTGTTTTGTAATTTTATGGAATTAAGATTTACTTGAACAGTAAGATAAATAAATAAATAAAAAAGGAGTTTAAACACTAACTTTTGCTTAATCTACTACAAATTTAATTGAATTTATAATGAGTTTGATTTAGAATGTTTTTTGAATTCAGTTCACAAGTTTTGTTTAAAATAATGCACCTAGAATTTAATGTACGTTTTTGTTTATAATAGTGTTGGAAAGAAATCAGCGTACTGCCGCTTGGAAGGATACAATGAATTACTTAAATGTTTTGTTTGAGTTTTGAGGTTGATTTTGAGAGTAACAAAAAAATTTAGTGTCGACAAACAGGACTGTGTTGAAACAACAAATTATTAAATTAACTTTGTAATCTAAGTTCACAGATGTGCGATTAGAATATGTGACATTTATATCCCCTATGTAATGTGGCGCAACCTCCTGTTTTGTGTTCTTATGCACCTATAAATAAACAGTATTTCTCTCTCTTTCATTATTTTATTGTCAGGTAAATTTCGTCTAATTTCGTAAATTTCGTTTTCCAACTTTGGTTTTTATCGTTTTTTTCCTACTGTACTGTGGTAGCGGATTATTAAAATAATTCCGAGTAGTACAGATAGGCAACTTTTAAGACTGCTTGACATGTAAAAAAGTACCTAGTTCTTTGTCAGCATTTCTTTCATATTCATTCAGATATTCATTCTTCTAGTTTTTACGTTCAGCGACTCAAGAAGAAAACGAAGCTGTGTCCGTCGTATCAAAAAAGAAATGCATGATGAAAGTAGTAAATACAGGGTGGCATTTCCCTGACATTTCCGTTACCGAACTTGATATTTCCCAGACAAAAAATATCAAATTCTTTTTTTTTTTTTTTTCTCGTCATTTTATTGTATTTTTGAAGCTTCTAAAGAGATAATTTAAAGAAAAAAAAACAGACTACTTTTATGAAGTCGTCTTATATTCAACAATTTCATTGCCCTAGAAGTTTTCAAATACCATAACAATTTAACCCAAACGTAATACGATAATTTACGAAAATTCACCCATACGATATTTGCTGCATGAGTTTTTATTTATTGTTTCATCACTTTGAGACCTGAAGCTATTTGTTGAAGTACATTTTTCCTTATATGGATTTCCTAGCTCTGGGGATATTTAAAAATTTCCGTCCGACAGCAAAAAATGTGACACTTTTTTTCACCTACTACCAATCGTTGCCAGAGAGAGTATTACCTTCCTGATTTCCCATCCCACAGAAATCGTTCGTTGGGAAGTTGCTCTATGAATTCATAACATATGACTCCAAATTCCAATGGGCCAATTTTCCATCTCCTTAAACCTCCTGAGAAGTCCTAGCTTATGTGTACAAACTAGTTATGGGACCCTTACTAGATCAATCCACTACTCGGCTGGGTTTTTTTCTGCCTAGTTCAATACTCAGTTGATTTTTCTTACAAATGGTTTACAAACACGGAGATGGAGTTATCAGGGAAGCCAATGGCAGGCATATCCATTCACTTTTTATGTGCGCGTAGCTTTGTTACTTTCGAACAGTTTAACCACAACTCTTGATCATTATTTTTGTGATTCCTATAACTTACCTGTGAAAAATATGCACCTAAAATGATGAAGTAAGCTATTGAAGTTCGATTGTTTACGTAATGTTTTAATGTATCTATAATAATAACACACTACAGTTTTCCTTCTCTTATAAATTATCAAACCTACAAAAAATGATAGAAAAAATTACTGACTCTATTGCATTCAAGTGCTAAAAATAACTTGTTATAAATATAGGTTTCGCTTTCCTTAATACATTTTCATTTACATGTTCAAAGTAGTATTGATTTTTTCCTTGAAATGAAAATATTATCGCCTAAAATTTTGTGTTCGGAGGAGCTCAATGGTGATCAACAGGTAATTATTACAGCCTTGTCATCGCCGTATCGGCACATGTCATTACCGTCAGCAATTGTCATTGCCGTAAACAATCAAAATTTCAATATAAAAAAGTGAGGAAGTTATACACAGTTATAAATATACAGTTAAACTGTATATATACAGTGGAACCTGGAAACTTCTTTAATTCGAATATTTCTCTTAGTCCCTAGCATTTTGTAATCAAACAATGCTAAAAAATCGTGGATAATTCGAATTTTATTTTAGATAATTCGAGTTTTCGGCGTGCTAATTAAGGTATTAATTTTATGCTTCGACTACAAATAATTGGTGCATATATCCACACCTATCATCAATTTGTTCTTTAGTGGAATATAATAGTCCCCCCACCGGCCCAAACAGCCAATGACGCAGTGGGGTGCGTCAGACATACCAACCTTCCGGGACGAAATATACCTGGCTCTTCAAGGATAAGCGCACACGCGTTTATCAAATAATAAACGAGTTGTGCGGGTTGTTTATGAGAAACTTTGTAATTATTGGTAGTCATCCCCGATAAAAACATTATCTTAAATCACCCAATAGTGAAATAATATGGGAGACTGACAAAAATGAAAGAGAGGAGAGAATTTAGCTCAATCAGCTGATCAGGATTAGCCCATGATTACATTCGCATTACCTATAATTTATTGTGATTTGTTTACATATATATATATATATATATATATATATATATATATGTGTGTGTGTGTGTGTGTGTGTGTGTGTGTGTGTGTGTGTGTGTGTGTGTGTGTGTGTGTGTGTGTGTGTTTCAATTATTCAATTTTTCAAGCCTACTAAGTTTTCAAAATAAAATTCTTCATGGAAATCTATGGAAACATTATGCTTCTGAATCATTTGTTCTAAAACATTCGTGAGCATGAAGGGAGCTCCGGGGCCCCATAGTTAGGTAATTTTTGTCTTACGGACGGTAACGAACTGTGAAAAATCAACTCATCTAGTCTTGATCCACTCATCATTTAACATGGATTCATCCGAAGGCCCAGAAATAGGGTACTTGGATTCAATAGCCGTAAGCAATAGGTGTTTCCAATGAACAATCAACGTTCCTTTTATAGAATTATTTTATTGAGTACGAGTATAATATTCTATTCCAATATTCAAATCGGTGGCATAGGGCCGCGCATCGCACACAACTATTCAGAACTTCATTCACAAAACTTCAAAACAGATCGACGTAGTCAAAACCGACGGAGTTGTAATCATTCATTAAAATAGCTGGCGTAGGTATAATAACTAAAAAGTAAAGAGGTTTGGACAAGTAAAACGCCTATGTCATACGCGCATTCTGTAATTCCGAGCAAACTGACGCCGGGACCCTGTCCGGAGTTGAGAACTAATAACATAATTGCCGCGAAAATGCGCCCGAATATTCCAGATCTAGGGTAACTGATTCCGAACGGTAGTGAACGCCTAAGGAACAGCGGACGAGGCGTACCGAACGAGTTCTGTCACTAAACGAACGCCCAAAAGGGGTCGTGGTCAGAACTCTTGGCCGAACGAACTCAATTAATACAATTAATTAATTCGATTCCGGAATCGGAAGACGTATCGATACCGCAGGTCTTGATACCATTTTGATACTTGTATCGATACCTGGATGCTTCGCAACATCCGTACCAAGAATACGAGTAGATCTCGTATCTGACCAAACCCTACTTTTGGCAAAATGCATCATTAGGTTTTTAGTCGAAATTTCCAGATACTGTGGAACCTGGATGATTCGAACTTCTTCAATTCGAATATTTCTCTTGGTCCCTAGCATTTTGTATTTAAACAATGTTAAAAAATCGTGGATAATAAATTCGAATTTTATTTTGGGTAATTCGAATTTTTGGCGCGCTAATTGAGGTATAAATTTTAATCTGCGACTCAAAATAATTGTACATTTATCGGGAAATAAGTTTTAGTTACGATCGATATTCGGCAAAAGGTTTGCGTTAGACCAAGTGCATGGAAGTCAGTGCCATCGTACAGTCTGATAACTCCCCTTCCCCTCCCGCCCACCGACTGTCCCAAAACAGGACCAGGCCAAGCTGAGCAATTCGCCAAAGAATTGGGAAAGCAAAATTTCAAAGCTAACACTGGGCGTATGACAGAAGTGTGCACTGTGAATGTAAGTGATTCATACTTCAACTCTTTGAATGAGTTGGAATCTTTTATAATGGACGAGATACTAAATTCAAGGAAACAGACCAAAGTACTTTACTTCGTACTGTAGTTTGTTGAAATATAATTTATTAAAAACTTCTTTAATTCGAAGTTTTGGTTAATTCGAAGTTTTTGACTGGTCCCTAGAGGTTCGAATTATCCAAGTTTCAATGTAGTTGGAAAATTGCCCTATGTGTTTTATAATGTTCCACATGATGTCATAGTAACTTGAGAATTTTTTGGTTAACTTAGAAACTAATTTTGTTGTGAAAATTTGACTCCTCAAACTGTACCACATTATCTGAAATCACCCAAAAGTGAAATAATATGGGAGACTGACAAAAATGAAAGAGAGGAGAGAACTTAGCTCACTCAGCTGATCGGGTTTAGCTCATCATTACACTCGTATTACCCATCATTGTTATTTCCATATATATACATTTGTTTCTATTATTTCATCAATTAATCAACTTTTCAAGACTACTAAGTTTTCAAAATAAAATTCTTCATGGAAATCTATGGAAACATCATCATGCTTCTGAATCATTTTATCTAAAACATTCGAGCACATGAAGGGAGCTCCGGGGCCCCATAGTTAGGTAATTTTTGTCTTACGGACGGTAACGAACTGTGACAAATCAACTCATCTAGTCTTCATCCACTCATCATTTAACACGGATTCATCCGAAGTCCAGAAATAGGGTATTCGGATTCAATAGCTGTAAGAAATAGGAGTTTCCAATGAACAAACTACGTTCCTTTTATAGAATTATTTTATTGAGGTCGAGTATAACATTCGATTCCAATATTCAAATCGGTGGCATAGGGCCGCGCATCGCACACAAGTATTCAGAACTTCATTCACAAAACTTCAAAACAGATCGACGTAGTGAAAATCGACGGAGTTGTCATCATTCAATAAAATAGCTGGCGTAGGAATAATAACTAAAACGTAAAGTGGTTTGGTCAAGTAAAACTATCGGACTTTGTAGGAATACCGACGAGAAGGAGAAGGGAAAAGATAGTATGATAAGCGAGGTATATAATATAAGGGATTCATTCCTCAACTGCGCGTGTGCAAAAACTTCCAGTTCTGAAAAAAATCCCAGAACTAGTAGTGGAACTGATTCCGAACGGTAGTCAACGCCTAAAGGAACAGCGAACGAGGCGTACCGAACGAGTTCTGTCACTAAACGAACGCCCAAAAGGGGTCGTGGTCACTCCCGAACCGCTCAGAACTCTTGGCCGAACTAACCTTTTTAATTCGATTCCGGTATCGGAAGGCGTATCGATACTGCAGGCCTCGATAGAATTTTGATACTTGTATCGATAATTGAATGCTATCGATACATCCGTACCAAGAATACGAGTAGATCTCGTATCTGACCAAACTCTCGTTTTGGAAAATTGCATCTTCAGGTTGTGAGTCCAAATTTCCAGATATTAGCTCTATTTCACGTTGTCTTGAGCTCCAAAAGCACTCATTCCCGAGGAAATTCCTCGCTGAATCGCGTGGTGTGGCTGAAAAAACATCATTTTGAGCAGAAAATTGCAAAAAAAAAGTGTAAAATATATGTACAAGGCAATTTTCTCGTATCTCGTACGTATCCCAGTAAGTCTTCAGCCGCTGACGCGCGTGGACCTGTTTGTTGGTATTATCGTTCATTATGTCTCAGTGTAGAGTCTGTCAGGCTGGATTCGCCCAGAGTTTTACTTTTCAAAACTTTGAAATACGAACAACCAACTTTCTTGTTTGAAAAATTTACTTTCATGTGTGACATTCATATTATTAAAACTAGAAATTCACCTAGATTATTACAGTTTCCACTGCATTACACTATGATGTATAACCGTTCGTTTCATGCACATGCCACCAGATTCTACAATGAAAATGTTGACTTATTCGATACTAGAAAAAATGTAAGTGCCTTTAAAAATGCACTAAAGAGTAATTTTTGAGCAGATGTGTATAATTTATGTAATTTATAAGCATTATGTTAATTTATTTTACGGCGTTTTCAGCCGCTGAAGATTGATTTATGATTTTCTAAGTTTTTTGTATATTTGAATTTTCTGTCAAAATGGTGGAGAGGGCCTACCTACAGATGGGCCAAAATTTCTGTGAGCGCGACCAGAACTGGTCGGGTCTAGGCGAGGGGGTTGTCGGGGGTACTTTTGTGAAAACATCCGCGCGGATGTTTTTAGTGCGGGTAATAGCGAAACGTCCACGCGCACAGAAATACAATGCGGAGAACAACAGGCTATGTTTTTAGTGCGGCTAATAGCGAAACGTCCACGCGCACAGAAATATTGGCCCATCTGTACCTGGTGGCCCTAATTTTGTCAGATTCACAATAAAAACAGTCAAACATTCGAGTTTCTATTTACAAAAAGCCTGATACGTTTTTTCTAATACAAAATTGGTAGGTACTGCTCTACATGGCGGGAAAAAAAATCCTTGTCTAAATGTATATGTAGGATACTAGAAGAAATAATCGTGGTTGCCAAAATCCGAAAACCGTATCTGATCTGACAACAGAAAATACATTCGTATGATCAAAATGTTGGGAAGAAAATTCGTTTCTGCCACTGATTCCGAAATGGTATCAGACGCCACGAGTCCTAAAATACTAAGATATAAATTCTTATCTGGACATTCAAGAGTTTTGAAATTCGTATGTACCTGAATACTAATGAAATAATCGTATCTGAGGTCCAGATGCGGGTTTTTGCTCTAGAAAAGGCCAGTGACGGGATTTCCATTGGTAAATAGAACCAAAACGTAGTTAATCCGATAGCTGTAAGCCGTTTTTGAGGCATTTCCAGAAGAGATCCGAAGTCGAGACTAGCAAAATCGAACCCCCCCCCCCCCCCCCCTTCTCAAGGGTGGGTACCATCGACATAATGTGGCCAAAAATGCAGATACTAAATTCTTAGTACGGCAGAATAGCTGAGGTATAGTTAACATAATAATAATAAATTTTTATTGCCATAAACATCGTCAATAACAACAATAGAGCAAAAGTCATTTTAAAAAATAAGTAAATAAATGTCTGAGGGGAGAAGGACAAGGGTGTGGAGTGTGGAAGAAAAGGGGGGGAGGCAGAAAGCTTCCGAGTGTAGCCGGCCGGGGCGCTCTGGCCCCGCCGGCCCGGACCCACCCACCATGGCGGCTCCCGGGGTCACCTGCCCATTTCTGAACAGGCAGCCCTAACAAGTGAGAAAGGTTACTCTGACCCGGAAAAAACGCCAAGGGGGCCGCCCCCAGGCCGGCCCGGAACACCCAGGCCACGCACCAGAGCCCACAGTCACACAAATAAATAACATTCACTCCAAAACAACATACCCTAAAACCTAATATCACAGACACATATCAGTAAATAACAACAAGCCAGCATAGAGTACTATCATACGAAATTTCTCTGCTGCAAAATAAATCTCAATGCTAAGATGATAAAAATATTATACAAATAACTTTTTGATGGATTGACGTTTTTTATGCGTGTGCTACGTAATAATAATAATAATAACAAAGCTGATAAATAGATCATGCTGTTTGCTGAAATAAAAACAATGAAAAATTAACAGAAAAGAACATCAAACAGAATAGACTGTTCACCTTAGATTGAAAAATTCACTGACAGAATACAGTTCCTTGTCAATTAAAAACTTCTTTAAAGACTTTAAAAATAAATGAAGTGCGGAGTTAATCGGTAGAACATATTTTTGAATGTAGAGGAAAAAATGATTTTATAGGTGTACCTCGCAAATATCTAAAATGTAATGAACGCGGAAAAACTGGTATCACTGGAATTCAATCACACCAATTTTCTGAGAAGATGAGCCAACCCCGAGAAGCGCCGGTTTTAAATCTCTCGGTAATTCATTTACTGCGAAAAACGAGTTAGGGGCCCCACGAAAACTGATGCTACAACGGGATTGGTGATTTGAGCCGGATACTTCCAAGAAAGTTAACTGTCAACGGAATAATATGGACTTTTTAGCGATATCTTCTTGTTCTTCTTTATATATAATTGCGAACGGTCTTTGAAATTGTGAAGAACTTCGCGGTCCGATTTCAGTGTTAGACGGCTCATTCTAATCAACACGGCCCCAAGTTTGTTGCATAAGTGTCACCGTTCGTCTCTATACCCACCTTGATCGTGTTCTGGGCGGTCCCTATCAACGAGAGTTGTTTATTAGGCTGTGGCGGTAACAACAGTTGCCATCAATTCACGGTAAGTAAGAAACGTAGTGTAGTTACTAACATCTAGGAGAGTTCTTTCTGAACGAAGAAATTGAAACTGAAGAACTTAGCGGACTTTATATAATATTCCGAATCAGCACGGCCCCAAGTGTCGGTAAGTAAGAAACGTAGTGATCAGCTGAGCTTTTCTGATCAGCTGAGTGAGCTAAATTCTTTCCTGTTCACTGTAGGAAGTTTAAATTTGATAACTCTCTGGAGCATTAAGAGACGAGTGAAGTGATGAGGTCTTTTCTGATCAGCTGAGTGAGCTAAATCCTTTCCTGTTCACTGTAAGAAGTTGAAATTTGATAGGGAGACTCTCTGTTTATTATAGGCTGTGGCAGTAACAACAGTTGCCACGGTAAGTAGGAAACGTAGTGTAGTTACGAACATCTAGGAGCGTTATTTCTGAACGATCTTTGAAATAGTGAAGAACTTCGCGGACCGATTTCAGTGTTAGTCGGCCTCAAGTGTCGCCCGTCCGTCTCTGTGCCTATCTTGATCGTGTTCTAGATTAGGGCTTTTCAAGCCCTAACAGGCCTCTAGTTTCATATAAATTCAAATCTTGTTGCTCTCTTTATTCCATGCTCTCTTTTCACCTCCATGCTCTTCTTACTCTGTGCTATCTTTTCTCTATTTTTGTTTATTTTCGCCATCAGCTTATTATTTCTCTCTACCACACTCAATTTTCATTATTATTTTTTGAGTTACTTACTTGATTATTGTATTTTCTCTTGTGAGGAGTAGGTTAACAGTGATGTTTCAGGAATTGTTGTTTCGTTTTTTGTTGTTGGTAGCTATGGTTTGTTGACTAATGGATGTAGATGATTTTCAATTTGTATATATTTTGACATGGATATGTCTTTTGGCTGGGGGTCAAGGAATTTTTCGCGACACTTTTTTTTTCCCGACCAGCACATTTTCTATTGATTTTCACGTACAACCAAGGCGTTACTAGGGAAGAGTAACTCCCATAGTTTTCATAGTAGGAAAATCGTTCGCCACTTTTTGGAATGCTGATTTATTACTCTAAGTTCAAAACTAATATGAATGCTGATTTATTAATCTAAGTTCAAAACTAATATTGTTTTGTAACCATAATGGAATAATCTTGTGAAAAGAAGGGACTACATGGTTGGTATACAATTGAGTAGTAGGTACCAACTGGTAAGCAGTAGGTACCTACTAGACGTATCCATGATCTTTTGTTTTTCCCATCAAGGGAGAAATTAATGTTTCCTTTTCGTTTCTATCTTACCATTCTTTTTATTTTTTCTCGTGTTTAACTACTAACCATCCATTTTTTATCGCTTTCCTGACACTGAGTTGACTTGGTGAGTACCGACTTCCCAACAAGAAGGTACACCCTTTTATACCAAATCTTTTGTTGTTGTTTTACCTTGTTAGTTCCTGATAAATGTTTATTTTTTTATTGTTATCCATTAATAATATTTTAACATTCCATCTTTATTTTTACTTTTTATGTTTGGTTTGTTTTCCTTAGGTGAACCTCTATCTTGATCTGACTAATCCGTTATATTCGGATGTATATGAATTTTTTCCTGGTCTCACCACTAAGTTTCCTGTTTAAATTAGTTTTTATCTATTATATTTTGTTTCGTTTTTTTGTATCCAACATCTAATGTCTTGTCCGTGTAGAAATCTGACGATGTCCTCAGCAAGAGGACGAAACGTAATAAAATAGAACAATAAGGGGCCGTTTATCAATCACAGATAAAGCCCAGGAAAACTCTAGGTAACTAGCAGCCTCAGATAACTTCTCGTTGGCTGTTTATCAACTCACATTTATCCGCAAGATACCGCTATCTGCTTGGTATCCTGGAGACTCACCTCCCTCAGTTAGCCATTTAACTTGTGGGTACAGTTATGTGGAGAGGTTATATAGCTTGTACTATTAATAATATAATCTATATAACTATAAAATAAAGTCATATAAGATAGTCATGATGTATAATAACGAAGTTGAATTGATGGATTCGGACTTTTCGGATGAGATCATTCAATTTTTGGAATATGAACGGTGACCGTGCACGGTCCGGCCACGCCCGGATTATTTTAATGAACTTGACGATGTAGATTTTCACACACGTTTCCAGTTGTCGAAAGAAACTACTATGTTTGTGCTGCGGTTGATATAAGGTAAAATAGAATCCCACAGTGATAGGAACAACTCTATATCGCCTATCACAAAACCATCCTCCATCATCCTCACAACCGTAATAAAATATAAATGAACTGTTTTTACAAATTGGTCTAAAATATATTTATATTACCCGCTCCCTAACCCACCGTGATGAAATTTTTGTTTACTGAGAATGATTATTACGTCTAATTCGGTATTTAGCACATCCCTGATCACAATATCAGCTTTTAATGTTTTGCCTTTGATGAGCTTAGCGAGAAAAACTTTTCCAGCTTGTCTTTGTTCTGGCACTATCTTGAGACTGGACAAAGTTGTTCGCACCGCCTGAGCTGGCAAATGCAGAAATTGAGGCCTAATCTGCCGAACATCCTTTATTGGAACGATTTCTTTGTTTCCAAAATCAATAAAGAAAACTTCCATCGTACAAGCATCAAAGATCGCAGATACCGTTGCACGAAGCCATTTCCGTCTGGGGCCAAGGGTTCTTTGCAACCCCAATGCTAACACCACCTCTTGTTCCGTAGGAGTGGTTTTGAGAAGAGGATGGGGGGATGTGCTATCACACGAGTTCAGATCTCGATACAGGGTTTCCAGGGTTTCTCTGACCCCATACTCATTTATATCTGAATATATAGAATGTAGGGTGGCAAAGAATGAGTTAGCATTCTCCACATGTTCCACTCGTAGGAAAGTTGTAGATCCTTCACGTGGTAAATCTAAATTATTGTAAGGTCCTCTTTCAATTTCTTCCTTGTCATTTGTCCAGCCATCTGTGTTCAATGTATGCTCTTTGTTGCAGCCAATCCTGTAGCAAGATCCTTTCTTTTTGTAGGGCTGGCAAATGCGGTTTTCGTCCTTTGGCTGGTACTCGTCTTCCAAATTAGATATCACATTTTCGAAAGACGTTTCATATTCTCCGGGGATTACTTCCACGTAACATCTTGGCATGAACTCCGGTGCGCTTATAGACATTTTACTGCTACTGCTGGGGCTTGATTTCTCCACTTTCAAAGAAGGTGGAACGTCCTTCTCAGTACTGGCGGAAGAGGATGCGTTTGATGAAAAAGTGTTACCAGTGATGGATGGGTCTCCGTTCCTGAGGGGCTCTTTTTTGATTTTTGAAAATGAGAATGATGGTTCTTCTAATGCAGGTACTTCATATTTGATAATTTTCTGATTGAACCTTATAGTTTCCTCATCTGTATACTGTTCCATCCAGGTGGATACTTTCTCCAATGAAAGGCCAACTAGGTCAGGATGTGGTTCATCCAAATTTCCACATTCGTCAATCGTTTGTGGACCAGGTCGGTTCCCAATGTCGGGAACTAGGCTGGGATTCTGGGTATCAATTGCAATCATGTTGGGGGAAACTAGAGGATTGATATTTAAACTTGAGGTTGTGGGCTCGTATTCAACTACATCGTTTTCAACCTTTGGGGAGCCACTGAAGAATGGATCAATACACTCTTCACCAAGCACAGTCATGATATCGTCATCAGCATCCGGATTGATTGATTTCAACGCAGCTAACAACTTGCCATTAATCCAAGAGCTAAGGTTCACTTCCTCTGATAGGTTATCATTGTAACCGTATATTCTGACATAAAACTTAGGCGGAGAAAAGCCTGGTAATGTTTCTAGAATGTCGACAGTGAGTAGACAATCACTTATAGATTATACTTATTGTTGGTTACCAACCGGCTGTATCCAACGTAAGCAATAAAACATTCATTCCGTTTTCTGCATTTGACCTGGCTTCTAACTTATTGTAGAATAAGTGACTTAACATGGCGCTGTGGAGTAAAGGACGTGCGAGGACTTCAAGGGGACGTCAAGAGGACTTCGATGATACACCATCGCTTCTGACGTCAACGACGACGACGGGGTTCCGATACCAAGGGCCGGTGCCCGACAGATTTGATTTCAAATCGGACGACTGGCCGCGCTGGTTGAAGCGGTTTGAGCGTTATAGGATGTCTTCGGGGCTGTTCAAGGAGGCGGAAGCCATACAAACTAACTGCCTGATGGGACACATGGGCGACGAAGGTGAGGACATTCTATCTTCTTTTGATTTACCTGAGGGAGAAATTAGTTACGACATTTTAGTTGAGAGATTCTCCAAATACTTTCAGAAGAATGTAAATGTAGTTTTTGAACGGGCACGGTTCAGAAAATGCTATCAACAAGAAGGGGAGCCATTTGATTCTTTTTTAACGCGTCTTCACCAGCTCGTTAAATTTTGCAATTACGGAGTCCTAAAAGATGAAATGATCCGTGATCAAATCGTCATAGGAGTGTTAGATTCAAAGCTCTCAGAGGAACTGCAGTTAGACAGTAACCTTACGCTATCATCTGCTGTGTATAAGGCTAAGCAATCGGAATTGGTCAAGAGCCAGCAAGATACGGTCCGGTTTGAGCGAGGGGTCGCGGTAATACAAACCAGCAGAGCAAAAGGCTCTTCCAGGCCTGTTCACGGCCAACTTCAGAGAGGGGTATGTTACCGCTGTGGTCGCCAGGGGTTCCACACCCAAGACAGTTGTCCTGCTGCCAAAGCTAGGTGCAATTTTTGCAAGGTGGAGGGGCATTTCGCAGTATGCTGCTTTAAAAAGAAGCGCGCAGCTACAGACGAAGTGATGTTGGAGAATTCGGGGCAACATTTAGATGTTGAATCAATTAGACTGGGTGCTGCGGCTTTACACATTGACCATGTTTCTGGCACTTCAGTTTCGGCCCCCATCGTTGTTCCAATACGCCTAAATTCACACCTCGTCAGTTTTAAGGTTGATACTGGGGCAGATGCGACGTGTGTTCCACGTCCGTCCTGAACATCGTAGGGATTTCACCTTCGGCTCTAGTTCCTTATAATGGGAGGATAAGCCACGCTGGGCGTGGCACTCTCACCTGTTTAGGTACATTTTCTGCAAAACTCCGATACGGTCCTCTCTGTACGCAGGATCAGATTTTTGTCATAAAGGAATTGGCTACCCCTCTTCTGGGTAGGTCTTCAATAGAGGGACTAAAGCTCATATCCGTAAACAGGTGCCCTTCCATTCAAGAAATACAGGTGGAAGATGATTTTTCAGAGCTTTTTCAACCTCTTCCAGGGACTATGGCAGGCGGCTCGTATAAGATCAAATTGAAGGCCCATTCCATACCATACGCCATTACAGCCCCACGCCGAGTTCCGTTAGCTCTAATACCAGCAGTCAGGGACGAGCTTAAAAGAATGGAAACCAACGATATAATTTCTCCTATTACCGAGGGTACAGAGTGGTGCGCCCCAATTGTGGTTGTAGGTAAAAAAGACGGGACTATTCGTCTATGCGTAGACTACACTGAATTGAACAAATTTGTGGTCCGGGAGCGTCTTATTCTTCCCTCCACGGAGGATACGTTAGCCAAAGTACAAGGCGCCAAGCTTTTCTCCAAATTGGATGCTAGAATGGGGTTCTGGCAGGTACCACTGGATGAAGAATCCAGAAAACTAACTACTTTCGTGACACCATTTGGCAGGTACTATTTCAAAAGGTTGCCATTTGGTATTTGTTCGGCTCCAGAACATTATCAGAAGCGTATATGCCAAGCTCTTGAGGGTCTGGAGGGCTGTGCAAATTTGATGGACGACGTCCTTATTTTTGGGGCGACTCGCGAGGAGCATGACCGCAATTTACGCAACGTTTTAAGTCGATTCAAAATGCACAACATTACGCTGAACAGAGAAAAGTGTTTGTTTCGCAAATCGTCCACCGTTTTTTTAGGACATTTGATATCTTCGGAAGGGATTGCTCCAGATCCCAAGAAAACTGAAGCGGTCAGCAAAATGGAACCTCCAAGGGATCTTAAAGAGCTACGACGTTTCCTTGGAATGTACAACTACCTAACAAGATTTGTCAAAGATGCTGCAGATATTTCCAAACCCCTACGAGACCTCCTCAAATCCAAAACGGTGTATTTGTGGTCGCAGGTTCATGCTGAGGCGTTTAATAAAATGAAATCCGCAATGGCTTCCACTCCGGTACTGCAGCAATTTGATCCTAACAGCGACATCCGAGTCTCCGCGGATAGTTCCTCTTTTGCTTTAGGGGGAGTACTTGAACAGAAGTTTCAAGGACAGTATCGTCCAGTAATGTATATATCGCGTGGATTAACTGAAACAGAACGAGGCTACGCTCAAATTGAGAAGGAAGCACTCGCGTTGACCTGGGCTTGTGAACGCCTTTCGTTGTATTTGCTGGGCAAGCATTTCTTTTTGCAAACTGATCACAAACCTCTGATCTCGCTGATGGGGTCAAAACCATTGGCTGACCTAACTCCTCACTTGCAACGGCTACGCCTGCGGCTTATGAGGTTTGATTACTCACTCAATCGTGTTTCAGGGAAAGACTTCCATGTTCCTGATGTACTGTCTAGAGCAAATGATGCCGGACTTGATGCTGCTGATTACGAGCTAGGGGAGGTTCTAAAAGACAACGACAACTTGATATACAACACGCTACCAGTTTCCGATGTTCTACACAATGTTATTAAGGAACAATACTTGAAGGATCAAACGCTACAATCTGTGATCAGAAAATTGGCAGATGGGTGGGAGCAAGAGGATGACCCATGTCTCCGCCAATACCACAAGTTTCAACATCTACTTTCTTCACATGACGGCATGATTTTGTATGGCACGAGAATTTTGGTTCCTAAAGCGTTGAGGAGTCTGATGTTGGACAAACTCCATTCAAGTCACCTGGGAGTTGGGAAATGTCGCAAGTTAGCACAGGAAACGGTTTGGTGGCCGGGCATCAATGCTGACATAGAGCGAAAAGTCAGGGACTGTTTTACGTGTGCCAAGTATCGCTCAAGTCATTCGGATCCTATGATTTCCACAGACTACCCTCAACTACCATGGTCAACAGTGGGAATGGACTTCCTTCCTGAAGGCCAGAGGGGACTTGTATCTAGTACTACAAGATTATTATTCTCGGTTCCTCGAAATTCATCAGGTCAGAAACAACCAGGCCCTCACCGTGGTGAGACTTCTGAAGCAGATTTTTGTCAGATATGGGGTGCCGCACAAGGTACGTTGCGACAATGGTCCCCCATTCAACAGCCACGTATTTGTAGACTTCGCCAACCAGTTCGGCTTCGAGATCATAACCAGTAGCCCTACATACCCTCAATCTAACGGGCTCGCGGAAGCTGCAGTGAAGACGTCCAAGCTACTGATTTTAAAATGCACCGATTGGACAGAAGGTCTTCTGCATTACAACACTACCTCACTCGAAAATGGGTACTCTCCATCAGAACTTCTAATGGGCCGCAAGGTCCGAACCACAGTTCCAGTCCTGCAAGATACTCTGAGACCAGCTCTGGTAAATGATCCGTCTCTAAGGTATAAGGAGCAGAAGAGAAGAGAGGATTCAAAAATGCGTTACAATCGTAGACATGGAGCTTCAACGGAAAGGCCCGAATTGGAACCCGGGCATGAAGATGGCAGGCCGCATTCTGAAGAAGATGGATCAACCTCGGTCTTATTTGGTTGAGACGGAGAAAGGCGGGCGGATCCAGCGAAATCAGTTCCACCTCGCCCCTTTCAAGCCTGATGTTCATCGAGAAAGAAGGGGAGATGTGGTATACTCGTAGATTATACTTATTGTTGGTTACCAACCGGCTGTATCCAACGTAAGCAATAAAACATTCATTCCGTTTTCTGCATTTGACCTGGCTTCTAACTTATTGTAGAATAAGTGACTTAACAGTTTCCAGTTGTCGAAAGAAACTACTATGTTTGTGCTGCGGTTGATATAAGGTAAAATAGAATCCCACAGTGATAGGAACAACTCTATATCGCCTATCACAAAACCATCCTCCATCATCCTCACAACAGTAATAAAATATAAATGAACTGTTTTTACAAATTGGTCCAAAATATATTCATATTACCCGCTCCCTAACCCACCGTGATGAAATTTTTGTTTACTGAGAATGATTTCTACAGACACCAAATTATATCGAGCAAAATATTATAAAACAAGGGGGGGGGGGGGGGGGGGGGGAGAATAAAATACATTTAGAAACAATCTGTTGAATATAGCGTAAATACTTCAGTTCATTCCCCCTCCATCATTCCTCCTCTCAAAAATCCGTCCACAAAATGAAATCTCCGATTTTTAGCACATCCAAACCTATACCTATCTACTTTTTACCGATAGACGTCGTGTAGAACTAAAAATACCAGTGTTGTGAGGCTGTTTTGTGGGGAAATCATTGTTGTAGTAGTGGTCCCCCCTTTTTTCCCTCAGACGAAGTTATCTGAGCAGTTAGCTGTCTATAGTTAGCTACCTGAGGGGATAAAGTTGATTCATAAACGCCCTACGAAATTTGTTGCGGTAACTACCTGAGGTTTGTCTAGAAGTTACCGCTGTGATTGATAAACGGGCCCTTAATTAAATAATTTCATTTCATTTCCTTGGGCCGCTTCCCGACTAATCCCAAAAAACAATAAGTACTTACGGCCGACCAAACTACCTAGATCATATAAAATCAAGCTATAGAGCCAGTGTAATTCCACGCATCGTCCCATAACGCAACATTGCACCAGTGGTTTGGGCGCGAAAGTCTCGAAAAAGCATCCCGATACGGCCGCGTAGACAGCTAGTCGACCACCTCGCCGCAACTTGAGTAGGTAATTGACTGAAAATGGATCAAAATAATTATTTTTATCTCGGCCGGGGATACCATTGTCCGGAAGAACACAAAATGAATACGTTCTCTCTGTAATTATCTGTGATCAAGTATATTCGAAATATCAGATTTTCTTCCTTTCTTTTATTCTTGAAATTTCTCTTCTAAAATTAATCCATCTTATTTAGTTCAGTAGAACCGAAAAATCAATAAGTGTGTGTGAGCGTGGCTGTCATTCCTAATGATATAATTCTCCTTATTTTTGAGATCAAAATTCCGTTCTTGCGCTAAAAAATAAATCAAGCATCCCAAAAGGAATTTGAGTTCGTTGGCCAACAAGCAATTTATGAGCGCGTTAAATTGGTCAAACTTCAACAACGCTCTAAAAAATGACTAGGGTCAAGCTTGAACAACAATCTGATTAGGCTTAAAAAAAAAAAAAAAAAAAAAAAAATTGGGGTACGAGTTTTGTTTGCTTCGGGGATGCATTTAGGGTCGTTAGGAGGTAAACATACTAAAAGTCCCCACCCCTAGAGGGCGAGGTAAGGGGGGGAGGGAGGCGCAAAGTTGAAAAATTCGGACTTTTTTCGGTTTTTTTCGCTTATAACTCGGAAACTAAGCGTTCTACAGAAAAACTTATTCGTTCCAAAATGAAAGCTGAGTAAATTTCCCACAAAAAACATTGCTTGAAAAGTTTTCTAGATTGAACCGTTCCCAAGATATTCGCTAATGAAAAACGGCCATGCCCGGAAATTTTCTTGTCGGGCTACTTTTTTCATCAAATTCAACCCCCACACCCCTCGAATCTCCTTTGTAGAACATCAAAGGATATCAAAATATGTTGTACTGCTTGACCGTTACCTTTCTGCATATATGTGCATATAAGTAAATATTATTTATATTAGTACCTATGTATTCTCACACCTACGGAATGAGGGTAAAGTAAAAAAATCTGCATATACAAAGTATAATGAACTGCTTTTATTAAAACGATTTTTTTATACTGAGTGCTCGGGGGTGTTCCTTAGTAAATTCAACTAGAAGAAGTACTCGTAAAAGAAACGTCACGTTCGGGGTCCATGTCCTCTTCTTCTTCGTCCTCGTTCAATGGAACGCCATTGAGGATATTTCCCTGGCAGTGAAAGCACGCCCCAGTGCAATTAAGCGAGGCCTTCTTGCAGGTACATCTACCACTGTCGCAGTTTTTCTGACAGCGGCAGAATATTGTTTTCAAGAGGTCTTCAGGAGCTGGGTCTTCATCAGTTAGCTTCGGTGATTACTGGCCATTTTCTGGTCTCCCATCCCGGGATTCCTTCCCCCCACACATCTGAGGACAGAGTGTTTTTCAACCACAGATGGATCTGGTTGTACACCCGATGGCAATGATATTTATTTGCTTGGAGGAGGAGGGAGGAGGAGGACGAGGGAGGAGGAGGAGGAGTGAGTGAGAAGGAGGAGGAGGAGGAGTGAGTGAGAAGGAGGATGAGAAGGGATGATGAGAAGGGAGGAGGAGGAGGAGGAGGATGAGGAGGAGGAGGATGAGGAGGAGGAGGGAGGAGGAGGAGGGAGGAGGAGGAGGGAGGAGGAGGAGTGAGGGAGAAGGAAGATGAGAAGGGATGATGAGAAGGGAGGAGGAGGAGGAGGAGGATGAGGGAGGGGGAGGAGTGACGGAGGAGGAGGAGGATGATGAGGGGGGAGGAGGAGGGAGGAGAAGGATACTATTGAACGTCTGCATAAAATGACAACGAATCCAGGGTCAATAAAATATTAAATGATTTTCCTTGTCAATTTAATTTAAGTTATTATCAATGTGATTTTGAAACAATGTGATTTTGTTTCAATTTACTGTTGCCAAGAAACTACCAAATATTGAAACAACAATAAAATTAACTGAGAACACGTTCATTTTTTTACCGTTAAAGGGGTCCCTATTGGGCGAACCCGGAAGGGCGCTTGCTCGACGCCAATTTTTTCTTTGAATACCATCAAATAACTGAAATATCTCCTACTGAACTTTTCTCTTCAAGACTTTATATTACACTAGGGTTAATTTTAAAAACATGGCTTATATAAAATTTAAATGACGATTTTGTAAGAGCAATGTAGCGATATAACTAATTTCAAGTAGGAAATAGAACAGAACAAAATCTTAAAAACCAACATTTGAGCTGAACACAGCTTACGTATATAAACACATGTATCTACAAATATTCATATGTGATCATGTTATGTATTTATGTGAATATAGTTAGAAAGCAGTAAAACATATTTTGATGTCCTTTGATGTTCTAAAACGGAGATTCGAGGGGTGAGGAGTTAAATTTGATGAAAAAAAGGGGCCCGAAGGAAAATTTCCGGACATAGCCGTTTTTCATTAGCGGATATCTTAGGAACGGTTCAATCTACAGAACTTTTCAAGAAGTGATTTTTGTGGGAAATTTACTCAGCTTTCATTTTGAAACGAATAATTTTTTCTGTAGAACGTTTAGTTTCCGAGTTACAAGCGAAAAACCGAAAAAAGTCCGAATTTTTCAACTTTGAGCCTCTCCCCCCCCTTGCCTCCCCCTCTAGGGGCGGGGACTTTTAGTATGTTTACCTCCTAACGACCCTAAATGCATCCCTGAAGCAAACAAAACTCGTACCCCAATTGCTCTCTACACCCCTCTTTTGAGCATTCATTGACTGAACTATATGTATTTTTCAAAAGAATATCAAGTCAAAAGAGTATAAATTAACAACAAGCGGGACATAGAAAAAAGTTTGCCCAAAATTATGCCGAAATATGTACTTGAATCTCAATAAAATTATGAAAAAAAAAATGATAACAACTACAAAACCCCATATTCTAGGCTATATGGATCAAAATAATTATTTTTATCTCGGCCGGGGATAACATTGTCCTCTGATAGAAAGACTCCATTTATCACTGTACCAAGCAACAACTCTTGGTACTTCCATCACTTTTATGTGGGTGCCAAGCCATGTTTGGTATCTATGGCAATGAGTCTGCTGATGCTCTTGCAAGGAGAGCCATTGGTGATAGCGCCATTGAGATCTCGCCTATGCGCATTGAGGATAAAGTATCCTAGTCTGCGTGGTCTGCGTGGTGTCCTTCAGGACCTTTGCCCGGTTGGTCCATTTGTGACCCAACTTTCAAGGAGGGACCGCATTGTGGTCAATCGGGTTGCTACTGGCCATACACGTCTTACCCATGGACACCTGCTTAAAAATTTCTATGTTCACAAACTGCTGGGTTTTAAAACAATGTAACAATATAATACACTAACTCAAGTCATTCGCCTACACGGTCATGCTGCATAACTGGAACTTATTTTATTCAATATTTTATATATATATATATATATATATATATATATATATATATATAATTATATACTCCTATCGATGGTACATAGTTCAGCGAACGACACTTTCGAATCTGTGACCAGAAATACCATTCGCCAAACGATGTAAACTTCAATCATTGCTGTAAAGTTTCAGAAATTGATTCTCAGGGCGATTGCAAGACTTTCCATTCACCCTTCGGGTTGAGTAAGGAAGGTAAAAAAACGGTCCCCGCCTGGTGGGGTACCTAATTATACTGGAAATGTCCGCACTGAAAAACAGGTGAGTAAATACAGTGTGCAATAAATACACACTGATTTCACAGGTGAGTAAATACAGTGTGCAATAAATACACACTGATTTCACAGGTGGGTTAATATTTTACTCAAGTTTTCAATAAGGTGGGAAGAACGCAGTAGGTAACTTCTACACCACGTTTCCATTGCATGTCCTCTTTGTTGTGTCAAGAAGTCAGCTCGCACTGGAAAAGTTTCTAGGAACTTCGAATGCGATTCAAGGTGCAGCGTTCCTCTCCTCCGGTTCTTCGAATGTCGCTCCACAGGCCGTCTATATACCGTGGTAGGAAGAAACAAATGGTGTGCCGACCAACGAACTATACTACTGGAATGATAACGTGCTCATTTGGAAGAAATAAATTGGGGGAAAAATGGGCGCTGTAAGTCGCGAAGGTAGATTTAAAAAACTTTTAAAAAATATACAGTTATAAGCTCGATAAATGCAGCACAATAATTGATATGCATATGATTGATAGTTGATAAGGATTATCTATCTGATGCGCTAAAATATATGAATAATAACAATCAAACATATTTTCTTAAAATGAAGTAATTTTTCTTCCATGTGATGTTTCACATATATTTTTGTGTACCGATAATTACTAACTAACGAAAATAACAGACTGGGCGCTGTAAGTCGCGAAGGCAGATTCAAAAAACTTTTAAAAACATAAACAGTTATAAGCTCGATATATGCAGCACAATAATTGATATGCACATGATTGGTAGTTTATACGAATTATCCATCTGATTCGCTAAAATATATTAATAACAACTAAACTTCGAATGCGATTCAAGGTGCAGCGTTCCTTTCCTCCGGTTCTTCGAATGTCGCTCCACAGGCCGTCTATATACCATGGTAGGAAAAAACAAGGGTGTGCCGACCAACGAACTGTACTACTGGAATGATAACGTGCTCATTTGGAAGAAGTGAAAAGGGAAAAAAAACTGGGCGCTTCAAGTCGCGAAGGTAGATTCAAAAAACTTTTAAAAAATACACAGCTATAAGCTCGATATAAGCAGCACAATAATTGATATGCATATGATTGATAGTTGATACGAATTATCTATCTGATTCGGTAAAATATATTAATAACAATCAAACATATTTTCTTAAAATGAAGTCATTTTTCTTCCAAGTGATGTTTTAAATACATTTTTGTGTACCGATAACGAAAACGAAAATTACAGACTGGGCGCTGTAAGTCGCGAAGGCAGATTCAAAAACCTTTAAAAAAAAAATATACAGTTATAAGAACTGGGCACTGTAATCTGTAAACTGACACTATAAAACTGGGCGCTGTAAGTTGCGAAGGCAGACTAACGTATTTAAACTAAACATATTATTCTCAACATACTAAACGCATTTTCTTAAAACGAAGTCATTTTTCTTCCATGTGATGTTTTAAATATATTTCTGTGTACTGATAAATACAAACGATAATAATGAACTGGGCGCTGTAAATCGCGAAGGCAGATTCAGAAAACTTTTAAAAAATATTCAGTTATAAGCACAATAATTGATATGCATAGGTATGTTTGATAGTTGATACGAATTATCCATGATTTATATTATTGTATAATTATACTGAAATACTAATAATGAAATGAAATACAAATTTCTCAAAAAAGATTCCTTCTGAAAAATGAAATTTTCAAAACCAAAACAAAATATTACAAAACTTCGATGTTGGTGTGGAAGTGACCTTGATTTCTTGGGCACTTCCACTCCAACATCGAAGTTTTGTAATATTTTGTTTTGGTTTTGAAAATTTCATTTTTCAGAAGGAATCTTTTTTGGGAAATTTGTATTTCATTTCATTATTAGTATTTCAGTATGACCTTGATTTCTTGGGTGATTATTTGAATATTTCTTAACATAACATGAAATCTTCCATTTAGGTCGAAAATGGAGGGGGAAAAATATTATTCTTCCATGAGACCGAACGGCCTTTCATTCCGTAGGAGGAAACGCGAGGGAGGGTATTTATAAAACAGGAGAAAAAACTTCAAACATATGAACTTCTTCCCTAAATTTTGAATTTCAGTCATCAAAGCCCTTTACACGATTTTCAGCTCATAATTTCCTCAGTTTTTTCCCTCCCAAGTTGAATTCCTGCATACAAATTCAATATAAATAATTTTGTACTCTCCCCATCAACGCATTTCGGTAATTTTTCGTTATAACCCCCCCCCCCCTCCCCTCAGGCATTTGGTACTTCTTACTTAGATTATATACTTACGTAGAATTAGTGACAATCTCAAGCTGTGAGAAGAAATTATATATATATATATATATATATATATATATATATATATTAAAATTAATATAAATATATATATATATATATATATATATATATATATATATATTAAAATTAATATATATATTTTTTAAATATATATATATATATTTTTTTTAATATTTTTTTTTAAACGTGGTTTCAGAAGTTGCCAATGTCTGTGAGGATTTGTTGAAACAAATTGGCGTGGTTGTAGCTTGATTGCCTCCACATGAATTCGCACAAGTAGAATGCACATGAATTCGCACAAATAGAACAGAATGCTGTGTATAGGTTGGTTGTCTGGATGCTCACAAGCTCGCATCTCAAAATTACATAACATCAAGAAATCAATCCCTTAGTAAAAATACAGATTAGTTGGAAATGTAGGTCAGAATGATGTGTATACTTTGGCGGTCTGGATGTTATTATCTCAACCATTCATAACATAACATAATCCAAGTAAGAAGTAATGCCTAGAAACATCGGGCGGGCGGGCGTGTTGGAGACATATTGACTGGGGGGAGGGGGGATAACGGAAAAGTACCCGCATTTCAATGATTCATTCAAGCATATTTTTTAACAATACATGAAATCTTCTATTTACGTCGAAAATGGAGGGGAAAAAATGTTATTCTTCCATGAGACCGAACGGCCTTTCCTTCCGTAGGAGGAAACGCGAGGGAGGGTATTTATAAAACAGGAGAAGGCGCGGACGCACAGGAACGGAGGTGGGGATCCGCCACCAGACCCGCCTCCGTCACCCCTGTGCCAAATATACCTTCGGGACCAGTTCAAACACCGCTAACGGTTCGTTCACTATCGGGAAAACACAGCGGTACGAACTTGAAGGAAAAACACATAAAAGAAAAACCCGTGACGAAGAAATATTTCCGTGAACCGAAGCCCGCCGTTTTTCTCGAAGACAACGGGCGTTTTTTCCTTTAAAAAATTCGGTTTCAAATTGGGAAGCGATGGATCAAAAACCGGATCGCGGAGGGAAATTTTAAAGGTTTCTCGAGAGAACGGAGCGCTAGGACAATTGAAGACTCTATAGAATTTCTTACAATTATCGATACTTTGCTCACTGCCCATCAATAAAGTGTTGGTGATAAAGCATTTAAACGTATTTCGGAATACGTGGAGAGCGGTAGTTGATAGGAGTGATTTTTAGCCGTATTTAATCGAGGAGGTTTCCGAATGAAACAGAACTGCGAGATAGGGAAGATGTTCCACAGCTTCAAAGTGCTGAGGAGGAAGTCGCCGGACAAGAAGAACACGCAAAACCGGAAATCCACCAGTAAATGTGAGTTTTTTAATTTTCATTTAACATCCAATAATGTGCCTATTTGAAAATTTTCTTCACGTGTACCTAAAAATAAGTTCATTTATCAGTATATAGTATACTTATCTTAGACATACGTTTATTTATCCGTGCATATGAACTTACTATCATGTTATACAGCTTAGCTTAAACCGTTGCCGGGGTTGATTCAAATCGTATAAAGACACATCAACAGTACCTACGTTCAATGACGTATTTAGCTGCAAAATATCTTCACATACACCTAAACATGAGTTTATTTATCCGTACATACGTATACTTATTATCATGTTATACAGCTGAGCTTAAACCGTTGCGGGGGTTAATTCAAATCGTATAAAGACATCAACAATACCTACGTTCAATGACGTATTTGGTTGCGAAATTTCTTCACTTAAACCTAAACATACGTTTATTTATCCGTACAAAAGTATACTTATCATCAATTTATATACAGCTTAGCCCTAACAGTTGTCGGGGTTACTTAAAATCCTACGAAGACAAGACATCAACAGTACCTACGTTCAATGACGTATTTAGTTGCAACATTGCTCCACATATACCTAAACATACGTATATTTATTTATCCGTACATAAGTATACTTATTATCATGTTATATACAGCTTAGCTTAAACAGTTGTCGGGGTTACTTCAAATCGTAGGTATGAAGACATCAACAGTACCTACGTTCGATGACGTATTTAGTTGCGAAATTCCTTCACATATACCTAAACATACGTTCATTCATCCGTATATACGTATACTTACTATCATGCTACAAAGCATGGCTCAAACCGTTGCCGGGGTTGATTCAAATCGTATAAAGACATCAACAGTACCTACGTTCAATAACGTATTTATTTGCGAAATTTCTTCACATATACCTAAACATACGTTAATTTATCCGTACATACGTATACTTATTATCCTGTTATACATCTTATCTATGACCCACTGCCGCGGTTGGTTCAAATCTTATGAAAACATCAATAGTACCTATAGTGTACAACTTTTGCAATATTTATTTCATATTTTCAATCAGTCAATATTAAAATTTGCTTGAGTTAGAATATGATTAAACAGGAATGATTCAGTGTGAATTCGATAAACTTCAATTAAAAAGCTGTTTCTTTTATGAAAGATGAAGAATGGTTACGGGAAAAACAGATTAAGGGGGATTTAGAAACGAACAAAATATGCATACTATAAAATTTGATGAGATTCTGATATTCCCTCCTACTGCCGAATTTTTGAATATGGGTAGATGGTCAACGGCAAGATATATAACGCTAGAATTTTATAATGTATTTGTGGTATGTCTGAAAGAATTGTGGCAAGAGATTTATCACGGCAGCGAAAGCTAAGTCCAACAGGAATCTGCAGGACGGATAAATACCTCATCATACTTGACGAAACTTAGAAATGACGAATGAAATTAATACATTTTTAGTTTGTATTATTGTTGAAGTAGATACGGGAAATACATGGGAATAATAGCCCACCAACATGAAGTTTAGCATAAAATTGAGATTGCCGGAGGAGATGTCATTGAAAAAAATTTAAATTAATTTCAAAATAAGCGATGATTTGAGATTCTGCATTCCAAAACACAAGAATCGGTATGAAAAACTGAACATTTTCTTTCGGTAGATGGTCAACGGCAAGATACATATATAACGGTAGAATTTTATAATTTATTTGTGGGGTGTCTGAAAGAATTGTGGCAAGAATCACAGCAGCGAAAGCTAACTCCAACAGGAATCTGTAGGACGGATAGATACCTCATCAAACTCGAAGAAACTTAGTAAATGACAAATGAAATTGATATATTTTTAGTTTGTATTATAGTTGAAGTAGATACGGGAAACACATGGGAACAATAGCCCACCGACATGAAGTTTAGCATAAAATTGAGATTGCCAGAGGAGATGTCATAAGGTCAACAAGCTGAGTTATGAGCATGGTTATATGAATAATTGTTTACACACAGGTGATCATTCTCAATAATTGATATCGTGAACATGATTGCAACCGCTTGTTAATTTCCGATGGTTTCATTGAGCCGGTGTTTCGATGATTTGATTCATAGCTGGTAATCTGAATATTGCGAGAACGGTTTGATTTATGAAGCAGTGGTTAAATCATTTCAATAGGTACCTAATTTCTAATGTAGCCTCTTTAAGACATTTACTTGAAGATGCCCAGGGTCCGGATCAGCTTAAAGGCTCTTAGAGCTTGCATACGAGTCTACAATACACGATTCTGCAACTAAAGACATAAAATGTCCCAAAGTGTTGCAGACTCGTATGCAAGCGTTTTTTTGATATCCTCAGAAATACAAAAAATAATGGGGCACATTGAACTAAGGCACTCGGTCTAGCAAAACCGAAACACGAACTTGGTTGTACCTGTGATTGACACCTTATGATTGAAACTGCAGTTCTTCTGCAAAAAATGATTCTGTGTTTAAAAAAAAAAAAACAGTTATTTCTTTTTCTTTCTATGATTTTTCCTTTATGAATGAATGAACTATAGAATATCCTTTTCAAGAAATCGGATTTCAAACAATGATACCTATACACAGGGTTGTGAAGCAGAAGGTAGGTATGTAGGGGTGTTATACCTTTTTACCACGTGATTTATGCTAATTCAGATCTAATGGCAATGGCACACTCGGCAATAGGCTAGTTGTCATATTTCAAAAATATGGTGAACGACAGGATTGATAATAAGAATCATTATAATTTTAGAACATTAAACAGTGAGATAACACGTGATATTTAGCAAGATTAGAATATGTGTGGCAAAAAGGTCTTCGTTTTCCAAAGTTGGGTTGTAGAGCATCATGAAACTGATTGAAAGAATTTGCTAATCAACTTTTCGAACCCCTCAATGTATCGCCAAAAAGTGTCCCAATGTTTTGGGATATTACCATGGTTGGAACTGAAAATTGCAATTCTGACCCCAACCAACCGAAATTTCGGTTTGAATCTTATTCTTTTGGCAAGCTTGGGATCTGTTAGGGTGGGGATAGGACCCTTCTCCCTCACCCAACGCTGTTGCTGGTGGACCCCCACGTCGAAAGGAGTGCAGTCAGGAGCGTACCTTTTCATTTGCTATTACCATGTGTGTCAAATTGATGACTAGGGAACATTTTTAGCATATTTTTTCTTCCTCCATCCTCTTCCTTTCGTTCTCCTCTTTCAAAATACGTCCAAGTTTTTGTTACTGAAGTTATTTATTGGGTTGAAAATCGATCTCAAACAACGATTTTCAATTACCATGTCTGAAATTGAGCTATTACCATGGGTTCATTAAAATCCACGGTAATTGCATTAGCTGCATGGTAATATAATTCCACTGCACTTTCAAACTTTCCAGCAATAATTATACCTTTCAGTGTTTTTGACATTTTCATGTCTTTCATATGGCACATAACAAAAAAATCGTCACGAAAATTAATTGTCCCAAGTGGCCACAACGATGATTATGACCATCAGAAATGACGTTAACCATTCGTCCAGTTTTTTCCCTAATGATCCCACGATTTTGAGATTTGGTATGTGGGCCCTTGAGGGACTTCTGAACACAACTGACCGATCCCAGATCAGCTGAGTGGCTCTACACACATGAAAATGTCCCAATGTGTTGCAGACTCGTATGCAAGCATTTCAGTTGACATGTATATGTCTTTGGGATCATTCTAAAATTTGCGTAACGACACCAAAATTTGTGACTCGGCACTTGAGATTATTTACCCACACCATCAAGTGCATATGTATGAGGGGAAAATGTAAAACAAGAAGTTTTGCATGTCCATCATCTTGGTGAAGCATTTTAATACTAATTCGCCATCAGATGGGAGGGTTCTTTCCACATGTGGCAATTTGCTTGTTGGTAGTTTTCTATTGACTAAACCGCAAATAAAAAAATAAATTCGACATTGTTTCCACTGGAAAAACGGCTTGTGGTAGAAGGAAGTCAGGCATTTAGCGTGAAGAGGTACTTAAAAAAAGAGAGAGAGAGAGAGAGAGAGAGAGAGAGAAAGAGATGCAGAACGCGAGAGAAGAGAGAGGCGAAGAAATGAACCCGAACTGAGGGAGGAAAATAAGCTGAAAGAACATTCAAGGTAACAGCAACGGAAAAAGGATATAAAGCTTTTATGTGACTTGAATGAAAGGGATAGGAGGGCCAAAAGTGAACTGAGGAAAAATTGATTGGCAAAAATGAAACTGATGTGGGACCATCTACAACCTAACCCGCACCGCGCACTGCCAGACAATTTCATCAAAATAAGATGATGAAAACTGTGGAAATTAGGGTCGTTACAAGGATTTTGCATTGGCGCATGCGCAGTAGCTATTAATGATAACATAATGTTTTATATGGGATGATCAAATCGTTGTCTCCCAACTATGATCCAAATTTGAGCGAGATCAAACGACTAGGGCGAGAGAAAATGTTGCTTGAAAGAATTTAAATTTGCGCATGCGCAAAGTGAAGTATTGAGTCAAGAATGGTGAAACTGATAGAGGGACCACCTACATACACCCTGTCTACGCCCACATAATCCCTTAAAATTTCATCCAAATTGGATGAAAACTGTGGAAAATAAGGTTGTTAGAAGGATTTGCGGACACAAGATAGACACGGAACCAAAGTTGTTCAGAATGGTCTATAACGTAAAATGCAAGTGGAAATTTTGGATTTCGAGACCAACAATTTTTTTTTTCTCCTGAAAGTGGAACAATGCTTCCGCTACCTTTAGGTAGACTCGGAATTTTTTATTTATTTTTTTCGAATTTTCAAGTCACGTTGGTTCTTGAAGTAGGTACCAACCTTTTTTTTTTACTAGGTACTGAATGTTGAGAGTATTAGTTTACTTACTATTGCTTCTTAATTTTATATATTTATTTTAATAGTTTATTACTTTTATTTAGTGTTATTTGAATATGCTTTCAAATAATGATTAAATTAATGAGAATTATCTTTCAAAATCCCCTTGTTGTTTGCCTTTCAATGCTTTATTCTACGAGTATAATTTTGGTTCTACTCTCAGGTTTCCCAGTCAATATTTTTGCTTCAGAGTCTCCCTGGGTGATGTCATAAATGTACCTACTTCTTTTAAATCTAGTACATAATTACACAATTTAAGCATAGCTAGACTGATAATTTAGTTTCGGTGTTGGGTTCCTGTCCAACGATGGTGGACCATACCTTATTACTAGTTAGATTTACTTTAAAGGAGATTTTTCCGTAGTCACCATCTTTTTCCATTGACAGAATATGTCGTTTAATTTGGTGAATTTATAATTTCAATTCCAGCCTTCATAAAAGTACGTTAATAGGTACCTACTTACTTTGTTAAACTTGCCTACCTTATTTACATAGTTAGCTATTAAACAGCACGTACCTAGGTACCGCTCTACATTTTAAAAATATTTTTTGTTGACTAGGTAAGCTTATTTATTCGAAAAAGTTATTTATATAGGTATCTATATACCTTCCTATATATACTGAACTTACCATCTCATTAACACTTTGCAACATTTTGTCTGATTTGCCTGGTATAGTGCAACGCCACTTGGGCGCTCTTTAATTCTGTCTTTTTTAATTTTGTTGGTTTGTTGTTCAGGTTTTGCTAATATGAACCCCTATGTGATCCTATGCCAAAAGACTAAGGTTACAAATAAAAACTAAAAGACTAATTAGGTGTAATTGACTATTTTACGAATGTTACCTACATATGTACGATCTTGTGTTCAAGTTTGGATCGTTTTTATATTATTTAAATTAGATATATTTCTGTTCTCTTCCGGAACCAACATAGCAAGTGTGATGTCGAATTATTTTTCGCGAACATAATTTTCAGTGTGTGGAGAATCCACACAAAGCAGCTGTCTAAGACTTTGCAATCTCCCGCCTAAACTAATGTAATGTATCTGAATTGCTTCAAAATTATTACTAAAATTGTCTCCTTCGTGTCAGGCCCACGCAGGGAATCACCCGAAGTCCCGATGCCCACCCCGACCCCTAACTCCGACTTTTCACTTTCCTTATTTAACCCGAAGGGTGAAAGTAAAGTCTTAACATCACCCTGAACATCAATTTCTGAAACTCATGCTAGGATGGGTTAAACCTGAACTAGGATTTGCATCCTTAGGATGAAACTCATGCTAGGATGGGTTCAACCTGAACGAGGATTTTGTTCAACCTGAACTCATATCTACACGTTCCATGAAGATATATGTATGTGTGTATGTAACTCGTGTACACGATTGCGACCTTACGGTACGACATAAAAACATTCCAATTTCGGGGTAGGGTTTCTATACCCACGAGAACACTACTATAGAAAAATCAGCTCAAAATGACATTTTTAGGGGGTTCCAAAAATCAGAATAGGTGGGAAAACGTCGCTTTTAGCACTCTTTTTGCCTTTTTTCTAAAATGGTTAGAGGGGTTTTGATGAAATTCACAGGACTTACTCTTCCTGTAGATACAAAATTATATTAGATTCCCCTCATGCTTGGGAAAATACTCTAAGGGAGGTAATTAGCAAATCACTTCTAAAAATCGGTTGAAAAATGTAGATTTTTTAGCACCTTTTTATACATTAATATACACTCGTATCTCTTCGGTTCGTACAGATGTGTGTTCGTACAGATACGTGGCAATACTGATGTATTGTGGGAGTTGCAGAAATTTTTTTTTTAAGAAGATCGCACACGACTTTCTTTTATTGCCCTCTGAAAGAACATTTAAAATGAAGTATAACAACGAGTTTTTGTACGACAAAAATTTAATTGAGCTGGCTTTTCAAATTGATTCGAACTTCAACACATGAAGCGAGTTAGAGTTTTCGATGTTGAATTTACTATATTCATGTTCAATATTCTGCAAAAACCAGGTGTTTGTTGCAATTTATAGGGTGGTTAGAAGACAGTTACCATTTTCCTACTCGTCCGGAAAGTAGATAGAGGAAGTCATACAATCGGTGCTCATCGGTCTCTTACTGACTAATGGAGTCCTACTATACTTGAAAAATAAATAATCAGATAACAACCACATCCTCCTAAGATGTGATCCATCATGTAACCATTTCACGAAGAATAGGAATCTTCTAGTACCTCGACTCTTCATGACATAAAACAATCCTTTCAAATTTCGATCAAACAATCATCTCTTGCAGCAATTCTTACGTAATTCATATAATTTACCAATATTGACTTTCTTGCTTTAATCCGATTATAATACCTACCTATTTTTTACATTTTATGAACCTATTTTTCTTTTATTAACAGCTGTTCTACGTTGTTTTATTTTGAAATTATCAGTGAATATTATTTGTTATTAATTAGTAAATTGAAATGTTCATTTCATATCATTCATTTGATTTGTTTTATATGCGTTTTTATTTTTGATCTGAAATTTGTATTACTCCTTAGCTGTGAAGTTTCCATTTACTTAGTTCATAATCAACACTTTGAGGATGTAAACACAGCTAATTTAATTTGAAAAACTCTTGATATGTGGACAATTTATTCAAATTATGGAGATCGATAATTGCTCACCTACTTTTATATTACCAGTTATTATTATAGGAGTATCAACTACTATATGCGTGTGCAATAAATAAAGGGACGTTTAATATCAAGAGAATAGTCGATCATTGGCGGACCACGAATGATGGCGCTAAACTCTGATTATTATATTAATTCAGTTTTTAAAAAAGCCATGATGAACATAAGCTTACAATTCGTGCTCGTGTTGCTTTCGACTTTTTTTCAATTCCAAGATTTTTAAAGCGTGGTAGGCACTCAAATTATCAACAGCTCAAAATATTCATTCAGATTATCTATCAGCCATGATGACTTTTCAACTAAGATAAAAAATGCCGATCAGTTTCCTTCAATAACATTTATAAAATACCGAAATGATACGTGAAATTCGGCTATATATCACCTTAAGAGGCAGCAGGCAACATCACAAATAATTTTTTCAGTGGAAAAGAACTAAGCAAGTTGATAACAAAGACACGTTGCTGTTAACTATCAGGGTCAATCGAATATTGCTATTATCGCATTCGTACCATCTCTATGTTTTAACCTTGAATTAAGTAACGTGAAATTAAAAAATAATGGGTATTGATAGATAAATTATTTCAAGCAATACGTACCTAGAATTTAGGTGGTTTTTAGGAATGTTCTGTATTCAAATCGATTGTTAAATGTCGCTTTTCAGGTATATTCATTCTTTCGGAAGGTTTCGAAAAAATATAAGGTAATTCTATAGTATAGTCGCCTCAGCACCAATCTTTTCCATATTCATACACAATAAAGTAGAATGCATGAAACACGATATTTGATAAGAATTGGACCCCGCAAAGCAGTTTTTAGACATGTACGGAGCCTAATCAGATAACTTTCCGGCCCTCAAATTAATGTTATTTAATTATAAGTATGCCTAATATAAAATATATCTTCATATGGAAAAGATTGGTGCTGAGGCCACTATACTATAGAATTACCAAATATAATTTGATAGTTGCCGAACTCAAGAAAATCGACCAAGAAAAAACAATTTCAAACCCCTCAAAATTTGTTGGTTTACGATTTTCAAGATGTCAATATGCGTAGGAGGGAAATAGTCCGTCCGCCGTCCTGAGCTTTTTTTCCAAAACTACGGAACAAAGTTTATGAAATGTGGCTCAAAAATCATACATTGGTCGAAGATATGCCAGTAACATCGGCATGGGCTTTGATCGTAATTCTTGATCGTACCTTTTCATGATCACATAAATGTTCGTCCATCCAGCAGTCTCCTCCGTCTTCTCTCTTCCGACATTTTCAATATAGTTAGGTAGCATTGGAGATGCGGGGATCTCATCCCCCTCGCTAACAAACGGGTTCAGTACCTACCTATAAATAGTGAGGACTAGTCATAGAAGGTTTCAATACTTGTAAACAAAAAATTATGGGTCATCTTAGAAGCTAAGAGATTTTCCTGAAAAGAATAACAACGGCAACGTCACCTTCCTGCGACAGATATGGAAAAGGCTACATAATCCAAAAATTTTTCTGACAGAATAGGAGAGGAACTTCGCCACAAAAATTATTTATGTAAAATAGAAAAAAGGAGCATGGGCATATATATTTATGTGACAGGTTGTCTTAAAGAACTGTGACAAGTTGCATATCCTGTGTAAAGATACGGTGAACATAGCAGTATATTATGTGACACAAATGAGTTTTTCAGTGGAAAATAACTGAGCAAGTTGATAACAAAGACACGTTGCTGTTAACTGTTAGGGTCAATCGAATATTGCTATTATCGCATTCGTACCATCTGTAAGTTCTAACCTTGAACCAAGTAAAATGAGAAATTAAAAAGAATGGGTATTGATACATAAATTATTTCAAGCAATATGTACCTACAATTTAGGTGGTTTGAGGAATGTTTTGTATTCAAATCGATTGTTGACTGTAGCTTTTTAGGTAGGTATATTCTTTTTGAAGGTTACGCGAATAAATACAATAAGATAGTTGCCGAACTGAGTGAGGCTCTATTATGACTTGGTCTTGCACTTGTTCGTCGTGCCTGTTCATTTTTCAATCTCAGAAGTTTATGAAATTTGGCTCAAAAATCATACATTGGTCGAGGATATGCCAGTAACATCGGCATCGGTTTTGATCGTCATTCTTGATCGTACCTTTACATGATCACATAAATGTTCGTCCATCTAGCAGTCTCCTCCGTCTTCTCTCTTCCGATATTTTCAATATAGTTAGGTTGCATTGGAGATGCTGGGATCTCATCTCATCCCTCTCGCATACAAACGCGTTCAGTACCTACCTATAAATAGTGAGGATTAGTCATAGAAGGTTTCAATACTTGTAAACAAAAAATTATGGGTCATCTTGGAAGCTAAGAGATTTTTTTGAGAAGAAAAACAACGGCGACGTCACCTTCGTGCGACAGATATTGAATAAGCTACATAATAAAAAAAAATTTCTGACACAATAGGAGAGGAGAGGAACTTCGCCACAAAAATTATTCATGTAAAATAGAAAAAAGGAGCAATGGCATACATATTTATGTGACAGGTTGTCTCAAGGAACTGAAACAAGTTGCATATCCTGTGATAGATATGGTAAACATAACAATATTATATGTGACACAAATGAGTTTTTCAGTGGAAAAGAACTGAGCAAGTTGATAACAAAGACACATTGCTGTTGACTATTAGGGTCAATCGAATATTGCTATTATCGCATTCGTACCATCTCTATGTTCTAACCTTGAATTAAGTAATGTGAAATTAAAAAATAATGGGTATTGATATATGAATTATTTCAAGCAATCTGTACCTAGAATTTAGGTGGTTTGAGGAATGTTTTATATTCAAATCGATTGTTGACTGTAGCTTTTTAGGTAGGTATATTCTTTTTGAAGGTTTCGCGAATAGATACAATTAGATAGTTGCCGAACTGAGTGAGGCTCTATTTTGACTTGGTCTTGCACTTGTTCGTCGTGCCTGTTCATTTTTCAATCTCGGTTCATTATTAACCTTTGCAATCGACCAAGAAAAAAAAATTTTCAACCCCCTCAAAATTTGTTTTTTCACGTTTTTCAAGATACCCATCAATATACGTAGGAGGGAAAAAATCCGTCCGCCGTTCAGAGCTTTTTTCCGAAACTACGGTACAATGTTTAGGAAATTTGGCTCAAAAATCATACATTGGTCGAGGACATGCCAGTACCATCGGCATCGGTTTTGATCGTAATTCTTGATCGTACTCTTCATGATCACATAAATGTTCGTCCATCGAGCAGTCTCCTCCGTCTTCTCTCTTCCGACATTTTCAATATTGTTGGGTTCATTGGAGATGCTGGGATCTCATCCCTCTCGCCAACAGACGAATTTCGCGTAGGGACTTCTTTCGAATTCAGCAATAACATTTCGTCCAACTGTTCTTATTTTGTGGACTGTATTGAGCTTAAGCTGTCGTGAACTCTTAGAACCAAGACGATGCTGGGAAATCGTACCAATTTAGAATAATATAATAGTTAGATACTAAATCAATCAACTTGTAACATTCCCGTCGTCACAACAATTGTATTTTCGAATTAGTAAACATCATCACTTGTTACAGAACATTGAATAATATTACCTATTAATAATAAATTAAGGTGTACTAGGGGGTAAACGATCTCAAGCTGTAGGACTTTCTGATGTATTGTGGGAGTTGCAGAAATTTTTCAATTTTTTTAAGAAGATCGCACACGACTTTCTTATATTACCCTTTGGGAGAACATTTTTAGAATAAAGCATAACTTAACGAGTTTTTGTACGACAAAAATGTAATTGAGCTGGCTTCTAAATTGATTCGAACTTCAACACATGAAGCGAGCAAGAGTTTTAAACGTTGAATTTACTATATTCATGTTCAATATTCTGCAAAAACCAGGAGTTTGTTGCAATTTATAGGGATGGTTTGAAGACAGTTACCATTTTCCTACCCGCCCGGCAAGTAGATAGAGGAAGTCATACATAATTGGTGTTCATCGGTCTCTGACTGACTAATGGAGTCCTACTATACTTGAAGATCAAATAATCAGATAACAACCACATCCTTCTAAGATGTGATCCTTCATGTAACATAAGATCAGAGAACGGATGACAGTGATGAATAAATACCTCAACGTCTCAGGGCTCGTAAGTGTGAGATTCTCTCTTTCACAAGTTATGATTGTTTCATGACCCATTATATTTCAATTATTGATGAGCAGCTTGAATGAGCTAGAGTGCAGTGGGTAAAAACATACAGAAATTTTTATTCAATAACACAACGGTATATTCAAGTACCTACAACAGTTAAGTTCACATAACACTAAAACTAACAAAGAAAACAAATATATATTGTAGAATTATACAAAATAAATGGCACATTTTTTTAAATTAACATAATAAAAAGGAACACATAAAAACTTTTTTTAGTAACCTATAAAAGTTTTTAATGTAACTCTTTCTTTTTCTCATGTTCTCGGTTAATTTTATTGTTGTTTCAATATTTGGTAGTTTCTTGGCAACAGTAAATTGAAACAAAATCACATTGTTTCAAAATCACATTGATAATAACTTAAATTAAATTGACAAGGAAAATCATTTAATATTTTATTGACCCTGGATTCGTTGTCATTTTATACAGACGTTCAATAGTATCCTCCACCTCCCTCCTCCTCATCCTCCTCCTCCCTCCTCCTCCTCCCTACAATACACAACACTTGTAAGGTGTCCCATATTAAATTTCAAATTTTCGAAAATTTATAGTATAACTAACTTTTTCTTCGCGAAAATTTGATAGATTAAAATGTACGCCAGCATGAACTCGTGTGCAAAATTTCAGATGGATTGGATATCGGGAAGTGGGTTAAAAATCGATCTGAAATTTTGTCTCAAGAAAGAAAGAAAGCAAGCAAGCAAGAAGAGAATCGAAGTTAATAGAAAGAGTTAAAAAAGGACTCATTTTCATTTAGACATTGGCGAAGGCCTGCTTTGGAAGGTGAAATTGTCGTCGACTATGCTTACCGGAATTATGGCAAATTTCTTTTATGAATACCTCAAATTATATTCATCGTTTAGGCTTAACGAAAATATTTACGGAGAGTCATCTCATGAATCATTAATGGATAAATGTACGATATTTCAATGCAAAGCCACTGAAATGAGAGTTTAGAATTATAGAACTTGAACTACCTATGGTACACGTACACGTATGTATACGTATTATACAGCGTCCAAAAATTAATGGACCAGCAATTCGTTTATTTCATTTTATTTATTTATGTGATTTTTTATTTTTATTTTTTTGAAAATAAGAGAAAACGTCTGCCGAGTTGGGAGGGCAGAAGAGTAGTATATAATTAGTTGAAAAACAGGGAAGGTACGAGCAGAAATTATTGATAAGTCGACGTTATAAGAAATTAACGTTTGCGCATGCGCACAGACTTGTATTTATATGACGGAAATGAAAGTAATGGGGGACCGTCTATAGGCTAACCCGTACAATCCCTGAAAATTTCTTCGGAATCGCATTGAAACTTGGTACAGTTTTGGACGTGACAACGATACGGAACCAAAATTGATAAGCAAGATCTGAAACGCAAAAAAACAAGTGGAAATTTTTGATTTTGGAAGACGAAACGAAATTTTTGTTGACTTCGTTTACGACCACAAAGCTTCCCAACCGTCGCTAGTGAGAAAACGAAAAAAAGTTAATTTTGAAGTAACTGGGCAGTAAACATGACTTTCAGATTTTACATTACGCTTTGTGTGATGCAAATCGTAATAGTTCATCACCGGGGCCATAGTAAAGACATGATACAGTTAGAAAACCACCAATAGATATTTTGGGTTCGTGAAATTCCGAAGACAACAAATAATAGGTGTTATAGTTGATTCAATTACAATCATAATAATAACACCGATTACGAATACTTAAGCGTACTTGCGGGTCAGGTCAACACGAAGTAGGCAAATTTCTCAAATGATGGATAAATGATTTTAGAAAGATTACGAATAATGACACTATGGTAACGAAATATAATTATATCTAGGACTTTTGGATGGGAAATGACACAGAAAAACTAGATCTGGGATGACAGATGATACATACCGGCAACAGAAGTCGGAAACGTAACAAAAAGATATCCCTTACGGAGGACCTTTCAGAAGATGGATATATGTATCGCCAATGAGAAAATTTGATATCACAAGAAGGGAATTTCCTTCGAAATTTGAATATTAATGAGAAAAACTAGTTGATTAATATTACTAAATGTGGCAAAATCTGCGGTTGTGTCACTGCAGGGGGGGTGAGGAGATTAAAGCGCTTCACCTGTAAGTGAGCGTCTAGTTGATCAAGTATCATTTATAAAATAGTATGAGTAGCAATAGCCTAGAATTAGCTGAAGGAGCGACTCATCTGATCCCAGCCATTCTTCAAGTATAAGTCCGATAATGTCGAAAAATCTATTTCTTTCTGTGAAATCAAAATTTGGCGTCCACAATTCTAGACGACCTTCAATCATTCCTTTCGTCCGGACAGCTTGTTACAAAACTGGACTGAGACAGCAAAAACCGGACACCTGACAAACCTGTTACGTGTTATAAATGTTAAACCATACTTACATGTTATACATGTTACGGTAGACTGAAGAAGATATAACAGACCGTGTGTGCCAGCCACTTCAAGCGAACCTGGACAAGTGTGCTCACCTGAGCGTGGCCTGGCCGTGGTACTGGTTAGAGTTAGGGATGAGCGATTGTCGGACATAATCGGACATAATCTCCGAACTTGATTAATATCGTCAGTAAAAGTTAATGATATCGAACCAAATAATTTAAAAAATGTACTATTGTTAAGCGAGTGATCAAATCTGAGGCTGGAATCTGTTCAGCTCACTAGGTGGGATATCATGGGGCCCTCTGGCTCCATATGAGGTGCCACCTGCCCCTTCATGAACCTTGTCAGGGATGCGTATTGACCTTCACATGAGGGCAATACACCCGCACACATCCTCAGATGTCACTACACTGAGGCAATCCAGCGATATGGATGGTTCAAAGACACCTGATGGTGTTGGCCTTGCTCTTTGGAGCCCCAACTTCCAAGTTACTAGACGCCTACCACCAGTTGCATCTGTGTTCACATCATACCTTTGGGCAGTGACACTCGCTGTACAGCACTGCCAGTTATTGGGAGTTCAGGATTAGTTGGGGATGTAGCGATTTACCAGTTACCGTCGAGGCGATTAGGGACTCATCTTCTGATGATCCCCTAATACAAAGCCTACGTGTATCGCTACACCAAGCCGCAACATTGGGCTCAAACATTACTTTTATGTGGGCGCCGAGCCATGTGGGCAGGGAGCCAAACAGTTTATATTGAAATTTGTGTTCTGCACGATTAAAACGACTAAATTTGATCCACCAATCACTCAAATCAACCAATCACTATTTAACTGTTTACTCTCCATTTAATGTTAGTTGTTGTTTTGGCCACTTGTCCTAAACTTCTTTTTCTTTTATTCTTTCATTAAATTTTGAAATTTATCAACTTCAACTAACTTGATCTAATTATTCTAATCAGGTACTAAAATTATAAAGGATAATTTCACTCCTATGTATTCTACTAATCAAATTTATAACTAATTACAATTAACACTAATATGAACATATAACTAAACTAAAAGCTATTCTTGTTGAAGCAATGAGTCGAGTTCTTTCTATGATAAACTAATAATCTAATCATAATAGTGAAGAAGGTCTGTCTGCAGAGGATTAGAACTTATCTTATCTCACCTTGTGTGTGTTGAGCCCAGGGTTCAGAATCCAGCCTGAAGTCACCTCATCTTATCTCCTTTTCTCTCTTGGAGCCCTGATAAGTCTTGAAGCTTCATCTCCTATCTTCTCCCAATTAACTCCTCAGAATTAGGAAGTGCCCAGTGAGGGGCCAGTAACAAATTGACTTCTCATACAACAAGTTTTCCTCCCAGATTGGTGCTTCCCCAATATTGAGTGTAAGGTGCTGTGTACCTCACTCAAAATCTAGTGGCCACTAGTTCATTCATCAGTTATGAATCATTATCTCTCCTGTGTGTATCACCTGGAGTAACATTGGGAGTACCTAACTTTTTCAACACTATTTCAACATATATCTGGTGAGTGATTTATATTTCCTATTTCCACCTTTGGCATTGGGAACCATCTTGGAGTCTTCATAGAACTTCCACCTGGAACTTGGCCCATCGTCACCCCACAATATCAATAACAGAGACTCTTTCAATTCACTCCACTATTTGTGGACAACAATAAAATCAGACTTATCACTTGATAAGATATCTATAACTTTGTGATCTGACTTGTTATTGGGGAGCTCCTCTTCAAGAAAGTACAGTTATTATCAATTTACTTTATAAACCAGTTTTGGTTTTTGGTGTTGGAAAACCGGTATCATTTTTGAACTTAACCCTTTCTGCACCAAACAGTTGTTGTTTTGAATCAGTTAATAAGTGGATTCTACATATTCATCTTTATATTACATTTGTATTAGAGTTCAATTTACATATTATTAAGCTTTCTGTATTTGTATTACTAAGTATTGAGTTATGTAACTTTGTTTTTTTTTACGCTTTGTGTACATTTGTTCAGTGTTTATTATCTAATTTCCAATATAGTCATTTATCATCATATACATATATCATGGCTGCACAAAATATACCCAGAATAATAAGAGGTATCTATGATAATCCTCTACAACGAGCAAGAGCCTTCCCAAGATTCAATCCTGTGGAGACAATGATTTCCAGGACTTTACATTTGCCTTTCACTGCTGAAAATATAGGCGATAATTATGTAAAAAGCTTATGGTATATTAACGCCATAGGAAGATGTGAGCACACCCATGTAGCAGCACGAGAGAACGCTATGCCTATTGCAATAGCTGAGACAATCAGTATACCTGTACCTGAAGAGGTATTTATCCCAGAAATACAGGCAAGAACAAGATTCATTGAATCTCTGTGTACTTTTTATGGTGTATTTGGAGTGAACAGCGCATACACCGAGGCACAGAATTTCAATCCACGGCTTATTCAAACTGATCATGACGAATTGAGGGATCACATTCATGGATTCCCTCCTAATCCTGCTTCCATGAATATTGAAGCTATAGTGTCACGTATCAGGGGTCGTGTACCTGCACAAGGAGAAATACCGGGACAATGGGGCATAGGACCTGGGGTAGAGAACTGGAGGAATATGGACACAAATGACCTTGGTACTCTATGTAGAGTTCTAGCAGCTATTACAATATACATAAGTCTGAACCCAGAAGCTTTAAGAAACAGAAACTCTGCTATGTTTTGTACCTTATACATAGCACTAGCCAAACATGGATCTATCACTGAAACCAAATTGGAGAATGTAGTTAGTTCTCTAAGGCTTGAGACGGGAAGATCGATCAGACTCACGACTGAAGACTTTTCACACACCTATGGAGCACTCAGGCAATTTATTACTGAGGAAAACGCTCCGCATATTTTCAATTTGTGGCAGAGTGATATGGAGCACCAAAATTTGAGACTACATATAACTTTATCTCAGGCTTCCCACACCAGACTAACCGCCTATTGGACTATAAGAACGGCGCTAGATTTGCATAGATTTTTCCCATGGGGTCTAGCAGCTAATCACATTCATCGAGACTTCCAATGTTTCCTAGACGCTGTCAACCTTGTCGGCAACAACCCATGGTATGGTTTCAGAACCAACATTGGAGATGCAAGAGGGACGTTGTATAAGTCATTAATGTGGTTAGCTAGTCATATCTTGATGAGGTTTAATGGTGAACAGTATGGGGCTATAAGATCCTATGGAGGATTATTGATAGACCCTGATTTCAAACATACTCTTGAAAATCTGATTGACAACTATGATCCAGCTGCAGAAGTAGATGTAGCAGCACAAGCTCAAGGACATGTGATATACCAAACATTGATTGCTGCCATAGATGCACTTCCTCCTTATAGAAATCCAACATTGGCAGAGAGCCAAGCATATTTGTTACCACAACCTGCACAGCAGTGAAAACGTGATGAATAATAATCAAAAGTGTTGTGTAAACTAGATATTTTAATATACATGAAGATAAAAGTAATGAAGGCTTATTTTGGATTAACAATATTACGTTTGATATACATACAATTATCACTTATGGTGGTGGGATAAGGAATACTAGTTGGTATACATGTGGGTTTTCATGGCAATATGTGTGCACAGATGCCCTTGCAAGGAGAGTCATTGATGATAACTCCATCGAAATGTTTGCCTATACGCATTGAGGATCAAATCTCCTACGTGCAACATAAAGCCAATAATCCAATAGCCAATAAAGCCAATGATCGTACACTAAATTGAAGCTTTTATAGTTTCTAACGTTGCTCCTGTCGGTAAACAGCATTATACGTCGTTACGCGAGTCAATCATCATGAATGGCGACTTGCCTCTCCGTGGAGCTCAAATATAGGGATCCACCACTCTTCTTTTCTGCCATCGAATACCCTCGATAGTATTGTGGAAAATGGCTTCAAGATTGAAGAATGAAGATTTATTTTAATCCCAAATAATATTGATTTACATTTTTCCCTGGTTTCTTCCCAAAATAATTATTTATCATGTTTTTCTTCTAAAATAAAACACTTGTGAATTTACCGTCAATGCGGTAGGTCTCTTAATTATTCTTAGAAATTAATTTAGGTAAGAGTTCTTTTTTCATCGTTTCAGTTCTATTCTATTCTAGTTCATTTTCTTGCTTTTGTTCGTGGAACGTTTTTGTTTTCCTATCACTTATCTTCGGACTGTTCCTGATATTAAATAAGTGTCGATTCAGCCTCCCAACACATCGATGCAGTCAGATCTCAGATGCAGTGATTAACTCTTATCTGTTATCGTAGTCATTGAATATTTCATATTATACTAATCTTGCCTCGTCTATACGATGCCTAAATGTAATACTCAAGTCTATGCCTCTTGCTATTGATATTTGTGTATTGAATGTGCAGTAGGAAGTGTAATAAGGTTGTGTGATTGAGATTGGTGATGCCGTTTTTGTGTGGTGAGTGCGGCCAACGGTGACGGGACAATTTCAATCTGAAAAAACATGCTCTCATTCGTATAACACGAAAAATGCGGACTCTTGGGCACCCCGTTAGTCAGTTTGAACGTCAGCCGAAATTCAGATAATTGGTGGGGGATTAAATTCTTTAACGCTTTGCAGCAGTATGTTCGTCAGGAAAAACATTCAATCTTTAGAAAAATATGTAAACATTCATTAATCCAGATAGTCCCTTATAATTTTGATGATTTCTTTGACTTCGCAAATAATTATTTGTGAATATGTTGTAAATATTTAATATTTTTGTGATATATTTGTAAATTTAGTTGATAAGCCCTTTTGACAATTGTCATATACCGTTGTTTTAACGACAAATAAATAACTATTCTATTCTATTCTCACCCACACCCACGAACGGTGTACTTGCTATCACCGCGGCAAAAAGCTGTGCAGTAAACAAAGCGTAAAAAGGCATATAAAAAAAGTTTCTTCGTCGAGATTAGAAACTGTGCATTGGTTTCGATGCTCTCCATGCTCATTCGATTGTGCTTCTGTGAGAGAGATGGAACTACATCTGACAAAATATCATCTGCTCAACTATTAAAATTGTTAATATTGTATACATAAATCATTACTATATTTTTAATATACAAAAAAATAGGTCATGCTGTAGAAACATGAAAAATATTCTTGTTTTGAAGATGATTTAAAAAATTAAATGAAGGGGTCAATTGAAAGTAAATTTAAAAAAGGAGTTTTTCAAATCAAAATAAATCCGTAATTGGCAGTCCAAATTTGAATCATATCAAATAGTACTTTACCGATTGGGAGAGCTCGTAAAAAAATTATATCAGTAATAGAATAAATATTGTGCAATAGTAACTTATCATGCCAAATGAATAAATCAGGAGTTCTCTCTTGTGAAATTACGATATTCAGCACGTGAACAAACACAAGGTCGATAAGGGCGACCCTTCACCCTACAACGTATTTGAAGCGTCAAGATTTTATTAAAACGGGCAGAAGTTATCATGTAGAAAGGATTTCAACTTTTCCATTTATTCCCAATTGGTAATAACAGCGTCATATACTTGGGAGAGAATAGGTGAGGTACAAATATACGAGTATATATATCTATATATAGTGTTGAAAGGTGTACCAAAATAGTCCCGAAATGAACGTGGAAAAATGAAACAGGTGCGGTTTAGTTCGTATATTCAACAATGAACCCTTTGTGGTCAAACTTGAAAAAAAAAAGCTTTCTCCATAAAAATTTGTTAGTCTAAATATTGAAAGTTCTTACATAGTTTGCAAAAAATCTAATAAAAAAATAAGTAATCGTCAACTGCTTTCTGTAGGTCAAGATCGGAACTAGAACTCAAATATGTATCACAAGTATTGCGTATCACGTCATCAGAGATCGTGTGATCCCTTACCCTCTGGCTGGTATGGGGCGATCTTTGTCTGCTCCCACTCAAGAACTGATGGGAGTTCGGGCAGGGCTCGGGGGGTCCTAGTCCGGACGGTGGGGGAATCTATGGATCTGCTCATCCGATCCATCAATTCAATTAACCATCATCTCAAGGCATCATAACTGACCAGGGCCAAAGCCTGGGAGCATATGTGGGGACAGCAGTTGATGAAGTAGCTAAGTAGTAGCTAGTTTGTTAATAGATAATCCTAAATTAAAACTGCAGCAATTTAAAATTCGGGTCACTATGACCCAAAGCGACCGTATTAGGGAGAATTATCAACGCGACCAAAGAAGGGTTAATAATTACTGTCAGTTCCATCTTACTATGGAAGTTTGAAAAATCATGGAAAAAGAAGTTGTTAGTGAGCCCCAGGTCGGATTTCTGGCGTGGGAATGAGTGATGAACCGACACCAGTACACACTAGTAGATGTTTTGAGAAGGTAGATCAGCTGTTCTGTTGAAATGTAAATCAAGGATATTGAGCTACCCTGAAGTTTAAATGCAAAACGTGTGGAGAATCAAATTCCCTGCAACTTCGGTCCTCATGAGTTATGTTGGACGAATAAATTCAGAGATATAATAATCTAGGCCGAATAAGAAAGTTGGACGTCAAACGACAGTTTTGAGTAGAACTACTTTCGAATTGCTATAGATTCGGACATCCAATATATTACAAGTATGGTAAGGCGTCAGTAGAAAAATTTCGAAATTCATTAATATGGACATGAATCAGGTAGAAATGTAATAGTGTTTACAGTATCAAATCATGTAATAGTAATATGTAGTAGTAATGTATACAATCAATCAAATCAGAATAGGAAAATAGGATATATTACAAGTACGGTACAAGGCGTCAGTAGAAAAATTTCGAAATTCATTAATATTGACATGAATCAGGTAGGAATGTAATAGTGTTAACAGTATCAAATCATGGAATAGTAATATGTAATAGTAATGTATCCAGTCAGTCAATCAAATCAGAATAGGAAAATTGGATATATCACAAGTATGGTAAGGCGTCAGTAGAAAAATTTCAAAATTCATTAATATGGACATGAATCAGGTAGAAACGTAATAGTGTTTACAGTATCAAATCATGTGATAGTAATATGTAATCGTAATGTATACAGTCAATCAAATCAGAATAGGAAAATTGGACGTCAAACGACAGTTTTGTGTAGAACTACTTTCGAATTGCTATAGATTCGGACATCCAATCCATTACAAGTATGGTAAGGCGTCAGTCACAAAAATTTCGAAATTCCTAAATGTAAACATTGACGGATACACGTAAAAATTGAATAGTGTTGCGAGAACTCGGGCATGTGAAACGTACAAAGAAAAGCCTTGGGGCAATTACCTACATAAAGTTAAGGTAACATCTGAACGGCTCGATGGCATAAGAGCTAAATCCGCCGAAGGGCGGTGTACGAAAGCGCAAAAACTAAGGTACGAAAGCGCGAAAACCAAGGAGCGAAAGTGTAAAAATATGTCCGGGGGAAACCAGCTATTAGGCCCAACGTAAGTTTTTACCAGGTGTTCTATGCCATTGTGACTATGGGGCAGGACGGTTTGGCGTCAAGTAGCCCCTAGTATCGGGACATTGCCCCAGTACTTGCGGGAAGAAAGTTACAAACTAGAATGAAGCCTTTACTAATAAATGTCAAAAATCGAGAATGGGGTCAGAACCAATAAAGCGCCTCTATCGCCGCGATAGAGGCGCTTTATTGGTTCTGACCCCATTCCCGATTTTTGACATTTATTATTCATCGTGGGTCGATCTTAACATCATTTGAAGCCTTTACAAGCAACTCATCATTCCAAAAGAATTCATGGAGTGTTTAGCCCCATGCTGTGGCTCCAAGGTGGATGCTAGAAGGAAAAGGTTTTTGCCAAAGATGCATCTACCAGAGAAAAAGTACGTAGATTGCGATAATATTACTCTATAGATATTCGGGGCCTTGCTCTAGACAGTGTTTCCACTTTTCTAAAGACCGTAGAATGAAATTTACGTCATGAGTGGTATCCGCTAGAGTAGTTTCGGTTTATTCCATTAGCCAAACTGATTCTCTTCTGGTCATTCCATGGTTCATTCTTTTACTCTGTGATATCTTCCCTACCATCCATGCTGAGAGTTTTCTCTGCTCTATGGCTGTGGAAACCAACAACAACCTATAAAGTAAGATCATGGTTCAGCCAGCCAGTAGTAGAATCCTATTTATTCTGCTTTTTTAAATGTAAAAATGTGTTGATATTTTTCTAATACATTCCCAGTTCTTACACTATGTACGTCTTACCCATGAATAAGGAAAGGTAGATTTAAGTTCCAGCACCTGGCGCTTGACGATTTGGGACTTAAGATAAGTTTCCTTCACATTTTATTCGACATTGTCGTATGTATAAATATATTAACTTTGTTTTTACTTACATTATTGGAACTTGGTAGCAACGTTTCCACCAGAGTCAAACACTATGGCGAATTTGCAATCAAAATCCTCTACAGATCGTAATTATGAAGAGAGGGTGTTCATTAAAAGTTTGGGAAGAGACAATCCTCAGATGAAATTAACACAAGTTGCAAAATCGTGAAGGGAACTCGTAAATTCAACCCTGAAATTTATAACAAATACGAGAAAGAAAGAATGCTCTGTTTTGTTTTCCTTGCTTGATATTACACGGAGATGGGCTGTGGACTTAGAATGGTGTGACTGATACAAAACATCTGACAGATCGGATTAAAATCACGAATCTAATAAAATACATCATAATTACATCACAGAATTAGCTTTGTTTGGCTGAGCTAACATAGCTATTCAGTTAGATTCAGCTCATCAACTTGCTATCAAGGAACACAATGAGCAAGTTGACAGAAATCGATGTATACTTTCTGAAATTATAGATTGCATCAAGTTTTGTGGTCTTTATGAAGTAGGAGTAAGAGGCTATGCTGAGAGGGATAGTTTATTGAACCGAGGAATTTTTCTGGGCTTAGTAACAAAATCAGCCAAAACTGACATTTTGAGGTCACATGGGGAAAGAGCTACAGTGTTCAAAGGCACCTCCAAAACCATACAGAATGAGTAACGAAAACATCTCAAATCAATATTAGCAGTAGAATATTGATAATTTTGGATATGTTGCATTAAAGAAAAAGGTTTATACATAAGTGAGTGGTGGTTGTGGGGTTGGAAAAAATTTCTATAGCCTTTTGAAATATCCGATTTTTAATCGACATCTGACCTCACTTCTATAATTTCATAGTAATTTAATTTGAGTTCTTCAATATTCCTTCAGAATTATTTCTCCTAAGTAGTTCACTAGTGCAATACAATCGAGGCCTTGACAATGTTCAATACTTTCAATTATAATACAGTCCATTCTAAAATTTGTAGATACCTACTTAGTAAGTAGGTACCTATAAGATAGTATTTATAATTAAATTTATTTATAATTAATTTATCAATAATATTCTATGATCATGATTTATTATTATTTAGTAGTCATATTCTCTTGTAACGGTTGCCCATGGCATTTGACATGACTCAAGTGGGATCCATGTTTCATGTGTTAAGATCAAAATTAATTCACACTGAAAGCAAAACAAATGGAAGAAAAACCTCAATACTCTTCTTAACTGTCAAATAGGTAAATATTTTTGTGCTCCACTCCTTTTGCAGACCACCGGCCGCCACTGGTTTGGACCCCCATAAATTCGCGCTTTTGCAACTCTCAATTATTGAACGTTCCCAAACGGATTAGCGCTCTCATACTCCTCTGATCTGAACCTCAAAGTCGGGACATGATAACGATCAATGAAAGCCAACCTTTTGACGTCTAAATTTAAAACCAGTTGACCGCGTGAACTTCTTTGGAAAGCCAGGGCGAGGGGGATCGGAGGTGGGGGCGGACACCACGATGCCACACTCGTCGATAACTCCCGAATGGAGATGTACGGCGATGCAGTCACCCCAATAACTCCTCCATGGGAAGCGGAAGTGTGGAGGGGGATTTGAACCATTGACCCCTGACCTTTGTAGAGTGCATACTGTAGAGATACACCGGTTGGTGGATGAGGGTTGCAGAGAGGAGGAATGCATTAGCGGTAGTACAACCCCGTCAACCTGTTGACGGGCTACTCCACAATTCACGTTTTCCGCGGGGTCAACCGTCAATGAAATTCAATACTACGGGATTATACGACCCCCCTTTTGCTCGTGGCCTGGGGAGTCGTTGCGATAAAGGGACTATTATTCATCTCACGACAGGTTACATCCAGCTATTAAATCCTAACTACCCTACATTCCATTAGCTTAAGTGGCAGAACGTTACAACAGCTGATACAACGCATGTTTCACACAAACGCATTCCAATTGAGCACTCTGGACACCTACCTAGACATAGAATCAGAATTGCAGCGATTCTCAATTATTTATAGCGACAAACGTTCCGAATTGCCTCAATTTGCAACATCAATAATCACTCGCCGTATACATAAATTAATAAGGCAAGTAAATACCTTCTAACATTTTACCATTTGGGTTCTTCAACTTTTTACTATATTTTATTTCTTTTTTATTTAAGGTTTAAGCCGCGCATCTCGATCAGAAGGGTCATTAGCGGCATTGAACACGGAGTCTTAAGGTACACTGGAAGTGTCACGATTCTAAGGGGAGCCATGTTGCCATCCATGACCAACAAGGAGCATCATGGACACCTTTTCATTATACTTTACAATTCTAATCGACCAAAATTTAGATTACGTATCAAGATGCGTGAATTTGGAAAAAACCATTCATTGAGATTACTGAGTTTGTTGCAATCTTCAATCCGAGTCGATGTACTAAGTTCCAGTCACGCAGCATGATCGTATGAGCGAGTTTTAGTAAATTATCGTACTATTCTACGAAAATTCGATATATGAGGTTTCCTAGTGCAAGCAAAAAAGTGAGTCGTACTGTACGAATATCGAATCGTCGTACGATTGAACAGTGTTGCCAGAAGCCTTAATGGGGAATTCCCACCATACGCCTCGAAATATCCCTACGGGGTTCCCATTTCAAGCATGAAATTAACTGACTCTCAAATAAACAATTAAATGTAACGTAATGTAATTCCATCTGGCTCGAGCAATGGCAGGGCGAGGTCACTGGTCTGCGTGGAGTCCTTCAGGACCCCACCTTCCAAGGAGGGACCGAACAGTGGTGAATCGGGTAGCCACTGGCCATACCCATCTTACTCACTGACACCTGCTAGATCCAGTAGCTCGTGATGTTGTGTGTGGGAGATGTGGGGGTGATTTGTCTATCCGCCACTTTTTGGAGGACTGCCCAGCCCTCATGGACCTCTGAGTCCAGCATTCACCCCCTCAGTGGGTGGATGTTCTGTTAGGACCAGACAAGGTCCGTCCACTCCCTGTTGGTGTACCTGAAAGCCACTGAGCTTTACAACGAACAGTGACAATCTGATCTGTGATATACTTACTTATTTATGTAAATCTAGTCATACCTTTATTCAACTAAGATATATAGTATTTATCATTAAATATTTACCGATGATATTTATGTATTTGTAAGGATCATCTAGTCGTAGTTTAGTTCTTATTACGGGGTATTTTTATCCGCTGTAGGGGTTACAAAGCGGTCATCGCTGTATCCCGTCGAGGCAGAGTGCGGCGCACTATGGATGGAAACAGCAGTTTTTGTGCAAAAACCTCTTAGATGAGCCAAGTGGTTGAACTCGATTGAAACCATTCCCGACTCGCTAACTATTATGGCTAATCGGATAGCAACGTTTTAGCTAATTTTCTTAAAAAATGAAGCTATTGCAATGGCTCCAAAAATTTTAAAAAATTTTCATCATGGAAATCCGTTTTGAAGTATTCTGAAACGATTCCTGGATTTTAACGCTTTTTTATATGTATATATCTAATTGTATATATAAGAATGCCCTGTTTTCTACATTGGAAAAACCCGAAACCAGTCATATCCCTTATTACTGCACCAAGTATCTACTACCCAAACGATAACTAGTAAAAAAAAGGTGTGGCGATGAAGGGCAAATGAGAACATTTTTCATTTTTCATAGCGCGAAAGCTGAATCAATAGTAAATCAAGCTGAATAATTATTTTGAAGGGACGTAAGTATAACCGAAATGAGTTACCTAATTATATTTTATCCACCTGTTGTAAAACCGTTTCTTCCGAATTCGGGTATCGTTCGCGCAGATCTTTCTCAAAACCACTTCCACTCTTAAAATATCGCAAAGCGCTGAATATGTAATTTCAAGAGACATTTTTTTTTACCACGACGATGTTACGATTTTCTTTTTCCACAATGAGTGTTTAAATGTTAGGTACCACGCTTCCGCTGACGTTGAATGATATGATAGTGAGAGAAGACTGCTTTCAAAGAACTATTTTTCTAGACGAAAAATTAATCGTAACATTCATTCTCGGGACAAGGTTCGCACCTAGTGGTTTATTTACTCTGACTCATCAAAGCAGGAGTTGATAGGCGGGTGCCGTCACTTACTTTCCTCAACGTTTTTGTTCATTGTGATCACCGACGGCGGAGAACGGCGATCAAATTAATACACAAGACACTTGAATAAGTGCGTAGTCGGATTATTCCAGTCCCAGGACGACCGGAGATGACCTGCACTTTTGGCACTCTATCAAAGTTAAATAATCACATGATTTTTCCAAAAATCCTCATTATCACTGCTTACTCCTGGTGATGCACCAAAAAATGTGAAAAAATGATCAGGTACACCTAAACATGTATACAATACATGGTATATTTAGTCTTGGGGAATTTCCCCAGTTTTGGAGGCGTTTAATCAATCATCAATAACTGCTACACTAAAACCTTAATTTCAAGCTTACGACCAATTGTCACACTCAATGCCTTCTCAAAATTTTCTGCATGCCCAAATGGAGAAACTAAGGGCTAAGTTTGTGTCTGAAGGTATCTAGGAACAATATGAAAATGGAAAAACATTTTTATTAACGCTTTCATTTTTTGAGGTTTTTGCACGATTCCATCCACCCCGTGCGGCGATGCCTCGTTTTGTGGGTTATTATTATTATTTCTCCCCCTACGATCTGCCAATGGAGTCCGTGATGGCAATCCGTTTAGTGAAGGACGGTCAGCATGGCTCCCCTTAGAATCGTGCCGGTTGCAGTGTCCTTATGACACCCCTTTTTGATTGCCGCTAATGACCCTTCCGGTTGAGACGCGGCATAATTTCTTAAAGAAAAAAATGATTTAAAAAAAAGAAGTAATTTTTATATAATAAATAAACAATTATTTCAAGAATGAATTTGTTATCCTTCATTAGTCTATAATATGGGTGGGTAGGCATACTTGATCCATGGCAAAACACTTGGGAGAACAGAGAACACTGGAATATAGAATATGTATCACTGCTTTCACTGAAAATATGAGCCAACACCTAAGGTGGAGTTGAAAATAATCGTATATGTGCGCAGAAGTTTAATTTTGCTCTTTTTCCCTACAGCACAGAACTGAACACTATTCACTTGAGTATAACCAAATAGGTGAACTAGGAATTGAGAGAAGGAGAACTACAATTTAAAATGCATGTTTTACAGCCCCCCCCCCCTCCTCCCCCCCACCACGTCATAAGCATTAATTTATTCATATAATGTATTATATTCTTCAGAACTTGTGGTATCGATTGGTGGCAAACACCCTATACCAAACACATGCGGAAATGCGTGATCTGCGCATCAACTTTGTTTTTTATAGCTAAGAACCCTAATTTTTTTATTGCACGTAGAATTTACGTAGAATTTCATGAAGACAGACAATTTCTACATTCTATTTTTCTGTGATAGGGTTGTAGGCATACTTAACCTATGACGAAATACTTTGGAGAACAGGGAACACTCGAATGAATATAGAATATGTATCACTGCTTTCACTGAAAATATGAGCCAACACCTAAGGAGGAGTTGAACATTTTTGATATATGCCAATATTAAAATGAGCGCAGAAGTTTAATTATGCTCTTGAACTGAACACTATTGAATTGAGTAGAACTGAAAAGGTGAACTAGGAATGTAGAGAAGAAGAAAATTCAAAATACATATTTTACAGCCCCCCCCCCCCCACCCCCCCCTCACCACGTCATAAGCTTTCATTTATTCATATAATGTATTACACTTTTCCCGGAAATTTATCGATCCCGGAAATATATAACTATAAAGTACTTTGAAAGGAATTAAAAACTGCAACGACAAAGTTAGTCGAAAGGATGAAGAGGCAAACGGAAACTAGTAAATTTTTACCGCTTGCACGGAAAAACTCATGCATAGATATATGTCTTTTGGCAATTATTTGTTGACAATATAATAAAATGTGCTCTCGTAATTAAAATCATATAGTTTCAGATAATGAAGGTCGATGAGTACTGAAATATGAAAGGCGGTAGTGGTTTTTTGAGGGTTGAGAATTATTAGTAGGCTTCTCAAGTTATTAAATTTCCTTTACTGAGCGCTTTCGCCATATCCGGCCTCGTCAGAGCTTAGATTAATTGTGCTGTACTTCATATTCATAGTTGTTTTGGGGCTCCTCAACATCTCAGAAAGTACTTTGTATCGTCGTATTTGTTAGGGTAAAATTTGGAAATCTGGTGGTTTTATCACTCATTGTCCTGTTGTTGTTTCCTTATGTATGTAAGGGTGTCAGTATTGTAGAAATTTCAACATTAAATTGAGAAATGGAGGGAGGAAAAGCATTATTTATTATCCACTACCGTCTACGGCATAGGCAACCCCCCAGAATAATATGAAATATGAAATGTAACCACGCGTTTCTGGATTTACAAAATGATTGCTCTTACTGCAATTATTTTTCGTAGGACCATTATGCTACTTAACTTGTAGGTAAGATAAGAAACAGTAGGTGAAATCACTTAAATTAAAAAAATCATAGCTCGATAAGAAAAAGAAATGAAATGAGCCACACGCTACTCATTGCTGGAGTTTTCTCTGAACTTAAAATTTCCTTGGGATCCAATATCGGCAATTTCCACTGAATTGGGGTTGAACGAATTACAGACAGTAAGTGAGGACTGGGGGTCTCGTTGCATTTACTTGCAGGAAGAAGTCACAGTCGAGTGAGGTCATTATTGGGGTAGATTTTTGCTCAGTGCGTGAGGAGATGATGATACTTCATCGGAGAATTTGATGTCTACAGTCTTGTTTGACATGGATTACCCATTGAAGTTTGGGTTCTACTGTCCTGATAATTGGCCAAGTCTTTATGTTACTGTCCCCTACTGACTGCGCCTATTGTTACGGCCCAAAAATTAAACGATTCCTCGACAAAATTCAAACTCATGCGACGAGGCCTTTTTGGGTGCCTTTAATCCACTCGGCTACCAAAGCAAATTTAACAAACCTCTCCGGCTGTGGGAGTTTTCTCTGAACTTAAAATTTCCTTGGAATCCAATATCAGTAATTTCCGCTGAATTGGGATTGGACGAATGACAGACTGAAACTGAGGACTGGGGGTCTGGTCTCGTTGATGTTACGTGCAGGAAGAAGTCACAGTCGAGTGAGGTCATTATTGGGTCATTCTCATTTCATTTGCCGCTTTCATGTCCCCGACGACGAATTCTCATAATTCTTGACCAAAACTAGCGATTTTGGGGGACAAAAGGGTAGTATAAGTTGGGAGATCAAAGAAGAAATAATTTGGCTGCCCAAAATCCCCTTTAACCAATACACAATTATGACGAATGAAACCTAAAATCCTGGAAACCCATCTGTGTTACCGTCCCCTCCTACCTAACAAGTAAGTAGAAGTTATGTAGTTATGAAACAATGACAATCCAGAACTGGCCAGGGTTACTAGCAGCAGTAGGTTGGTTCCTCGTTATTTAGAGTAAGGATTTACATTTTCAAGATTTTTCCCGACCCGTGGAAAACTAGTTTTTTAGTCAGTCCCCCTATCTCGTCTCAATGGGACCTCAGGAGTGTTATCATTTTTGCGATCGAGAAAGCTGATGGAAAATGGCGGGAAACCAGTCAGGTGTGAAGGTTATATTGTCCAGTTGAAGATGTGAAACTTCAGTGGAGTGTGCTTGGAGTCGCAGCAGTTTTTACAGCGAAAGAAGCCTAAAAACATGGCGAGTATTTTCATTTTCAATCGTGAGTGTTACACTAATTACGAGTGTTTTTAGTGCTCAAACAAAATAATCCGATATCAACAACCATACTGCTTGGTGACAGGTTTCAAACAAGAGTCATCCCCCAGTTTCGCCACTTCATCATCCTGTGTGACGCCATTTTTACTGGAAAGTCTCATGAGTGTTACCTCTCAAGAGTGTGACCAAGGATGGGTAACACTCCTGATTTTTGAATACAAAAAAATATATATAGAATACAACATCAATGAAAAACTCACTGTTCCTCTATGGAACACTAATCTGCAATGTACAATGAGTGGTATTTGCCGATCTAACCTCATTTTTGAGCACTTTCATATTTCACGTCACTGAGGTTCTCAAACGCCCCAAAGCGGCAAATGAAATGAGAATGACCCTTTTGGGTAGTTTGATTGATGAAGAGGCGGTCCGAAAAATTCCCTATGTTAAGAGGAATTTCACTGAAAAAATCTCACCTCAAAATCTGACCCAGAAAATCACTAAGCCGTGGGATTGTAAACCCCGCTATCTGGCAACACTGCGTTGAATGAAACGATTCAAAAGTCACACTAACGTGACTACTCTACACTTCAGAACAATAGAATCCTAACATGTAATATAACCTCTCATAAATAAAGTAGTAATAAGTTATCAACAAGTTGATCAATGAGGTTTAATTTTGTCACAAGAAATGGATGAGGTACTGGAAGGGTACTTGTTGAGGAAACATCGAAATTTGCAATCGGTTAGAAGAATATCTGAGGGAACTACAACGATCAAGATATATATTATTGTACCTACCTACATGTACGTCTATGACATGATATGAACGATAATTTACTGTTTTCCTTCGGCCAATTAGGTACGTTTCATTATGGAAAATAATGAACCAATATTGAAGATACGTATGATATTCTGAGGGCCAAACACATTCTCTATCCGTATCTATCTTCTCTGTAAGTGGCACAATCCCTACACATTTCATCAAAATCCATCTATCAATATCGGAGCTTGGTCTATTTAACAACAAATTTTAGGTTGTACAAGTACAATGGTGACCTATTTCAACAAAATTATTCATGATGCCATCCTGAGGGTAGATCGGGAAGCTTTAGAATCTATTAAGGTATCAGCATAACTTCCCTTAAGCTACGATTTGCCTATTCGTACAACGATTTGACAAACCACTAACCGTTAGCTTTTCGCTAACGTCGAAATGGGCGATTCGTGAGCACAGCTGTAAAATTGCTAAAAATTGAGTAATATCTTTCCTTAAATTATAATTCGGTAGAAATAGGCATTTTACGAGCGATTATTACCAAATATGTAGACAGAATTAAAGAAAAAGACAAAAAGTAAACGATATCATGTTTACAATATTGGTAGTATTATATTGTCGCACACAGTCGCCACTGCAAGCAACTGGTGACTTTCTGAACAAAAAGCTGAAACAGTTTTCTCATTTGATCACACCAATATTAGGGTTTTGGTTGGTTCATGCCAAAATCAGGTAATAAATAGTAGTAATACAGTGAAACTTAGCTAATTCGAACCTCAAGGGACCAGTCAAAAACTTCGAATTAATCAAAAATTCGAATTAAAGAAGTTTTTAACAATTGTATTGATTATAAATGATTATATTGATCAACAGAATATGGAACAATATATATAAAGACACAGGAATGGTACTGTATTTAACTGCAACCATAAAAAACAAGCTATTGCTTTTCAAAAAAGGATGATATTTTGGCCTGTTCCCTTGAATTAAGTCTCTCGACCATTATAAAATATTCCAACGCATTCAAAGAGTTGAAGTATGAACCCTTACATTAATTCGGCTTTCAAAAAAACGTCCAAGTTCTTGTAAGTGATTCATGGCGTCAGCTGCACTCGCTGAGAGAAGAGGAGTTATCAAACTGTAGGAGGCACTGACTTGCATGCATTTGGTCTAACACAAACCTTTTGCCGAATATCGTTACTAAAACGTATTTCCCAATAAATTTACAATTATTTTGAGTTGCATCTTAGAAGTTAATTGCACCTTAATTAGTTCGCCGAAAATTCGAATTATCCAAAATAAAATTCGAACTATCCACGATTTTTTAGCACTGTTTGAATACAAAATGCTAGGGACCGAGAGAAATATTTGAATTAAAGAAGATTTCGAATAGGAGAAGTTCGAATTATCCAGGTTCCACTGTATTCAAAAAATTCTCTTAGCGAATTTCCGGAAAATTTTTAAATCAGAATTTTCGAAATTTTCTCCATTGAAATCCGTTTTGAGGCATTCTGAAACGAATCCCAGAGTTAAACATTTTTCATATACGTATGTTTTTCATATAGTGTGTGCGTATGTGTGTCCGTCCAGACCACAAATCCCCTTAGGATTCAGATGAAAATTCTGTTCTCGAGCCAAAAAATCAAGCTTTCTAAACGAAAGGACGAGTTCGTTGGCCAGAATTTCTTGAGCACATTAAATTGGTCACGTTTCAAAAAAAAGTGCTGAAAAAATCACTAAAAAGAGTAAAAAAAAAAAAGCTATAAATCGGATATATTATATTTGTTTGCAGAATTTTGCTCGAATAAAGTTTATCAACTATAAAATAGACCACTATAAAATGTATGTGGTAATATATGCTGAAAAATGTATTTAAATTTCATTAAAACGTGCTAAAAAATATCAATATTAACTACAAAAAAGTTAAAAATCCAAAATCCTTTTTGAATCGCAAACGATTCCGTTTTGGAACCAGTTTTTTGCCGAAAGAATGGTAGTTAACAATTTCTTTTTCTCAAAGCCCTTAATTTCCAAAACAATGAGATAGACGAAAGGACGAGTTCCAAACGAAAGGACGAGTTCGTTGGCCAGCATTTCTTGAACACATTTCAAAAAACGCTGCAAATTATTTCACAAAGGTTTATTATTCTTTCAATTGAGTATGATCGTAGTTTTAGTTGGCTAGCGTACGTCATAAGGCCCGTTCAGACTCCTCGGCGTGTCCTACTTCGAGTTGCCACAACCTATACTTCTATAATTATATACGCATGTTAATATTTCTCGATTTGAGCTCCTATCTATTCAAATAGTTATTGCCTTAATAATATCATTATCTAAGTACGTACGAAAAGTCGAGAGGATATGTTATTAAATATGCGTAGGAAAAGCTTTGGTATTAACACACAAATATGACCTTGAAAAAAACATATTCATGCCTCGAACGAACGCCGGCGCCGTACCCACCGCAAGCCGCGGAGCCGGCGCCTCCTCTCACTCCACCCCCCCGCTCTCGCCCACCCTCTCCACCCACCGTGACCCCCTGGCAAGCGTGCCAGGCGTGCGCGCGTCGAAAAATACACTTTTTTGCCCGTTTTTGGCCCATAGCATCTAGATGCGAGTAAAGCGATCGGGATGGTTAAACGTTAGGACCAACTAGGCCCCAAATGGAGTCCATGTGCGAAAGAACGGGTTATTTAAGTCAATTCTTAGGCCTTTTATGGCCCGGACGGCGGACGGCGAACGGCGGACGGACATTTCAAATTTGGATTCTACGTACCTTGAAACGTAAAGTGAAAAAGTTTGAGGGGGGGTTATAAAAATTTTTTGCTACACGATCACATAGGCTTATTATTGGAAATAATAAACCAAAAAGTGCTGAAAAAATCACTAAAAAGAGCAAAAAGGGCTATAAATCGGAAAATTTATATTCGCAGAATTTTGCTCCAATAAAGTTTATCAACTATAAAATAGAACACTAAAAAATGTATGTGCTAAATTATGCTGAAAATGTACTCAAATTTCATTAAAATGCTAAAAAAAAAAATCAATTGGTATTAACTACAAAAAATTTAAAAATCCTTTTTGAATCGCAAATATTATATGGAACGAGTTTTTTGCCGCAAGATTGGTAGTTAACACAAATACTTTTTTCTCAAAGACCTAATTTTTTTGTGATCAAATTTGGTCATTAACTATGAAACCCATGCCCTCTCATTTTTGGATTCATCAATCGGAAAATATGGGAACCATCGTTGATGTCATTAATAATCATCATCATTTCAGTAATAATGCAAAGATATGCGAAGACGAAACATTATGCATTATATTATTATATACTATTAAAAAAGATTCTATAATGAATGCGAGATAAAATGTAAGATCATTCATATAAAAGATAATGGTATAGACAGGAGAAATATTGCACATAATTATACAAAAACTGTCATTGAAAGGACCTGTGATGCGATTTGTTCATTTTAAGGGCTGAATTTAATGTTACATTTAAACTCGACTTTCATCGAAATCGGTTTAAAAACTATGTATAGTTGAAGCGGTTTTCTTACAAAAACTCACCAACAATCACACAAGATTAGGCAAGTAACTGATCGTAGAGAATTCTTTTTTGAAGTCACCAAACTCTGGACAAAAATAATATGGAACCAATGTTGATCGAATAAATAATCATTATCAATTCAGATAGAATACAACTTAAGAAAACAAACTATGCGAGATTATATAATGCATGCGAGATAGAATGTATTTATCTCATATAAAATATATAGGTATAGACAGAAGAAGTATTCACATCATAATTGTACAAAAATTGTCGTTGGAAGGGCCTGTGAAGCGTTTTGTTCTTGTATTTTGTAGGTTGGGTGTAATGTTCCATTAAAAACTAGACTTCCATCGAAATCGATTGAAAAACTATGTACAGTTGAAGCGGATTCTTTACAGAAACTAACCAATCATCACGACCACACGTGATTAGGGTTTCGGTCGGTTCATAGTCAAACTCTACAATAGATACCTAGTAGTAATAATAAGCGGATTTGACTTTGGACAAAATCAATAGAAGAACCAATGCCCTCTCATTTTCGGATTCACCAATCGAAAATTATGGGAAACATCGTTGATTAAATTAATAATCATCATCATTTCCGTTAGGTTACCACTGAAAGAATAAAAATAGGACAAGACTAGATAAAATGTGAGTTATTTCACAGTAAAGATATAGACAGAAGAAGAAGCATCGAATAAAATTATACAGAAATTGTCGTTGAAATGACCTCTGAAGCGATTTGTTCTTGTGTTTCGAGGGGGCTTTATGTTATTTCAAATTTAAACTTGACTAAAATATATTGAAAATATGTTACGCTAGAAAAAAATATGAACAAATAGCCATGAACGTATGAGCCTGCCAGAGCAATGATGTTTTAAGGGCGCGTTGATTTTTATGAGTTGTGTATGTTGAGGGGGGAGGGGGTTAGAGAACAGCAATATACCTACGGGATATATAAGGACAGCTGAATTCTGCGTTAGCGGATTCCGAGATTTTTGGGACTCCGAACTAACAAGTTTCGCCGCTAGGAGAGCTAGGGGGCGAAGGACCAAATGAACATGGTCCCCCCCACCTCGTCACCTATTTTCGCTGTACAATTCGTTCCGCGCACCATCAACCTCATGAATTTCAGTAAAAAATGAGAATGCGTTATTGTTAAATAAATTATTATAAGAGAGAAGGTGACGAAAGAAGAGCAAATCAGTATGGTCCTTGTTTATGTGCTGCGCTCTACCTCGAGCTTCTCATGTTCGGAGCCCCATTCGTCCAACTCAGCGGTTCTGTGGCCGGTTTACGTACATTTTTGGGTAGCATGAAATAGGTTTAGCTCAACGAGGTTGTTGATGAAAATTTTTACTATTCCTGAATTCACGGCACTTGGTGCACTGTATAATATACTTCGTGGGTTGTCTTAGTACGACTTCAAGTTATGCCTGGGATTGTTAAGTGACGAGACAAACTTTAGGGTTTTTTGTGTGGTTCTTTCTAGTGGTACATTAATAGGGTGGCGAACAGTCACTTTTTGACAAGGATTATTTATTCATTCTTTCACAAAGCGGGCCCAATGCCCAATTACAATATTGTTAACAAATTATAATCTCTTGATGAGGAAACAAAATCGATATTTCAAAGAAAAGAAAAAACAATATAGGTATATATGACGTAAAAACTACAAACTAATACTTCTTGTAGCTGAGATGATGATATGAAAAAACGTTTATGTCCAGGAATGATTACAGAAAGCCTCAAAAACGGATTTTTTCAATTAAGACAATTTTGGGAAATTTTCAATTCAAAATTTATGGAGCCACTTTCTAGCTTGTCAACGAAAATTTGCAGATGAAGTGCGAGAGAGAGAAACAGCGAAGCTTTCCCCAAAAATCGAAGTCAATCAAGGCAAATGGTGGTCTTTACACTTAATTTAAAAGCCTCGATCGCAATAATTGATGCTAATCGAGGGAATGCGAAAATCGGATTCAACCGCTCGCGACCCCTTGGCGGAACCCTCTAGTTAATATTTCAACTCCCTCGGGGAGAATTTTAGACGAGATATTCGAACGGGGGCAGGAAAATTAGCGAGAGGCGAGGGAAAAAGTGTCGTTGGCCCTTTCAGGACGTCATTTACCACGTTGAACATTTCAGCTTGGTGCGTGCGGGCTCAGTTAGGGCCGCGGTGAACATTGGAATGGTCGATACTCGTTTTTCTTTGCTGCTTGTAATGTGTAATGTTGCAGAAACTGAGTGTCAGAGTTGAAGTTGAGTGCGCGGCCAGAAACTGTTCATTATTCAACAGTTAATTTAGGTTTTCTTACCTACAATGTTTCAATTACCATCTGCAACATCTACAATTTAGATGTTTGGGTATAATCATTTCATGGAGATACATGCAGTAATGTGGCACACTGAAATACTTTCCATTTGGCTATTTACCTGATCCACAGAGTCAAGGGAGAATATGATACGTCAGCTCTTCCTACCTAGTGGCGTAATTTGAGGAGGGGCAGGGGAGGCGCAGCCCCTCCTTGAATCATGGAGGATAACAAAATCTCGTTGTATTAATACAATTAAAATGAATAATTTTAGTTCCTAATTCCATTTTATTCTAACACATTAATTGGAAATGTAATTCGTAAAAAACAATCATTAGTGTACGAGTCCGCTTGCCTAGCAACTTTATACGCTCTTAGAAATGAAGAAATTCTTATTAGATTCATTGGTGTAAGGAGGGCAAAATGGTGTGAATAATATACAGCCCCATGGAGAGGAGTAAAATTAACGTAAAAAAACGGAAATGTGGATACTACAAGAAGCTGAAATTAAAGTCTTTTCCCAACTGCCTTCAATGCCCATATGCGATTTTTCCTCAGAAAAATATCCATAGTTCAGTATCATCCACAAACCCCTACGAACTTCCCCTACTTTTCACTGCCTACCTGATCACGCTAGGATCTTTGATCCAAAACAGTTTTTCAAATTCTTTTATTGTTGGTATATCGTAGATACATATATCTACCATTTCCGTATTAGATCTCAGTTAAAATAAAGCAAAAATACAATAAAATAGAAAACTACAGTAGGGCCTGAGGGGCCAGTGTTCGACACCTTAAGAGAAATATTGACTTCGACAACCAATCAAGTTATGTTTTTCAGTTTGTTCAAACTTGAATCTTACATCTATAGCTGCATCAATCAGGATGTCCTCAAACTGCACAGTATTGAAAAAAATCACTAATTCAAGCCACAAAACATCATCAATTCGTTTTTTCGAAATCCATTTTTTTACCCAGCATTTGAGAGCAAAATTTTTGGTTGCACCTGTGATTGACACCCTTTGATTTGAACAGCAGTTGTTCCGCAATAAATTATTCCGCATTTCAACAAAACATTTATTTCAACATTTTATAAATAAATTGAGCATTTCAACTTAGTTTTATTAATGTAAATATAAAATTAATATGAGTATTCATAACGACAAAGTAGAAAATTCATCACTGAATAGGGACAATGCATTCTTAATACCATAGATACGTTTCTAATGATAAACCAGCAGCTTATGAGTTGCTATGCATTTATATAAATATAAAAAATAAAGAACGAATGACGTGAAAGAATAGAGATCCATATTGATAGCACAGTCAATCACTGAGGGTAGCATTAGTTTGGGGACTAGTATTTGATATGAGACATTGACCTTTTCACATGTTATCTTTGAATATTTTTAAAAAATGATAGCATAAATGCAATCAACACAAAAAGCTGATTGAGAAAAACCATGGGAACAATCGAATTTGGAGGGCATGGTGAAGCAAAATAAATCACCTACCTCCTTAGCAAAATCACAAGAAACCGCACCGGAAATGACAACATGAGGTTCTGTTAGATAACCTTCTCCATATTTCACAAAACCCCGCCTGTATACTACAGATACTACACTGAGAAGGTATTTTGTCTCAAAATCCTAAAGGATCAAACCCGGAAAACACTTGTTATGCCTTATTATTTAAATTTTTTTTGAGATGTCAATAACTGAGCCCATGTCAAACACTAGACCCTCCCCACCCTAACCCTAGTGATTGATACAGTTTAATATGAATGATTAAAATATTCTATCGTAGCATTATTATTGCTGGTTTCAGTTTGTTTACACATTTGTTTCTCGCTCTCGGTTTCATGCCCGGTATTCTGTTTCGCGTACCTATATAATTCGATTACGTGATATTGTCAAGAATAAGTGTTGTTGTGCGCAGGACTGAGGATAAACCAGTGAGGGAGAAATTTCCACTTTCATGATGATTTTGCAGGCTAAAGTCTAGTTCAACACGATAAAAACAGACCTAGTGCTCCTCAGTTCAACGCTACCTATTTGTATTTATTCGATTTTTCAACGTTTCGATCAGTTAATTGATTTGATTGAACCAGTTAACGTGATTTAAAATCATGACAAAAAACCACTGAATGTTTATAAAGCGTTCGACAGTTTATCATAAAGTCTTCGTATTTATATTCAACAACAACTACTAGAAAATACAATATGAAATAAAATGAAATCTTTGACTGTTTTCCCTCCATAAGGAATGACGCTACGCCACTGGCTCTTCCACATCCATCGAAGCTATCAGCTATCATCCTCGCGCAACGTACATCCATTTATTTCGATTTTCAGATGGAACCATGTAGCAATTTTCAAAGCAGTTATGAGTAAAACTGATCAAGTAGACCGTTGAATAATCAGAACCATCATACTTAGTGAATTTTCTAGATTTTTCTAGAAGACATGTCTCACCTGGGAGGTAGTCGGATGTACAATGTAGTTGTGTGCGGTTCTCACGTTCTATTCTCCATTTCTAGTAGATTCCATGGATCATATGAAAACGTTAGCGTTGTAGTTAAAAGTGCTTTCACGGCGACAAAAGACATCAAGAAGAGATCAAGAGTACTGTTTAATAAGTAACCCCTGTTGAAACGAAAAAATGATAACAACTATCAACTCGTTTCTAGACCTCAAGAATATCAAACTGTCGTTCATAATCACCAATATTTATAACAACCAATTCTCCATCTGGCATGAGAAATGGCAGGCATGGCGAGGACACTGGTGTGTGTGGCGTTCATCAGGCCTTGTGCCCCGTTGGCCCTTTCGTGGTCCAACTCCAAAGGAGAGACCGAATAGTGGTCAATCGGCCACTGGTCATACACGTCTTACCCATAGAGACCCTCAAGCACTGCATATCGTGATGATGTTATCGTGTGAGAGGTACGTGGTGATCTGTCCATCTGCCACTTCCCGGAGGACAGCCAACCTCTTATGGAACTCTGCGTCCAGCTATGACCCCATTTGAGAGTTGACGTATTATCAGACCCAGCCTCTGCTGTCGTACCTGGGAATCACTAGGCCATGACGATCTGTGACATCTGTGATATATTAATGTGGATCTAATCGCAGACACACATATCTCTTATATTGCACTAAGAGATATATCCTCCAAGTCTTTGTTGCAGTTTCTAATTTCTGGGGTGTTTGTACCCGCTGTAGAGGTTAACCAATGGTTATAAATGTACCCCTTCTTGCAGACAGAATGGTATCACGAGTAAATAGTTGTTTTCCCCCAACGATCTGCAGGTGGCGTCCATGATCGTGAGGGAGGACGACATAGTTCCCCCTTAAAATCGTCCCTCTAGCAGTGCCGCTATTCACTCTTCTCGTTGAGGCGCGGCCTAATTCATTAATAACAATAAATTAATGGTTCTTTTGGTGGACGTTATTTGAACGATTCTAACAATAGTTTGCATGGGCCCCCACTTTATCAAAACTAAGTTTCCAAAAACTAATATTGAAATATGAATAAATTGAATTACCCATTAAATTAAATATGCTGTTGACACCCTTTTTTTTTTTTTTTTTTTTTTTTTTTTTTTTTTTTTTTTTTTTTTTTGATCTGCTGAACAGTTCTAGTAAATGGCGAATAGGTAGTTTAAAAAATCATTGATTCAACGAGAGGACGTGTACACTAGGTGTAAAACCTTCAATATGGTTGTTGATATTTCATTTAAAATCCATTGACTTGGTAATAGAAAATGGATAATATTGTATCACCGCTTAACATCGCTTGTCACGGGTACCCAGGGGGAATGTAAACGAAATACGTGAAATGCGTGGAGTGGAAACACGTGTGAAGCTAATGCAATAGAAAACAGACAATGAATCCCTCGAAACAACGCTGAATGGTTAAAGTGACATACGAGTGCTCGCGACACACATCCACGGACTCCAGTTACACACTTACACATTGTCAAGTTGCTGTATGTCCGTGGGGTTGTTCCCAGTTTACCGCTTACACGAGTGGATATCCCGAATGTGACCTTATCGCGTCGGAAATTAAGAAATTATCCAAATTTGTAACGAACTCGCCTCATCGGCGGATCGGTTTTAACTGAATTATGGAGGAAGAAATTAACCAACGTGTCAATATCGACCCGTTAGGTCAAACTCATTTTATACGTCGCAATTCTGTGATTTCACGTCGCTTGAAACGTAAACCATACCTCTGATTGGGGGGGGGGAATATCACTTGAGCGGCAAAGCGAATTTTTTCCCCCTATTCTTTTCAGCCATATCTAGTGAACCGCTTTACCAGTGTGTTGAAATTCAGAACATTGTCTCGTCCCATCAATACAAATACTTTTATTAAAAAGAAAAAACATTTAGTTTTAACCACATGGAAAAAAGTCACTTAGATTAGATTAAGTAGTACTTCTAAGTCCCTTTTCTCAAGTTGCTAGTGATGATATTTTGCTCAAACTTCGGGTTGATTATCAGCTATAAGGTGTATTATTTAGGTGACCTTCATGAAAATTTGGGGAGGGAGAATTTTTCAGTTTTGCAGTTATATATGTGCGTGCGTGCGTGTGTGCGTGTGTGTGTGTGTGTGTGTGTGTGTGTGTGTGTGTGTGTGTGTGTGTGTGTGTGTGTGTGTGTGTGTGTGTGTGTGTGTGTGTGTGTGTGTGTGTGTGTGTGTGTGTGTGACATTCCAGACGATAACTCTCCTTAGGATTGAGATAAAAATTCCGTTCTTGCGCCAAAAAATCGAGCTTTCCAAACGAAAGGATGAGTTCGTTGGCTAGCACTTTTTTAGCACATTCAATTGGTCTCATTTCTAAAACGTGCTTTGAAAAAAATAGTAATAAATTACCATAGCCTTGAGTTCTTGCGCGAAAATCTTGGATTAGCAATCAACAATGATCCCACTATATTTACAACCCGTCATTCAACGTGTATTGACGCAGTCTTCTCTCACAATATTGATGGACTTGAAACACTTCAGTACATTTCATTCTTCACTTCACACCATCTCCTATTGTCTATAACGTCAAGTTCTACTGAGCATGAATCCTTAACTTATTTCTTTAAAAAATATATATTTTAGATACTTTTTGAATGCCAGCTCATTTGACGTGCTTATTTCACTAGGGTGGGGGTGTCTTAGCCTCTCGCGTCATATTGACAACATTCACTACCTACTTTACTAACTGGGGGTCATGATAAATTTTGTTACACGGTAAAAAAAATTGAAACGCGATACCAATAAACAAATATAGCAACTATACCGCAACAATAAAGCAGCACTCTTCGGTAGTTGTGTGGAACAACATTTTTAATTGAGACATTTTCAAACTTGAGGCACAAAACATGTTTCACAGGGGTAAAAATAAGACATATCCGAAGACCATGCACCGAAGAATCTGCATGTAGTGGAGTTACTCATCATCAGTTTACTGTTGTTATTTTGTTCACAATTTTATTGTCATTTTAATATAAATTTAGTTTGGTTTGAGTAGCAAGTTTTCATGTTGTTGAGGGAGGTCTTATAGTCTTTGTGTTTTCTAGGTTTCAACAAGAAAAGTGAAGCTTATGAGGTGATTCCAGCCAGGCGTATTTCGGACGTGTTTGTTAACTTCTGTTCTTTTTGCTATGCTAAGAGTGTATGAACTAGTTACCGGGCCATCTGGGTGGAACCGATGGAAAGTGCAATAAAAGTGGTGAAAAAAGGCCAATCGATGAGAAAAGCAGCAGAAACGTTAGGCGTTTATGCAACACTAAGCAACATCCGTCATTTGCAATTAGGTGGGTCAGCAAGCATGAAGTTTATCATTGAGATGTTGAAAAGAAATTGAGAGGTCATATAAATAGTGAGGACAGTTCTAGTGCAGTTAGTTCGTAAACGTTATATTTGTTCGTGAACGGTTCCTTTTTTTGCGCCAAAATAAGGATATGGTTAAACATTAATATTTAATTAGTTTATGCAACACTAAGCAACATCCGTCATTTGCAATTAGGTGGGTCAGCAAGCATGAAGTTTATCATTGAGATTGGGTTCACTTCATTTCGCCTTGGAGATTTTTTCCGATGCTTCTACTACTGGATGGGGGGCATGTTACAATGATAAGAGAGCCCATGGTACCTGGTCAGATGATGAAAAGAAGCACCATATTAATTATCTTGATTGAAAAGAAATTGAGAGGTCATTTTTGCCTCAAGGCATAATACAAAGTGTGATAGATTTGTATCATGGCAACGAGACCCAGAAAGCTATGCAATAGATGCCTTTACTCTAGACTGGGGAAATAGTAAGGTCCTCCAGAAGATTATCAATGAGGACTGTATGAATTTCCAGTTCTAGTGCCAAATACCAAACATGTTGATTAAGTTAGTTCGTATCTGGAGCTTTCTGTGATTCTTCTTTTTTTCTAATTTATCAGTAATATTATGAAGGCACCTACGTACCTACCTATAAGTCATATTTGTTCGTGAACGTTAGTTCCTTTTTTTGCGCCAAAATAAGGATATGGTTAAACATTAATATTTAATTAGTTTTGTACTTTTGTAAGGAAAACCAGGCCCTTCACTTTTGAAAGAAGCCGTCCCGTCGTAAATGCATGTGGCAACATACGTTTTTCTGATCATTTAAATATTTGATTTACTATTTATACGTACATTCTACTTCTTTTTTTTAAAGCCCAATCTGCAGCTGAAATCACAGCGAATAAATGTGAATTCGACGTTTAAAAAATAGGCTAGACTGATATCACCCCACTTCACGAGATGAATTCAGCCACAATATGAAATTGTTTTCTGAAAAAATATCCATATCAGTGGCTCTAAATTTTTACAGTATGTCTACTGAGAATGCTACAATATATGTTCAAATTTTTGGAGTAATCGGCAGAAGTATACAGGGTCCAGAGATGGAAACTAGATTACGCGCGACATTGCATTTCATTATAGTTTAATGCATTATTTATGGATATCAGTGGCTCTAAATTTTTACAGTATGTCTACTGAGAATGCTACAATATATGTTCAAATTTTTAGAGCTCGAATGGTTCACAACCATTCGTTGTATGGACGATTATTATTATAATAAATCACGTAATTACTACCGAAACTACGGCACTCTGTAACTAACAGGTTTCTCAAGAAAAACATCCACAGACTAAAGACTAATAATAGGGGTATGACATATGTATCTGTTATGTTTCCTAGGTCAAACTTTGTAAAGATCAAGTTTCAACAGTAGAATAATCAGCAGAAATATACAGGGTCCAAAGATGCAAACTAGATTACGCGCGACATTGCATTTCATTAAAGTTTATTGCATTGTTTATGGATATCAGTGGCTCTAAATTTTTACAGTATGTCTACTGAGAATGCTGAAATATATGTTAAAATTTTTAGAGCTCAAAAATGAGTAGAAAAAAAATTTAAAGCAAAAACAAATCGTGAATTTTTGCTGGAATCACCCCGCATGACGGTAATCAATTGCTGAAATGATTAACTATTGACCAACTCTGTTGGACGTACCTACCTACTGACTGACGTACTCCCACAACTATATTGTTATAGGAAGTGTTAGTATCTGCTCTGTGCAACTACTCCACTAGAAGTTTGTAGTTGAAAATCTAGGTAGTTAATTGCTGAAATTAATAACTATTGACCAACTCTGTTGGACGTACCTACCTACTGAATGACGTACTCCCACAACTTGACTGTTGTAAGAAGTGAGCAGATGCTCTGTGCAACAACTCAACTAGAAGTTAGTAGTTGAAAATCTAGGTAGTTAATTGCTGAAATTAATAACTATTGACCAACTCTGTTGGACGTACCTACCTACTGACTGACGTACTCCCACAACTTGACTGTTGTAGGAAGGGTTGATATTCACTCAGTTCGAAGCGTCAGTTTCTCAACTCCTTTTCCCAACTCCCGTCTTCAACTTGCCAACCTGCGGCGATCGTCAAGCGATAAAGTCCGCTCGCCTGTCCGCCTTCTCCTTCTCTCCCAGCCGCCGAAGCGATAAGGCGGCCCGAGGTCCCTTTTCCAGGGAAACAATAGGCTCAAACCGGCCGCTTTTCCCCGAGTCCGGTTTGTCACGGAAGCCAACATGACAATGACGCTATAAACGTGACAAACGTTTTTCACTTTCCAACAACGAGAACGGTCTACAGTAAGTATGTAATCCTCCTACAAATTAAGGGGACCCGGCACCCACCCCCCTCCCACCAATAATAGACCTCGTTCTACATGCGTTTTCCTCAGGCCCCCTGCAAGCAATTTCAGTGCCTTTTTTCTTTATGTTCCTTATATTCTAAATTTTCAATCAACATAAGGGTTTCCAGGTATCTCAAAAACACGAATTCGTAGGTATCATGGAATGAATGTCATATTTTTTTTCACTTCAGAAACATCTAGCAGCAGTTGAAATCAACGTTTTGCAAAACCGTTACGTTAATACCTTGGCCCAGATCTCTTCTTCAAAACAAAACAAACATCAAGCGAATAGGGTCAACCGTTCCGAAGAAAAACGTCCGTGAACATGAAAAACATTACAGGAGAGCAAAAAAAACCAACAGCATCCATCTTTTCATGACGTCGCAACGCATTATGCAAATAAAGACAAAGAAGAAATTGATGAAGAGACTCTTATCGTTCGACTCTTATCACACATCTTACATCTTATGGTTTCTTTGTGATTTTCAGTGGCCCTAATTCGTTTTTACGTTTTCTTTTGATTATTTATTGAAAATGGGTGGTTCTAAACGAACTTTCAAAAAAAGGAAAGGACCAGTAAGCCGTTATTCAAGAATAAAGACGACAGACAGAGCAACCATCTAGCCAGCCTAAACTGCCGGCCTGTAATGAAACAAAAAATTTACGCACTTGTAAACATAAATTTGACTATGTTATTGAATTTAATTGTTCCCTAGATGTTAATACATCGTTTTATGAAAGAAAAAAAATCGATTTTTCTCACATTTTTTGCTACCGGGTCCCTTTAACACGTTTACTGCCACCTAGACAATAAATGTGCCAATCGGAACTTTCCCATCCATAAAGCCACAAGTTTAGTTTGGTACCTATATTTGTTTGCATCTTGAAAGCTCTGAGCAGCCATTTCAAGAAACAACGAAAATTTAACTTTGTTTTTAGGGATATTTTAGGTTTCTTTCGGACAAACCATTCTGAACCGTTCTACCTAGACCACGCCCCTTTTTGGCCGTCCGGACAGTCACATAACGCGTTATGAACGTGTGGTTCGCTGTTCGGACAGACAATCCCGAATCGTTCCGAACCCGTTCTACCGGTTCTAGATTATTGTCAGAACGGTTAATCCAGGAAATGCGCACAGAATGTTTTTTTCAGCATAAGCCACGCCATATTGGAATTTATCCTCGATTTCCCGCGCATTGCTATGGGAAATTATTGTTAACCTTTTTGAATAATCGAAGCGCGTTCGGCCTGCCACACGTTCCGAACGGGGTTCAGAATGGTTCTCCTCACGTTAGTTACAGAGATTTAAGTTAACTGTTGAGTAGCTTACTACCAACTAGTAGTTAGTCAAAAAGTAGTGAACTTCTTCATCAATTACTAGTAGGTAGTTGAAAAAGTAACTACTTACTACAAATAACTAAGAAAGTACCTAGTTGTTCCATCCAACTACCAATTATTTGATGTTGTGTGCAACAACTAAACTAGAAGTTAGTAGTTGAAAATCTAGGTGGTTAATTGCTCAAAATATTAACTATCGATCAACTCTGTTGGACGTACCTACCTACTGACTGAAGTACTCCCACGGCTTGACTGTTGTAGGAAGTGTTAGCAGCTGCTCTGTGCAACTACTCCACTAGAAGTTTGTAGTTGAAAATCTAGGTAGTTAATTGCTGCAACTACTCAACTAGAAGATAGCTATACAGATATACATATAGGAACGACATAACTATGTCCATATTTAAATTTGTGAATTACTCATAGAATAAATTACAGAATATGTTACTAACGCCGAAAAAAGTTATGCAATGGTCAAATCCGTATAATCAGAAGATGAGATCAACAGGAATAACTTTTAGGAAGATGCGTACAAGGATTATGAATAGGGGTGTCAATAATGTAGGAATTAGCAGAGACCAAATTAGTTAAGAGCTAGTCATCGGTGCCCGTATTTCCTTCACAACCATTCGTTGTATGGACGATTATTGGTATAATAAATCACGTAATTACTACCGAAAAAACGGCACACTATCAGGTTTCTCAAGAAAAACATCCACAGACTAAAGATAGAGACTAATAGGGGTATGACATATGTACCTGATATGTTTCCTAGGTAAAACTTGGTAAAGATCAAGTTTCAACAGAAGAAAAATCAGCAGAAGTATACACGGTCCTGAGATGCAAACTAGATTACGCGGGACATTGCATTTCATTATAGTTTATTGCATTATTTATGGATTATTCTTCATTTAGCGAATTGCAGTAAATCCAGCGATGGTCTGAATTAACAGGAATAAATGTATGTACTTTCTCTTCCGAAGCACCTTTACACTGTATGTTGAGGAGGTCGTTCCAGATAAAGAAAGAAGATTAACTTAGGTATAGGGGATATGACATACTGTTAAGATTAACTAAGAATAGGGATATGACATACTATATCCTGCTTTCTCGTTTGACAATAATTGGGTTTTCACACTGGAATTAATATAGATAGATCAGGGAATCCTAGACAAAGACGAATATTGTATTTTCATCATAATTAGGTGTATCCTTCGTTAATTATTCATCAAATAAATTATAGTTAATGTTACTATTGCCGAAAAAACTTTATACTAAGGTTAAACTTTATACTTGTTATCTGAAGATGAGATCAACATAATTATACACTAACTTATAGGATTTATAGGACTTATAGGAGAAAATAGAGATATCATAAAAGCATGCTGAACTGTGCTTCCTTTTACGAACATTCAATGTTTTCGTACTCGAATCCGGAGATACTGATCGAAGGATAGGAAAAGAAATATAGGAACATTGTACTTTCTACTATATTAGGTGTATCATTTGTGAATTTTATTCATTGAATAAATTACAGTAAATGTTACTAATGCCGAAAAAACGTTATGGTACATTCAGATACCTCTAATCTAAAAATGAGATCAAGAAGTACAAGTTTTACGACTGAAGTATTGAAGGCACTATAGGTTTCCAAACAAATGATTATGCGTGTTATGCATGATTATTACTACAATAAAGCGACGTAATTATTGCCGAAACAGTAAATAACAGGTTTCGGAAGAAAAGACAAAATATATATATATATATATATATATATATATATATATATATATATATATATATATATATATATATATATATATATATATATATATATATATATATATATATATATATATATATATATATATATATATATATACATATATATATATATATATATATATATATATATATATATATTTAAAAGAAAAAAGAAAAAAAACGCTGCAAATTATTACACAATGGTTTATTATTTCTGTGTTAGATAGCCCTTCTACGCAGATCATTGGCCTATAATATATTATTAAACCCCGTATGTAGGTAATATATGATCAGAACGTGGCGCATCGTGACTCCGATAAGAGTGCACAATTTTTACAGTTCCAAACCCCCGCAATTTTTCGCTTCACTGTAGAAATGTTTAACCAAAATATTAAAATATGTACATGTGTGTACCCCGTTATAGTTACCGAGAAGTCTTACAGAAGCTCCATCTAAAATAACAACACCGTGGGTCGAATGGGACATTTAGCCTCGGAGGCTCCGAAGCTGATCCGAGTCCCTCCATACTTTGTAATTGTATTCCAGATCTCCAAAAAAGAGCTACATTTCAGGTTTCAGCATCATAAGTCAATTAAAAAACAAATTAAGCTTAGAAGCCCCACAGCTGATCAGTGTGCACTGCAATTCATTCTCGATACTACAAAGGAGGTCCAATTCAAATCGCAGATCCTAAGGTTGACATCAATCAATATGCCTGCGTAGATATAGGCACTAGCAGAGGAAAAAGGTGTAATTACTAATACACGTCATTGCAATCCGTCTAAAACTTGTTCACACTAAAAGCAATGGTGACTTGGTGGAAAACACCATTGCATTCAGCAGAAAAAAAAAAAAAAAAAAAAAACATTGAAAATCATGGGTCACACTTGTTGTTTTTGAAAGTTGTTTTTTTGTGTCTATTTTCGGATTATTTTTGCGCTATTTTTGTGTCTATTTTCGGATTATTTTTGCGCTATTTTTGTGTCTATTTTCGGATTATTTTTGCGCTATTTTCGGAAAATGTATCCAACATGAAATGTTCTTCACCGGTTTTCCATCAAGGGCAATCTATACCTTCATTACGAATGTGGGAAAGAATATTCGCGGCGAACTTTACTGTTTTGCAGACTTTTGTCCCGTTTTCGCCGTTAGGGCCCCCACGCACATGCGATTTTCAGTCGCAGCGATTAAAAGTCGCAGAAATGAAACACACAAAAGTTAATAGAGAACACGCACTTGCGACTAAAAAGTCGCGGCTACTAAAAAATCGCAGCATGCTACATTTTTTGGGCGACGCGACTGCCAGCTGCCCAAAGAAGTGAATGACCTTGCACGCACTGGCTCGTCAGTCGCGCGACTTTTTCCCACTTGCGTTCTAGTCCGAATGACAGTTGCGTTCTAGTCTATTCTAGAGTTGCGTTCTAGTTTCTAGTCCGAGTGACATCATGTCATCAAGTTCTAGTGATGTTGAGTTGAGTGAGTTTTCTGTCGATTGCGACAAATTAATTTTAGAAATAGAAAAACGCCCATGTTTATTCAACAAAAAGTGTCGAGAGTACATGGATCGGAATATAAAACAAAAAAATTGGGACGAAGTCGAAAATCGCATGTGCGTGGGGGCCCTTAGGAACCTGTGTGCGGCCGCTTGCTTGCTATCTAGGGGTCATTGATGAAACTTCGTTAGTTCCCCGAAAAATAATTGAGTCGCGGCTCCATTATGCTCGTAGTGAGAGATCGGAAGATCGTACGGCCTTCTGGATGATTTCATTCGATTTGTTTTGAAATTATATGTAAATGAGAACCAAACGCTCGACACGGACGAGTACCTACCTTCCAACCTACTTTTACCACTTTAAGTTTGAGGGGGGGTTATGAAATTTTTTTGCTATACGATCACATAGGCTCATTATTGGAAATAATAAATCAAAAAAGTGTAGATTAAAACATAATCCAACACCTCATTAAATTAATCTGAAGGTAAATTATTTATTAATAACCAAACTGAGCTCGCAACGTCTCTACAGATCACATTTTCTACAATTTATAGGCATTATTAAGAAGTCTTCTAAGAGCAGCAGTTGCGAACAGCAGAAACATATCCATCACGTAATCTGCACAAATGCTGAGCCGTGCTACTAGAAGAACTTTTGTACCTACCAAGCAACAGGGAGGGATCGGTGTTCCTTTCTTAATGTTATTGATCTTTTCAAGTATGTGGGTTTAATTCAATTTGCGAAGAGTTTAATTAAATTTGCGAAAAATTCAATTCATTTTGAGGAAAGTCTAATTCAATTTGCGGAAAGTTTAATTGAATTCACTAAAGGTTTAATTCAAAGTGCGAATGCTATATCTAAAGCTTCAATCTAATGACCCTCCTAGTGACTGGGCTCACCAGCTGGAAGCATGGCGTAGAGATGATTGGGGAGGATTAGGGGGTGATTGCTCCCAAGTCCAACCTTGGATGTTCATGAGAGCTGTTCCACACCATTGGACAAATGATGAAGCAATCGATCATTACCAACGAGCTTGCAACAATCTCTGTATGGCTGGGTGGGTAAATTTATTTACTTACTTACAATAGGGTACTTTTTTTTTGAAATGTATGTGATATTATTTATTCAAGTAAATGTGGAACTACGCACAGTATAGTACCTCAAAAACAGACAGAAACATTCGGGATTTGATAATTCAATCAGAAGAGATGCGAAGTTTGTAAATTAGATATCAGTAAAAATAAGTGCATCTTTTGATTTGTATGTTGATACTACTCTTTACAAAAAATGTGAAACTACGTGCAGTATAGTACATTATCAAAACGACAAGCAACAACGGGTGCAATACTGTAAAGAGCAGAGGCCAAATATGATGGCACGTAGTAGCTATATTACTACCATCTCATATGTACCTATACATTTAATATAATCAAGTGCATCTTGCATCAAGATGCATGTGAGGATATTTCTCTCTTGAAAAATTGGGTGGTTTAGGATTTTTGGGTTTTGCTACATAAGTTTTACCAAAGGTACAAAGGAAAATAGGGAGAAGAAGCTGACAAAAGCCTCTAAAATAAATATAAATATGATTGCCAAGTTGGGGTGGCAGAATACTACAGCCTCATCACATACCCATACATGCAAAAAATTAGATGACAACTAATTCAATTGAATTATAAACAAATAGGAACAATGAGAAAATGTTCCCGAATGTTTTAGATGATAAAGCGAACGATTTCTGAAAAAGTTATAAAAACTAGCCAAATAGGTTCGTTAATGGTGATTATTGCCAATAAGAAATATTTCATTTGAAATAAATATGCACGAGCGAATACACTAGAATTGGAGTGAGCCACAAAGATACTATGGAAGTTTTACGTACATTCTGTTAGTAGAGGTTGCTGTATATATGTCATTTCCCGACATTCTAGAGAACTTGAAGTCACTAGGCATCTGAAATCCGTAGTAATTTAGCAACCACGTGTTATATCATTCCAATATATTTAAAATACCAATAAGATTGATTTCTTAATGATTCTATTCGTGATAATTTAACCTAACACCTACGCAAACTATAAGAAATACAAAGGATACTATGTTATATAATAGATTGACTAAATTAAGAAATACTACATACGATTGGGGTGTATGGTTGAAAGTATGATAATAACTGTAGAGTTAATTGCCAATTACTGAATACTGACGGAAGAAAACAACCACTAAAACCGTATGAATGGTACGGGAAAACCATTTGAATTCTTCTTTACATTAGCGTTATATTAATATGCTGAAATAAAATCAAAAGGTCACTGGAAATTCTATGATTGATAACCAATAATTTGCAATGAGTTTTTACGTGAAAACCATTCTCGTTTCATGCAACTGTCGGTTTCAATATGGATGGTACGTACAAAAATCGAATAATGCGACCAAAAAATTACAATTCATGACTAATTCAATCTTTAGATTGGTGCTATATTAGTACGCTAAATAAAACTATATCTATCAATTAACTAAACCGTGGGACATGTACATGACAATCTCAGTATCTCGACAAACATCTAGGGGACCAACGAAATGAAAATGTATGAGATAAAATAAGACACCTACACTCTTCACTGGTGCATCCATACATCTTAAGGTGACTAGAGTTTCAATTAACTCAATTTCGTGATGTGAGAATTCCACTGGTCCGAATTGGGGGAAGCAACGATCGAGTGGGTGACTATGGTCAAGTCAGGTCAGGTGGCAGTGTTCAGCGAATTACATTGTCTAATAGAGTAATTATCAATAATAAAATTAACAATAACTTCATGGGATAGGAGGGGTGCTCAGCCCCTTCAAACTACAGTATTGTATTATGCAATTTGGCAAGGAAATTTCATACTCACCAGTTTCATTGATCATTCAAAATACCAACGACAGTTTTCCTATATTGTGGATCGTAAGTTAAGGATGAAAAGGGAGAGCAATGCCCGTATTGTAAAACGAGAATTGCTTCTCAGAAGCTTAGATGATCAAGTATAAAGCAAACATTATCAAGTTAGTCGATAATATAAACGGTAAAAGTTATAGAAATTATACAAGATTTACAATTATAAGCAGTTGGATAATTATTGATCAGAAAATACACAAGACTAGCATCAGAAATTCAATTATGAGAACAGTTTGAGGTGAAATAATTGATTTAGTTGTTATCATTATTTATAAATTATTTTCTTATATAATTTTATAAATTGATAATTGAAGTTCAAGTTAAATTATACAAGGGTTCAGAATATTACGCTCTCTAAGGCATGGATATAGGTTTGGGTATAGGTGGCAGAAATTGCGTAAACTGATATAAATAATAATTTACTTCTTACTTAATGTCCAGAAAATGAAGTACATGAGTTTATAAACCAAAAGAAGACGAATGGGTTGTAGACAGGTACACGAAATAGTGGTGGATATATTCATTTACATCCAAATGCGTGTGGATTAGGTACTATAACGGAAGGTTTTTTTCCTGAGGATATCTAGATGGCTATAGAATCAAATCAATGTTATTTTACGGATTGTAAACTTGGGGAAGAGCATTTTAGATTCAATAAACTGCGGCTTTCGTAACATTATTTCTAAGATCGCTTTCTGTGGTATTTACTAACAATAAAATTATTAGATAGGTAGCCCCCCCCCGCCATCCACACTTCCCATGCTATCATTCCGTCTTGTATAACACACTGAAAGAGACTAGTTTAAAACAATTATTCAGTTTCTCAACCACAAATATTCCGTTAATAGTAGAATATATATTTCTATATATATTCTACTATAGAATATATATATGCAATGGGAACGAGGTTCGCCCCCTCATATGCTAACCTTTATATGGCCAAGGTGGAGCAGGATTTTCTCTCAGCACAGCCACTACGCCCTTTGATATGGCGAAGGTTCCTAGACGACATCTTTGTAGTGTGGCAGCATGGACGAGATGCCTTGGATGTATTCATGGAGAACCTTAATAGGTCATCACCTCTGTCGTTCTGCCACGAGGTTTCGGAGACAACCATCGCATTCTTGGATGTTGAGGTAGAAGTCAAAGACCGGGGCTTTTCAACAAAGGTTCATGTGAAACGCCCAGATGTACCTCCATTACCAGAGTTGTCAACCTCATACTAAAAATGCTATTCCTCGGTCCCTCTCCATCCGTGGTCACCGGCTTTGCATGATAGAGCTGACCTTGAAGAATATACCACAACGCTGAAAAATCGCTTGATCGAACGTGGCTACCCTCCAAACCTACTTCGGCGGAAGATAATTCCATCAAATATTCCATATGTGGCCCCAACCAGAACCCAGGAAAGAAAAGGACCCTTCCTGGTCACCACATTCTTTCCTGGTGTACAGCGTATCAACAAAATACTGAAAGAATTACACCCAATATTGTATAACAATCCTCTAACACGAGAGGTATTCCCCGATACGCTGTGCATGGCCTATATGAAACCAAGAAATTTGGGCAACATTCTCACATAAATCTGATCGCCCACCAGTCGAACCGTCACTAGGGTTACTGAGATGTCAACATCCTCGCTGCCAGCTGTGTGATAATATCACCGGGAGTCGAAATTTCCTCCCCCAATACGCCACTAACCTACAAAGAAGGCACAGCTACTGCCAAAGTAGAATGTGCATATACCAACTGCTCTGCACACAATGCAATGGTATTTATGCAGGCAAAGCCACAAAATTAAATGACCGGATGAACAACCATCGCTCCACAACCAGAGGGGGGGATCAGCCTGTTGATCGACATGCAGCCCTACATGGACTCAATTTCAATGAGTGCTACAGAGTCCGTGTATTAAAACGTCTGCAAGAGGAAAATCCACTTCTCCTCCATTATGCTGAACACGCCCGCATATAGCCTCACTCCGCCTGGAGTGAACGTACGTTGCTGATTCCCCCCAAAAGCCATCTCATTTTTTTAAATTAATTCATTTCAGGCCTCTTGTTAAATTTCAATCTCTAACTCAAAAGCTTCTATCAAAAATCTAAACCATCTCAACTCTAAATTTTCCCACATTTTTTGCTCATATCGTACCTCCGGGAAAGTAGTGATGTATACCAGCGTGACCATCATGGAGACGGCATCATGGACACTCCACTGCATTAAGCAACATGCCACAAATTGCTAAGAAGATGAGTTTCACACAGATCCCAACATAGTACGGTGTAATTAGACCTAAACCTCAACATCCAAAGTAAAAGTTTTCCTCCAACACCAAATTGCTCTACATAGTCCCCTTATTCTATGGTAAAAAGTTACACCATTTTGAGCGTCGGGTTTGGGGGTGAATTTGAAAAATCACTAGTTTTTTTTAGTTTTTCAAATATTTCAAAAACTAAGCGGTTTATCCTAAACATTGTTATATACAAAAATGTTCTACGTTAAATTTTAAATAAGAATGGTCCCATAATCACTCTAAATTGTACGGTTCAGGAGTTACAGACGGTGTAAATGTTAACTTTCTCAAGGGGCACTCTATTTTAAGGGAAAAGAGGCTTCCACAGGCCTAGGCCATATAAACCTGTGGTACGGAGAAACCCACCCTGAACTTTCTACGAACATTGCAACATAAATTCACTTCTTAAGCATAAATATCTTTCAAATTTGGAATGTTCAATATCTTTATTAACTCCACTCATCCTCCAGCACATTATCCTCCTCCTCTAGCTCGTCGTCTAAGATGTTATTATTGTCCATGTTATCACATGCTTGGCCTGAGCAATTGCTGCATATGCTAGTGCAGTTTAGACCACTCCTTCTGCATTCACAATTACGAACGCATTCATCTTTGCAAGTACACATTATAAGGGACAGTAATTCCTGGGGGGCTGCAGGACGTGCTGTTGTAATTGGTGTCAGGTGGTCGCCAATCTTCTTCCAACCCCACTCGAGTGGATCCTTATCTTCATTCAGCCACTGTTGTACCTGGTGGTAGGTCCTAACTGGTGATGACACGGACTTATTAGTACTGTTGACTGTCCACGCACCTTCAGGGAATAAACTGAAAATGGTCGTACCTAAAAAAGGAAATCACCAGGAAAAAGTGTACATTATTTCTGACATTCAGCAAGGCATTGGGGATATGAAAGATGTACTTCTGGTTACATACTCCTTCACAGGATGTCACACTGTGTCTGCTGTCTATAAGAAGGGAAAAATTGCACCTTATAGGAAAGTTCAAGCCAACACCGTTCTTCGTGAAAAACTTCTGGTCTTCAACAACCCCAAAGCCGACCCCAGTGCAGTGGCTGATGCAGGACATTACTTCCTACTTGCAATGTTTGGAGCCAAGAACACTGAAGATCTAGATTGTCTCCGTTACCAGTCCTACTTGAAAACGATTGCAAAGCAGCCTATACATGCATTACTGAAGTTGGATGCACTACCCCCCACTTCAGGAGCGTCCAGACAGCATTCATTTAGGACCTACCACCAGGTACATCAGTGGCTGAATGAAGATAAGGATCCACTCGAGTGGGGTTGGAAGAAGATTGGCGACCACCTGACACCAATTACAACAGCACGTCCTGCAGCCCCCCAGGAATTACTGTCCCTTATAATGTGTACTTGCAAAGATGAATGCGTTCGTAATTGTGAATGCAGAAGGAGTGGTCTAAACTGCACTAGCATATGCAGCAATTGCTCAGGCCAAGCATGTGATAACATGGACAATAATAACATCTTAGACGACGAGCTAGAGGAGGAGGATAATGTGCTGGAGAGGATGAGTGGAGTTAATAAAGATATTGAACATTCCAAATTTGAAAGATATTTATGCTTAAGAAGTGAATTTATGTTGCAATGTTCGTAGAAAGTACCACAGGTTTATATGGCCTAGGCCTGTGGAAGCCTCTTTTCCCTTAAAATAGAGTGCCCCTTGATAAGGTGGTGAGGTTGTCGTTCCTTCAAGGGCTTATCACTAACATACCACCGGCCACTGAAATAGCAACATTCTTTTACGAAGCTTATTTTTTTTTTTTTATTTTTTTTTAATTATCAAAATTACGAAAAAGTTAACATTTACACCGTCTGTAACTCTTGAACCGTACAATTTAGAGTGATTATGAAAAGACCATTCTTATTTAAAATTTAACGTAGAACATTTTTGTATATAACAATTTTAGGATAAACCGCTTAGTTTTTGAAATATTTACGAAAAACTAAAAAAACTAGTGATTTTTCAAATCCCCCCCCCCCCCCCCCCCCCCCCCCCACCCGACGCTCAAAATGGTGTAACTTTTTACCAAACAAAAAGAGGGTTATATAGAACAATTTGGAGTTGGAATAAAACTTTTACTTTGGATGTCAAGGTTAGGCCTTTTTTTAGGTTAATAACACCGTACTAACAGTCTTGATAACGCAAAATGCGAAACGTTTAAAAAAAATTTTTTGAAATTTATGAATTCCTTTGTGAATAGTTTGTGTCCAATTTAAGTGTATATATATATATATATGCCATGAACTGAACTGTATTTGAGGCTGGAAGCTGGTCATATCTCAGAATAATGCCTAACTATTTGTGTTCTCTCACTACTGAACCAATCGGAACACACACACGTTGACCTCGATCACAATTATGTGCGAAGGGTTCCTACTTGTTCACGTTTTACGCCAATCACCAACATTTGGGATTGGAAAGAATTCAGTTTTCTTCGTGCTCAATGTTAGGACACTAATATTACAAACCAGTGCTATAAATGTGTTCAAATAGGTAGCTTTTTTCGTTAGAATCGTTTTGTCAATAATCAATAAGGGGATGTTGAGTACCAAATGCACACAAACGGAGGGGCAAGAGTCAGGTAAGGCGAGGAAAAAAACATCTGACAAGCATCTGCCTTCTCAAATTGTAACATGAAGGTATATAGCATTAGTTGAGGAACAAAGTACGAATCGAAATCCAAGTTGTACGAATGCGACATATGAGAGTATCTAATTCATGTTTATCGTTGTTGGAACTGCAAGCATTCCTCCGGACTCCATGAGATCCATATGAAGAAACAATCCGGTATGTTGGTACAACTGAGTCCATGGAAATGCGAAGCAACGAATTTCTTTTGTATGTCCAGTCTTGGTTTTCGAGAGCTACGACCTAGCCGTTCAGTAGGACCGTCTGCCACATCAAGCTAATTCCAGCAATTCTTCTCAAGACATCTTCAATCATCTCTAACAATTTCGAAGGTACTTGATTTTCTAACGCCTGATATAATCATACATGCTAGAATGTAAATTACGGTGTTTATTCACGTTTGCATGTGCGGAAACTGTCCACACAATAGGTACCTAATTGAAAAATTCATCAAAATCTATTCTTTATTTACGAAATATCAACCAGTATCGGTTTTGAGAATGCGAAATAGTTACATATTACTAAAACACATGCGATAAAATACAAAGGGACCCTGGCGATAAAATCCTGGAAAAACAACAAGTTTGAACGAAATCGGACCAATGGATGATAAGAAATCGACATTAAAGAAATCAACGTTCGCGCATGCGCACAGACTACTATTTCAACTACTATTAATCCAACGGCTCTCATTAGGGGCTCACTACAATCCCTGAAAATTTCATAAAATAAGGTCCACTAGTCACGGTCTGTGTCGATCAATTTTAGTTTCGTGCATGCGCTTATAGTTACTACACCACCAACCGCAATATAATTTATACGGAATTTTCCACGAACATATTTATTCCCAACTACTCCCGAACGAAATCGGACCAATAAATGATAATAAGTCGACGTTATAAGATATTTAGCGTTTGCGCATGCGGCTATTTAATGACGGCCATGAAAGTAAGTGACCGCATTCCGAAGCTACCCGCACAATCCCTGAAAATGTCACCCAAATCAATCCTCAAACTCGGAGTTTTGCCTGTGTCAATCGATATTAGTTTCGCGCATGCGCTATCGTTATTACTACACCACGGATGGTATTATAATTCATAGGCCAATTTTCTGGAACATAATATATCAGATGATGAGAAATCGACGTCACGAGAAATTCACGTTTGCTCCTCGCTTGATGTACCATATTTCGAAAAACCGAATTCATAATGGGAGTTTCTGACGTACAAAATCTCAATCCTTCCAGCACATTTAAGGAACATTTTTTAATATTGGATTTCCGAATGTGTCAATATTGCAGAAAAAGAGTTTTGAAATACAACTCAAAAGTTAACTTCACTTTCAGTTTTAACAAATGCGTAAATAAAACTTTATAACGGAAATTTGATTCAGAAGAAGTCAACCCTGCAAGCGTAACCAGTTCAAAATTGAAAAAAGAAACGACTAAGAACAGACAATTTAACTATTAGGGGTACCTGGCTTAAAATAACAGTATTCACTGTGAAAAAATACGAAATTGATACTGTAAAGAAATTGAGAATGTATTATGAAATCAATAGATGATTCCCATCAGTTTCGAGTGACGACTTTGAACATGAGATAACAAAACGAAAAGTGGGAACATGATTCAAAAATACGAAAATTCGCTAACAAGAAAGCAAAAGACAGATAATTAGACAATATAAGAGAAACATAAGTTCAGATTGTTGTGGTCACAGATTAATCAAAAAATGATTATATGGGGGGGTATCTAAACTACCAGACAACTTTTCTTTAAAGCTGTGCTATAATTTTACTATGAACACCCATAGTACAGCCTTATTCGCATTCCTATTACACTCGGTTTCATTAAGAAATTGACATGTTATATGAAAGTTCCTCTTGAAAGTAGAAATAAGTACAAAAATTAGTATATTCATTCGTGGCTGAGTGGTTTGGGCATTGATGCGATCTAAGATTTGATAGGAAGTATTTGTTTACCATTTATTAATTGACTTCACTAAACTGACTAGAATCGGTGAGTACAGAAACAACGTAAGTCAAAAAAAGTGCGAAAAATGTTAGTTGATCTAAAAGAGCTCAGGAAGGTAAGATATGCATGTTGAGTAGTCTCATTCCATCGAGAACAACAGGTAGTGCTTGTAACTGTAAATTTCAGTGCTTTACAAAGTTTAATAATGATGAAAAATCTTTTGTTGAACCAGTTTCAATCAAAAGACGAGCAAGATATTTTTTCACAACAACTGATCAAAACGCGACTAAGCAAAGGAGGAGGCCTCGTTCTGAAGATCCGAGAAAAACGGCAGCCTCTTTCAAATATTCCTTACGATACAAAGAAGAAAGAATAAACGTGTGTAAGAGAGCATTTATTTCATTTCATGGAATAACTAAGGAGAGTTCGAAGGCTCACTGATCTCCTTATAATGGATAAAACACCTCGAGATAAAAGAGGTAAAAATCCCAAGAAGAATGCTATTTCTGCCGAAGTTTGTTCTAAAATACACGAGCATATTCCATCATTCCCCACCAAGGTAACCCACTATGGCACCAAAGATAATTCTTATCTTGATGCTCGACTTGATGTTAAAACAATGCATTAGTTGTTTAAAGAAAAATACCCTGATTTGAATGGTTAATATGAGTGTTATCTTAATTATTTTACAAACTACTTTTCACTGCGGTTTGGGCGTCCGTAAGTAGATACTTGCATAAAGTGTGAGAATCTTGAAGTAAAAAAGAAAAGTTCCTCTCTTGGTGAAGCAGCTAAAAGAGCCGCTCTTGGTGAACTTAATGTCCACAAAAAACGAGCGAAGAACGTGAGGACACAGTTGCACTTCCTTTTGATTTTATGCAAAATCTCCCCATTCCAGCGATCCCAGTTCAGGATTTATTTTACTTGAGACAACTTTGGGAGAATTGTTTTGGGATAAAGAACCTAAAAACTGATCAATCTGAATTATTCATGCACCACGAAGGTGTAGCCCACAAAGGAGCCAATGAAGTATGCAGTATGCTACTGAAATACATTGACACATTCCTTCGCATGTTGAAATTTTGTACCTCATTTCCGATGGCACCTGTGGAACGAATCGAAATCACACGATGATAAGATTCTGCCTTGCCCTGACGGATTCAAAACGTTTTGACCAAGTAATTCATTACTTTCCTATTCGAGGTCACTCATTTCTTCCGAACGATCCAGATTTTGGTACTATCAAGAGACGGATACATAAACATGATCGAATTCATACACCTAATCAGTACGAAGAGTTTTGTGCTCAGTCCAGTATCAACTTTCACGTCACTAAGCTTCTTTCTAGTGACATAGAAATTTTTGATGGTTGGTGGAAACCATCAAATCAAATGTTTACGAAACACTAATTCTCAGTTTTAGAAAGCAATTGAAAAATGAAGTGGGAAACTTTACTATTTCAGTTGGTTGGATATAGATCTGCAAAATTGGGTGAGGCATAGCAGAATGGTTGCTTATCCTTCCAGGAAAAATTTCGGGAGGGTAAGGTATTCCTAGTTCGCGATCTGCAGAATAGATCGCGTGCCCTGAACCCTGCAACACTGTGGGCTCGTTCTAACACGGAGGATCACGAACTAATCCAGAGTTAATCCAGATATGTCGCTGCCATCTTTCAGGTCTAACTCCTGACCCTGGATTAAGCCCCTATGATGGAACATGCCCTGATTCTACGAGTCGCAATCTTTTCGTTGGAGCTGATGGGTCGAAGTGGACCGCGAGCAGAAGCAGATATACAAATAATGGATATACCAATAATTACAGATATACAAATAATACTACACAGATATACAAATAATAATGCAGAAGTGGAACTTCAGAAGCACGCGTCTAGTCGCGGAATTTTTCTGAGCATGTTAAATGTTTCAACAACGAACTTACATGCGTTACTCATTTTTGTTGTTATTCCATGTTGATCTTAAATTACCACCTGAACAAAAAGACCCAGCTGTACGAGGGTATGTGAGAGCTATTATCAATCTAAGCGATTTTTATTTAGCACACTCAAGACTGCTTGTCTTTTCACTTTCAGCCAAAAAACGAATGTTGTCGCTGAATATTTGGAACTAAATTTCACGGTAAGACATCACCTGGAATGACTCATGAATGATAGATACACATATGGGAGCCAAAACTTCTTTCGTCGGAATATGGGCGACTGGATGGGTCAAAACTGTATCTACGTATTATGAGCGACTGAAAAATGATATGCAACGAAGAATAATTCAATGGTATTCAAGAAAAATTAAGAAAACTATCAGAGATTCGAAAGCTGCCCCTAAGAGAGCCCAATATTATCGCATATTTATGTGCAATTATAAAATTCAATGAAATCAACCAACTGTACGAGGGTTTGTATCGTCAATCTAAATGTACGAGGGCTATTCTATATCTAAGCGACTTTTCTAAGCACACTTAGTCTGCTTGACGTTTCCGCCAAAGAACGAATGTTGTCGATGAATATTTGGAACTAAATTTCACGGTCGGACATCATCTGTAATGACTCATGAATGATACACACATGGGAGGTCAGAATTGAATCGATCAGAATATGGGTGACTGAAATATGATTGGCAAAGAAGAATATTTCTATAGGATTCAAGAAGCTTAAGAAAACAATCAGAGACTCTGAAGCTGTCCCTTAGCTACCCACTATTATATTAATGCATTTTTTGTGCAATTAAAAAATTCAATGAAATGAAAAACTGTACGAGGGTTTGTAAGGCCTATTATTAATTTAAGCGACTTTATTTAGCACATTTCGATCTACCGGACTTTTCAGCCAAAGAACGAATGTTGTCGATGAATTTTCGGAACTAAATTACACGGTCAGACATCGCCTGGAATTACTCATGCATGATTCACATATTTTTCGTCCAACAACTCAACAAGACATGATGGGCGACTGAAAAAATGATTGGCAAAGAAGATTAAATCAATAGGATTCAAGAATAACTTGAGAAAACAAATAGAGATGCTGAAGCCTCCCACCAGAGCTCACTGTTGATGCGTTTTTCTGTGCAATTATAAAATTCAATGAAATTAACTAACTGTACGAGGGTTTTAAAGGTCTATTATCCATCTAAGCGATTATATTTAGCACACTTAGGTCGTGTTCAGATCGTTTTCAGTTCAAATTATGGGTGACTGAAAAATGATTGGCAAAGAACAATAATTCAATAGGATTCAAGAATAACTTAAGAGAACAATAAGAGATTCTGAAGCTGTCCACCAGAGCCCACAAGTTATGGATTTTCTGTGCAATTAAAAAATCAATGAGATCAACCTGTAGGAGCGTTTCTAAGGAATATTAACTAACTAAACGATTTCATCAGCACGAATTTGCGATCAGACATCATCTGCAATGAAAGTTTGGGTGCTTTTAGATTTTAAATATTTCTCTCCAATAGGCAGGCAGGCATCCACACATATGCAGACTCATTAGATATGTACCTGATGATTCGTTAAACAATATAGACAGGTATTGTAGGTACGTAGAAGAGATAAACAATAGAGAATAAGAAACCTGTGGAATAATTTGCAGCTTTACAACCTACAAGCAACGATTCATCTCTATCGTGTTGAACTGTGCAGATAAAGGTTGTGAAAAATATAGCGTATGGACCGGCTTCAGGATCATCAATTGTGCCAGACGAACAAGAAACTCAAATAGGCTTTTAACTTAATACATATTACTATTATATGATCATCAAATTGAAACGAAACTATGGTTAGATGGGCAATTCTCAAATAAATCTAGCATTTGTTGTCCGCTGTCTTCAAAATAGGTTTTCGCAAGGCCTTTCAGGTTAAAATGAGGTATCTGGTATCAATTCGTTGATTTTTTGGAGGGGGATACAGCGATTTCAGGAAAAAAAAAAATATATATATATATATAAAATCCTCAAGGAAAAAATGAGATGCTTGAAATGTTACGAAGTTGATTCAATAATATGAAATGATGCACTTACAAAAGACAGAATTTAATAAACCACGAGGGATTCCACTGTTGAATTTGATGCTGAGTCTAATTATGTAGGGTTTTCAGTAATCTCTGCATACTTTGAATGTAACGCAGAAAAATAGTGTCAAGGTGAAAAAAAATCATCACGAATGTTACGAGCTGTTGTGGGCAACGCAGTTTATTGCAAATGGGGGGAAGGAGCACAGTTATTTATTCATTCATTTTTTTAAATTAGCTAAATTAGTCTCACGAGCAGTAACGTATATGGGCGACTGAAAAATGATCGGCGAAGAACAATAATTCAATAGGATTTACGGAGGAGATCCTGAAGGATTCAAGAACAACTAAAGAAAACAATCAGAGATCCAAAAGCTGGTGACATCAGCTAATTAGTCTCACGAGCAGTGAACGCAGTATGGGCAACTGAAAAATGATTGGCAAAGAACAATAATTCAATAGGATTCAAGAATAACTGAAGAAAACAATAAGAGATTCTGAAGCTGTCCACCTGAGGCCACAAATTATGTATTTTCTGTGCAATTCAAAGATCAATGAGATCTATGGGTCCTACGCATCTTGAAACGTAAACCAACAAATTAAGAGGGGAGTTAAATTTGTTTTTTTGGTCGATTATAAAGGTTCATTATTGAAATCCCCTCAATCAGATCACAAAAGTCGTCCACCATGTTGCCTGAAATTGATATTTTTAGGTTATCAATGGAGCTCACTCACTCAATTACTACTCTGGTTTGATTAGGAGCCCTTCATTATCAGCTATTATCAATATTTCAAATTTATTATCGTTAACTGTGTTTCGATATTTTCCAATTTGTTTAGGGTACATCGCAATATAGTCCATCTCGTTTATACTCCAATAGGGAAGCTCAACCTCATCCAACCCACGTGGAGAGATATGTAACTACAAAAAATACATACTAATTAGAAAAATTGTGGGGAAGGCTTCTTCTACTTCCAACTTTGTATTTCCTCAGAATTGTTGATTATTCGAATAAAATGTTGGTAGTTTTACACAAAGCAAGTTGTTAACCCGTTAGTGCCTAATACACTGTACTTATAAGAAAAGTGGAAAAAACAATCACGACGAGCATTCAAAGGTTTTGTAATAGGGTCCTTCTCCATTTGAAATACTGAAAATATTTGTTTCATTCAACGTTATATTATTAACAGTGGAAACTGTGCAAATAAAGTGAAGCCGATGTTTAGAAACCCGTGCCATTTTATAACGTTTCAATTACGAATCATGAGAAAAGTATGTATAGTAAGCATTACATCTTGTGGCCATTTCTGGAGTGTGACAATTTCTGTAACAGTTAAAGATACTTTATTACGATTAAGAGAAGCTATGTGAACTGCAGACGTGTGAAAAACTACGTGTTCATCAAAGAGTATGTATAGTTTTTGTGGCTAGTTCGATAATTATTTTCATCAATGTTTCCAATTCATGTTTACAAGCATTCCTGTATCACATGACACTAAATGGTGCAGCTTGCATTCAAAGGTATATTATTTTCAAACGATATATTATTAACAGTGGAAAGTGTGTAAATAAAGTGAAGCCGATGTTAGAAACCCGTGCCATTTTATAACGTTTCATGTATATTATGAATCATGGAAAAAGTATACATAGTAAGCATTATATCTCGTGGCCATTTCTGGAGTGTGAAAATTTCTGTACCAGTTAATGATACTTTATCTATTAGACGTACGATTATTAAAATTAGGAGACACCCACCCCTGGAGGAGTTACAGCCTCAGACACTATAAGATCACATTAAAAAACAAAATTTCTAACAACACCATATATCATGACACTTTAATTTTTTAGCTAATGAGATGTTTTGGACACCAAGTATCTCAGTCTGTCATCGAAATTACAATTTTCGGAATTTTTCCTACGATGAAAATTAAACAACAGCCTCCCAATTTCAAATTTCCCCAAACCTTCGTACCACAGTCTATCGTTCCGTGTGGTTTTACTGAAACAGGCTGGTTGATATTTCTGATAACTAATCATTTATTAGTTCTTCTCTTTTGTAATTTGCATAGCAATCGAAACGAGTTGATGTATTTACTCGACCGACAAGATATGGGCTTGTGTCCTCAGCGACTGAGAGAGGAATACACCGAAATAGAGAGAAATTAAACTAATTATACTATACCTGCTCAGATATGGGAAATTGTACTCAATGTACTTTCATCAAGTACTTGAGAAAATCTACTGATATTTTACAGCAGTCGAGGAAAATCAGTAATAAGCACGAATAGTAAGAGTAAAGCTGCACAAGACTCAAGTACTTGTCAAGTACACGTAAGATTACATGTACCTGCAATTCCACATTTTAGTGAGTACAAGTACTTGCGATCCCAAGTACAACATGCAAATTTTCGATACTGTATTGTGTTATATTGCATTGAAAATTGAGGACTGGGAGTGATAAAACGTTGATGGCTACCAATTTTATGGCAAAAACCTCGTTCTAAATAATCTGCTATTAAAAAAAAAAAAAAATCGGATTTTGAACTTTTTTGCAGCTTTATCGACTTTTTGGCACATTTTAATGAAACCCAAGTACTTTTTTCAGCAATATTTTGTACATACATTTTTTAATGTTCCATTTTAAAGTCAATAAAATTTATTTGAGCAACATTCTGCTAAATATATATATATATATATATATACCTTCTACTCGTGATCACGGCAAGTCGCCGAAATATTGAGGTATCTACATATTTACCCTTTTACCAGAAGTGTTTGTGTGCCTATATCTTTCTACTTTCTCTCATATCCAAATGTATATATATGTGTATATATATATGTGTGTATATATATATATCAATTAAACCATTGTTAGCCATTTATGCTATTTTTAGTCACTTTTTAAGCACCTTTTTTGAAATTTGACGAATTCAATCTGCTCTAAAAATGCTGGCCAACGAACTCGTCGTTTTGTTTGGGAAACTTGATTTTTTGGCGCAAGAATTTTATCTCAATCCTAAGGAGAGTTATCGCATATATATATATATATATATATATATATATATATATATATATATATATATATATATATATATATATAAGGGATGAGTCGATTCCCGATACCGATTCTCGATACCACCGATTCTTAGGTATTGGTATCGGTATCGAGAAACGATCGCCTAAAGCCGATACCGATACCGCCCGGTGATGGGCGTTTTATTACACTACGGTACTATTGCAACCATCTAACAACGAAGATGGTTGTACCGTGCAACCGTTGTGTGAAGTTAGCAATTGCGAAACATGAATTGTCCAAAACACAACTTACAATTATAACTTTGTTTCCAATAGGCTTGTGTTATTTTGTTTGTGACAACAGAAGCATTAGACAAAGCTATGTTTTCCAAGTACAAAAGCCTAGAGCCAGTCTTATTTGGAAATACCTTACAGTTACCGACGAAAAACTAAAAAACCAAGTCACTCTGCTTAACTTGTTTTATTTAGAAAGAAATCAATCCTAGGCAATAAAAGTTGCCTATTAATTGATACTTGATAGATAAGAAAAAAATATCAAATTTTGTATTTGCACAAATCAAATTAACTCAAGACTTGAATGAAAATATAAATCTGAAATTTAGAATTTGTAATAAGAATCAATCTTTAAAATTTATTTAATTTTAATAAGTAACTACAGCATTAAAGCTTCATTGGAACAAGAACTCCTAATGACAATAAATAGAGATGGAAAATATATTAGCTAATTAGACTAATAACTTCATCTACGACGAAACGGTAAGCTATTGGTGCCAGTATTCATTGCGAAAGGCTATCGATAAATGTGCAGTAACAATTTGCGGAACGTAACAACTTTGTGTAACCGTCACACGCTCGCCGTGTAGCCGTTCCAGCCGCGACCGAAACGTAACAACTTCGCACACCTCTAATAAGCAGTAGTTCTAATATCTGTGTGTGCCTCCTTCTACTGTTTTTAGCGAGAGACTTTTTAGTACGGCAGGAAACATCTGCGACCAGAAGAAAAATCGTCTGGACCCAGACAGAATTAAAATGTTGGTCTGTTTAAACAAAAACCTTAAGTAGAACAGATGGAGAATAAAGGTTTAATTTAAAAACTACCTTATTTGCAAATATATTGGGATCAATTTTTTGTAAGTGTAAGTTATATGTTGTACAAAAAAATTTGAATATATTACTAGTTTAAGAGGAGTTTTTGTTTTTCACCTACAGGTAAGTTAGGTATTATGCGCCGATGGTATCGGTATCGAGAATCGGGAATCGATTTTTTAGGTATCGGTATCGAAATCGATAAATTTTGGTATCGACTCATCTCATATATATATATGCGATCACTCTCCTTACTTTTTACTCTAGGATTCGTTTCAGAATGTCTCAAAACGGATTTCAATGTAGAAAAAATACGAAAATTTTGATTTTAAAATATTTGGACCCTTTGCAATAGCTCAATTTTCCACGAAAATTTGCTACGTACATGTATATATATGTATATCAGTTCAATGAACATGCATCGGTACCTACCCAGTTCCAGATGAATGGATGGACCTCGCCGTAAATACCGCATCAACTCGGAATAGTCCGCCCCCTCCAGCAGGTGTGTTTTCCGTAAGACGGAAATAGACAGACCCTACGGATTTTCAGTTCGTGTTTACCGTTCGAGGACCTCCACTTCTCCACATTTGTATCCAAACGTTCTAGAGGGGGAAACCAGTTGGTTTTGGAACAACCAAGTTGTAGGAGGTATCTGAATGAGACCACATTTTGAATCCACGATACAAGATTGAAAAATAGAAATTGAAAATCCTAAATGCAATAAAAAGGTTGAAAACTGGTTGAAAATTGTTTCATTTATTGAAACGATAGCGAAAGTTGTTGCTCATCTTCGGAAAAGGCGGTGGAAGTCGGGCCTTGATATTAAATTTAAATAATAAGGTTTTAAGGCCGGTCCACACGCAACGACTTGTCTGCACAAATGTTTGCGCAAACCAGGTTTGCACAGACAAGTCCGTGGCATGAAAATGTGTCCACACGCTCAGTTTTCAACTCAAATCTATTCCAAATCAGTCAGAAGGTAATCATGGAGGAAGTGTTGTTGTGGTTTTCGCATTGTGTCTTGCCAGGAAACAACGAAATAAAGGCAAAACAATGAAATCACACTTTCACCCACCCGTACATTCATAGGGGTAGAAACCCCCTTCCCAGCTCCACGCGCACATTCGACAAAATTCATTAAATTCACTTGATTTCCCCGCAAACTAAATAATAACATCAATTTGTTTGAATTAAATACTACGTTTTAGCCATTCAATGGAACATCATTCCTTAAAATGGAATTTTCATGTTTGAAGGTTAATCCGTTTTGTTTATTAAAAACGATTTGAATATGTAGTAGAATTGAAGATAGCCGCCGGAGGGTTTTATGAGGTTTGAAGCGAAGTTTGAACGAACCGTCCACACGCAACGACTCGTCTGTGGTTTGCGCAGATATTTAAGCTCTTTTCCTCAAACCTCAAACCACCACTCCAATGTCTGTGCAGTTCTCAAATTTCCGGTCCACACGCAACGACTTGTCTGTGCAAACCTGGTTTGCGCAAACATTTGTGCAGACAAGTCGTTGCGTGTGGACCGGCCTTTAGGGATTTAAAAAAAGTTAAATACTCTGAATATGATCAAGCTGGGGAATGATGTAATTTCCGCCAAATATGTGTGTGTGTGTGTGTGTGTGTGTGTGTTTTAGAATGTCACCAAACGGATTTCAATGGGGACATTTTTCGAACATTTAATTTTAAAACTTTTGGAGCTATTGCAACAGCTTCATTTTCAAAAAAAAAAAAAAAAAAATCGAAAAGGCCTTTAACAATGGCCTAATATTCCAAAATTTCATAGCCACAATATTTACCTATGAGTACTATTGATCTAACGGCAGCGTTTCTGCACGTTCCTTTAAGAGTATGCTGGGTTCATGCATAAGGGTGAAATTTTTAATTTCACAGAAGTACTTTAGTCAGGAAGTTACATTTAATCATAACTCAACATTTTGGAAGAACATTCAATCAGACATGTTACTCCACCATACTGAATCTTTTCTCAACACATCCAAATTTCAAGGAAATTTTTTTTCAATATTTCGAACAAATAAAATCAATGTAAATTTTTAAAGTCTAATTTTTTAGATGTTCTTTAATTTTCTTGGTCATACCCTGAACTCCACTGGAGTTGAGACGAGTGAGGAAAAAATTAGTACAATCAATTAAGTCCCAGCTCCAAGGATGTAAGACGATTTTTGGTAATCATCAACTATTACGCTACATTCACCAAAGACCTTTCACAGCATGCAGCCATTTTGAATGAACTTGTTAAAAAAGACGTAAAATTTAAATGGTCAGACAAACTAGCATTTAATAATATGAAACTCTATTCGTAAAAAAATTGATATTATCACACCCTGTATTCACGAAATCATTTCACTGGTACAACGACGTAAGTGCGTTTGCGGTTGGTGCAGAGCTATTCCAGAAAGATGATGATGGAATAATCAACATAATTTCATACACAAGTAGGGGTAGGGGGAAACAACATATTCTGATATACAAGGAGGTCGATACACCCTCAAACATCCTCAGATGTCGCTACACTGAGGCAATCCAGCGATGTGCTGGACACACTTCTATTCACTGATGGCTCAAAGACACCTGGTGGTGTTGGCCTTGCTCTATGAAGCACAAACTTCCAAGTCACTAGACGCCTACCACCAGTGGCGTCTGTGTTCACAGCAGACCTTTGGGCAGTGATACTGGCTGTTCGACACTGCCAATTATTGGGAGTTGGGAATTACGTGATCTGTAGCGACTCACTAAGTACCATCGAGGCGACTCAGGACATATTTTATGATGATCCCTTAATACTAAGCTTACGTGTATCGCTACACCAAGCCACAACATTGGGCTCAACCATGACTTTTACGTGGGTATTAATGGCAATGTGTGATGATGATGCCCTTCAGAGGAGAGTCATTAGTGATAACTCCAACGATATGTAGCCTATTCGCATTGAGGATCAAATCTCCTACATGCAACATAAAGCCAATTCCATCTGACATGAGCAATGGCAGGGTGAGGTATGACCTTATGTTTTGGAAAAGATTAAATAACACTACTGTCCATAACTGAAGAATTTTGTACACCAATGTCTTTAGTTGTTATTCACCTTGTACGTAACATTAACTAGCAAGATATGAGATACATTTTTTACTCGCTAATCATTTTACTAGTATTTCCATAAATTAGGCGGTATACAATGCAATTGTCAAATTTATTTAAGCATTATTTGACCTTTGCTGTAAATTCGCGAATCTTTCTTCACCACAACACTTTACAGAAAGACAAATACATATTTTCAGCTTCCGCACCTTATTGAAAAACCTATCTTACAAAAATATGAGGCTTAACCTTCACAAGCGACGCCCGTTTCTCAGTCGGGTCCACCCTCTTCAAACCCCTCACAAGTACCCCCCTGAAGGGGCAGAGCACTCAGCGCCTCAGTACCCTCCTAGCTGCTGGAGAAGAAGTGTAAGGTAAGTGATCCATGCTTCCGCCTTCCATTGCTTTGATATACCACGGTGGAGGGCTCCAAATCACGCCCCGTCTCTCATTCGGTGCATGCCCTGATGCAACTTTTTTTTCTCCCGACTGGGAGACTACACAACTTTCCTAGAATTCCATTATAATCAAGAATCTGTTCGTTTTATTATGTTTTAGGTATAGAAAATGGACTCTTCTTCACGGCCCACTTCTTGTCGATCGTTATATCACACAGATGATCCTAATTTTGAAGAGAGAATCAGAGAATTTTTCCAAGAACCACTAACACCTAGCTGTGAAATGTGCGTACATGAAATGCTGGTACCATTCAGGGGTTGGTGTCCGTTTCGCATTTACATGCCAAATAAGCCTACGAAGTATGGCGTCAAGACAATTTGAGTAGGTATTTGCAGTTTTTTTTCGATGGACTGAGCCCAACCCCGTCCGAATCTTTGCCTCCACACAGGCAAAAACTCGGACGGGGTTGGGCTCAGTCCATCGGAAAAAGAACTGGTAATACCTACTCAAATTGTCTTACGTCTAGTGAAAACTTTGAAAAACACTGTCAGAAATATTACTGTGGATAATTTTCACACTTCTGCCCAACTTTGCCGTGAAATTACAAAACGAGAACTTACTTCAGTCGGCACGCTGAAAAAAATAAATAAATCCCTCCTCAATTTCAAGCCTCAAGCAGCAGACCCGAGGGTAGCAGCTTGCTTGGTTTCTCCGAAAATATGACACTTGTGTCATATGTATCCCAAAAAAAAAAAGTGTTGCTTCTCTCAACAATGCATCACGATAAATCCATGAACGAGGATAGTGGAAAACCAGAGATCATTCACTTCTATAATCAAACTAAAGGAGGAGTCGACTGTTTGGACCAGAGGTGTTCCAATTACTGTTCAGCTCGGAAATCACATAGATGGATACTCTATATTTTTTCAGAATATTCGATATTGCCACCTCAAACGCACATCTGCTGATTTTTTCCTGTTACAGATAACCCTATGAATGAAAGATTCAAGTTCATTAGTCATAGGCATATGAGCTTATGAAACCTCACCTTCAAAACAGACGTCAAACACTACATTTGATAGACAGCGTGAAAGAAGTGATTGAATTGGTACTAAAAGTACCTAAGACGCAACCTTGAGCAGGGGAGGAAATTTGTGATACATTGTATTCAAGAAAAAAATGCAAAGGTTGTGACCCTAAACTCAAAAGAATGACGAGGTTCAAATGTTTTTCGTGCGAGTCACCTATTTGACTCCAGTGTACAAAAAAACTTTGCAAGAATTGTGCCACCCACAAAGTGATGAGAAATGACCGTCCATGAGAAGAGAGCTTTTTTATATATTTTTTCTTTCCTATTATTAGAGTTATAAAACACTTGTTACTTACGACATATATTTTATTGACATTGTACTCTATTTTACTGTTTTTAATTTTCTGAAGATTTCAGTTTTGATGTCATGAAAGACTCTTATTTGAATTGAAGGTACCCGCCTAGCCTGTCTAGTCAAAGAGAAAATTTATTCATTATGATTATGATGATAGGAACGTTTATATGAAAAAAAAGAAGGAAAATAGGAGTGTGTATAAATAATTATTTTGTTATAAAGTATCTAGTCTGATACAAAGTCTGAAATTAAGATTTTTCCTTGTTTCATAACATGTTTTTCTATGAAATAAATTTATATGTTGGATTAGACATTTTTATATTTTTGTTCATGCTACCTATCAAAAATGTATTTACATTCATAAACATGTGCGACCCCTCTGACCACCGGCATAAACACCAGATTTAATTACCACGTACACAGTTCTGCTGAACTTGATTCTTTTTGTGATGGATTATGTTTGTGACTAAAAAATGTCAAGAACTTTCTCGTTCTTCCAACACTGAACCTACACCACCTGTATTACCTTTGATTCGGTGTTTGGAGCTGCCTACCGGGCTCCTGCAAGTTGGTTTATACAACCCCAGCAGTTCTTTTATTCTGTAGTTCCCAAATTTAATTGTCGAGGGCCATTTAATAGACGAGTAACCACGAAAAATGTAAATCCGACTGAGAGACGGGGCGTCGCCTGAGGAACAGTGAATAGGCGTCGCCGGTGAAGGTTAAGAAGATTTGGGTGGGCAGTGTCACAAATTGTAACATGGATGTATAGAATTAGTTGAAGAACAATGTATAAGTTGAAATGATTAATAACTGAACGTTGTAAGAAATGCGCTGAAAATTATATAAACGTTATATCAACTTCTGCACAGGCACACAGACTACTATTTATGTGAGGGCAATGAAAGTTAAAGGGATCATCTGAAAGCTACCCCGCACAATTCCTGAAAATTTCGACAATATCATACCCTTAGACTCGGCGTTTGGCCTTTGTCAATTGATATTATTCTAGGAAAACCCACCTATGGCAGATCTATTCCTCCCGACCAAATGGTCGCGGTACCATCTGCGCCAGCAGAATTTAGAGATGGCGTTCTCAAATTACTTGTGTGCGAAATCCTCGCGTCCTTCAGACCCCGCCTACGCATCTGCAATCACTCGAGTGAAGAACATACCATAACTAAGGTTTATACCCTTACATTTAAATTATGCCATTGCGAGATTCCTACATCTTGAAAAGTCTCCCGGTCTACCATACACACGTTTAGGCTTTCGTAACAAAGGTGACCTTTGTATTCTGTTCGATTCTTCTTTCATAGTGTTAATTAAAATCGAATACAGAAAATAAGAACTCCCTGCACAGCTGCGGCCCGCACTATTGCAGCCACAGGAGACAAACTTCGCCTAATCTGGGGTATAACCAGCCAACGTCACATTTTCTGGAGATATGTTCGCGCATGTTCCGGCCTGGTTGATGATACGAGATGCGTTGGATCCGTAGTCTCTTCTGCGCTTGTGGAACCGACTGGTGCATTATTCTATTCCATCAATACACCACTAAATCTACCGAACGGCGAAATTCGGAAGAAGTCTCGAGGGGTACCTTCTAGATCCTACTTTAAGAATCTGGTCGACACCATTTCAATTGCGATATAATTTATAGGGCATCTGTCTAAAACAAACACACCCAATTACCTTCCGAGTTGGAACGAAATCCAGCAAACAGATGAGAAATCAGAGTTATGAGAAATTCACGTTTGCGCAGGCGCACAGGCCACTGTTGATTCGACGGCATTTAAAAGTATAGGATACCGTCTGAAAAGCTATCCCGGACAATCCCTGACAATTTCATCGGAATCAAAACTTGATTTAGTTTTGGGAGTTGCAAGGATTTACCACAGACACGGAACCGAAATTCACCAGCAAGCTCTGAAACTCAAAAAGCAAGTGGATATTTTGAGTTTGGAGGACAACAATTTGTTCGACTTCTTCCACGACCCCTAGCTTACCTACCTTCGGTAGTGAAGAAGCAAAAATTATTGACAATCACTATTATCAACAAATCAATCTTCAATTCTTTATATATAATTCATAACGGTCTTTGAAATTGTGAAGAACTTCGCGGTCCGATTCTAGTGTTAGACTGCTCATTCGAATCAAGCACGGCCCCAAGTTTGTTGCAAAAGTGTCGCCGTTCGTCTCTATACCGCCGCCTTGATCGTGTTCTAGGCGGTCCTTATCAATGAGAGTTGTTTATTAGGCTGTGGCGGTAACAACAGTTGCCATCAATTCACGGTCAGTAAGAAACGTAGTGTAGTTACTAACATGTAGGAGAGTTATTTCTGAACGAAGAAATTGAAACTGAAGAACTTAGCGGACTTTAGACCGTTCGGAATTATACATAAAGTCCGCTATATAGCGGACTTTATATATAATTCCGAACGGTCTAAAGTCCGCTATATAATTCCGAATCAGCACGGCCCCAAGTTTGTTGCAAAAGTGTCGGTAAGTAAGAAACGTAGTGATGGGGTGTTTTCTGATCAGCTGAGTGAGCTAAATTCTTTCCTGTTCACTGTAGGAAGTTGAAATTTGATAGGGAGACTCTCTGGGACATTAAGAGACGAGTGAAGTGATGGGGTCTTTTCTGATCCGCTGAGTGGCGAGGACTACCTCAACTGGTGGTAATTATTTTATTACATTACTTACATTTTGATCGTTATTTCCTCTCTTTTACTCATTTATTAACATCGCCTTAGCTTTGCACCAGGTCACATAACGCCGCGAATAGGTAGGACTTATATCGTTACTATAATGTGCTGGTTTCCTGTTAGGTACTACTGTTAGGCCATCTACACACGGACCTACAGAAAAGGAATTCATCTGGTTGGTAACTCGAGTTAGAAACTAGTTAGTGACTGATTGGTAACCCGTCTCCACACACGAGGCTACTCATTAGTGATCAAAATCTGCAGTTTTCAGTGTTATTACAGCCCGTAATGTGGGCTGTATCGTGGATCAAACAGACAGAAGGGCACATAACTGCACGTCGAGCAAAGAACAGCCTCACTGCGTTCAGGAAAAATGTTAAAACATATAAAATATGATGTACTTATTACATACCTGGCAATTTCACCGCGTTGCCGACTTCAATCCACGCCTTTTCGGTTTCATGCTCCTTCGAGTAGAGTACCCCAGAAGATGAAAAATGTACAAAATTGGACGTTTTTCAACTTCCCCCACCAGCAAGAGGTTGACTTTTTGGTCATTCATCCTGGAAACCGGAAAGAAACTGCAAACTCAAATCACTGGGCTACTCGACATGTCAGTCTCCAGGCGACTAGTTACTAACTGGTTTCTGTGAATCACAGACGAGTCCGTAATCAGTAGCCCCGTCTGCGGCTCTCCATTTGATAACACAGCAAGTGACTCAAAACGGACTGGTTGGTAATTTTCGTCACCAATCAGTTCATTTTCAGTAGGTCCGTGTGTAGATGGCCTTAGACGGACTAGTTAGGGCTTTCCAAGCCCTAACAGGCCTCTAGTACAATAATAATTAGAAATGTGGGCATCATCACTACATTGACTCTCAACATTGTCATTGTACAAAAATTCATAATTGGCGTTATAATATTGTTTGTTTGTTTACATTCGTGACTCGATACTGCAGAGACACTCCATTCACTACATTAAATTAGGGCCCACGGACCTCAATAGGTAGGCGGTCAAAAGGGTTTCCTTGGATGTCGGCCAATTCCGATATTTTAGACTTTTCGGCCTCTCGAACTACTGCGTCCTCCACCTCAGACCTACCTACATCATTCACGTAGAAATTATCATTCCAATCGAACACATTCTGTATTGAATAAGTACGATTTTGTAAATACACCGATTTACAAATTAAAACAAAAGAAAATTGCATCATATTATAAAATACCTATATTCTACATACATTCGCAAAACCGCAAAAATAACATCAACAACATAATAAATCCCCTCTTTCGAATTTCAGTTCATTAAGTAGTTTGCATGTTTATCAGTTCAATCAATTCACTTTATTTTTCAGACAAGTTTTCCATAAATATAATTAATAAAAAATCCATTTTATGCATAGAAACCATAGAAAAATCCATTTTATGCAGAATATGCATAGAAACCGTTTTAATATTAAATTCACATTTTATAATCATATTTGAAAGCAGAAGAAGCACCCTATCGTGTTTTCTGCGTTACAATAACGTGAGACCGCCGGCGTCCTCATGGCACGCACTCTGTTGCCTGTATGTGCCAGTAAATAATGATATGCTAATAATATGTGAATGATCATTCACATAGAAGTTATCCATTCCAATCGAACACATTCTGTATTGAATTGATTAGTACGAATTTGTGTATACGCGGATTTACGAATTAAAACAAACTTTTATTTAGGTACGAGTATTAGTTCTGAAACGGCTGAAAGAATTACTTATTCGAGTTTTCAACAGCAAAGAGCACAAATTATGAATACCCAACGTAGTTACGTTCATATTGAAAATATTCATGAATTATCCAATGCCGATAAAACTAATGAATTAAATTATCAGAAGGATTTACTTCATTCAGAAACCGAAAATGAACCACCACCTTCCTGGGCCACAATATTTTAATATACCAAAGTGATCAATAACGACATGTATTATTTAGGTAAAATTCGAGTACTCAAATTGATATTATTCACACTAATCTTTGTGTAGAGAATACATCCTATGTAAATATAAGAATATCATATTCATGTAAACCAAGTCTCTGGGTTTGAAATTCAAAAACGCGCTTACCTTGGAAATCTATGGTCGACCAACAATGGTGAACAGCAGACGAAGTTGTTGCTTTTAAAACACAACACTACACTAACACACCGAAAACGAAATGCCCTTTTTCACTTCCGATCTCGGAAACGCGAGAGTAGAGTTCGAAAAAGACACATCTGAGTCAAGTTGAAGATCTGGCTGTTTTGAAGACCTTCCACTATGACTAGGGTTTCCAGATTTTTTCGGATCATATAAAGTATATCCTGGCTGCTACCAAGGAAAAGTTGAGTATTTCAATGAAAGTTAAAGTATACATTAAAGTTAACGTTCTCGACTTACACGCTAAGGGTATTTTTCATTCAGCATCTGCACACGAGGGCTTGAATGTGTCAGATTAATGAAAATATCGGTTTGAGGAATTGAAAAAGAACCATGGATAGTAATATTTTTACATACGTAGGTCACAAAATTTTTATTGCGAAGAAAACATTAATAGACTGCAATCTTAACGAGTCCATATTTCAGTAAGGTATTGTTACATACAGAAATGTAATTAGGAGCATCAGTTTAAATCTCGTTCTCACTAAAAAAAAAAAAAAAAAAAATATCTCGTGCATGTATTGGGACCCACTATTAGGACGTTAGGAACTTTTTAGGAACTCGGAAAGTTACATTCATTCAGTCCCTCTTTCTTTCTCAGAAACACTGTACCTATAAACTATTAAAAATTCGGAAAAGACCCGTGGAAATCGAAAATTCAGAAAAACGTTGAAAATTGACAATTTGAAAAAAAGAAAAGTAAATTAGACCTTGTCCTTGATTAGTAAGTAGGTGCGGGGGCTGAACTTTTCTTTTTCGTTGCAAATATAAAGTATTTTGGACTACTTTAAATTTTTTATAAAGTATACAAGTATTTTGAACAAAAATAAAGTGGGACACTTTAAAATGAAGTAGATCTAGCAACCCTTCTCACGACCTACCAACACAACCGGGAGCTATACGAAGACTGAATAAGTAATGGCGACTGTATCAGAGACCAGTAAAGAAAAAAAAATGTAACTGCGCAGGGCCGTCTGCGCATGTAGGCATCCACTATAGGGCTTTGGTTGAGTTCTGAGAATCCCTAGAGATGGGGCTAGGCAACACCTTTCTTCCCCCCCACAGTGCACAACTTCTACCTCCTTTTTGCCAGTCAAAAACTTCGATTTAACCAAAAATTCTAATTAAAGTTTTTGTTTTTAATAAATTACATTTTAACAAACTACAGTAGGTACAAAGTGAAGTACATACAGTAACACTAAATACTGTATTGACCAACAGAATATTGAACAATAAAAATAAAGACACCTGGAATGGTACTGTATTTAACTGCAACCATAAAAAACAATTAATTGTTTTTCAAAAAAAGGTGATATTTTGGCCTGTTTCCTTGAATTAAGTCTCTCGGCCATTATAAAACATTCCAACGCATTCAAAGAGTTGAAGTATGAATCACTTACATCAATTCGTCTTTCAAAAAAACGTCTAAGTTCTTGTACGTGATTCATGGCGTCAGCTGCACTCGGCACCGGTGCTTCTTCTGCTGATGATGGGCGGGAGGGGAAGGGGAGTTATCAGACTGTACGATGGCACTGACTTGAATGTCTTCGAGATGGTTTTGGTGCCCCTCAACCTTCAAAACGAAGATCTTTCCACTCCTAAACAAAAAATGCTTGAAACCTTGACTGCATTTTTTCAGCGCGTGCCTTCACACTATTGCAGAAAAAATTCGAAAAGAAACTACTTACAGGCTGACATAAAAAGCTGGAGCCAGCTTTACCGGATGTATGAAACTTACTGGGGCGAACTGAAGCAAAAATCTTTTTGCAGGTGGACTTTCGACCGTCAAAGAAAATCGTTCTATCTCTCCATTTTTTCTCCCAAGAAGGATCGCTGTGATCTGTGCCTTATCCACGGATTAGGACATGTGAGTGAAGATGTGTACCAATCCTACGTCACCAAGAAGACCGAGGCGCAAGATGAAAATACACGAGACAAAGAAGCCGCCAAAAAGGGTGAAGTGTGGGCCTTATGCTTCGAACTAATGAAAGCTCAGACGGTTCCTAAAATCCGGGCAAGCAGCGCGTTTTATAAATTGAAATTGACTGTACACAATTTCAGTGTTTACAATTTGGCAACTCACGAGTCAGGTCTCTACTGGTTTGATGAGTCCGAGGCCGACTTGGGCACACCCATTTTTGCCTCATGTATTGTTGACTCTGTAGTCAATCTGATCAGTAGAGAGAAAAAACCAGTGATCTTGTTTAGTGATGGTTATTCCTACCAAAATAGGAATGCCATATTGGCTAATGCTCTTCTCCATGTGGCAGTGGTGACGCAAGAGCCAATCACACATAAATATTTGGAGAAGGGCCACACCTACATGGAGGGAGATTCTGTACATAGCGTTGTAGAAAGATTCATGGAAGACGCTGATATTTATTTGCCAAGTCAGTACGTCACGTTGTCTAGACTAGCAAGGAAGAGTCCAATGCGATACGAAGCAAGGTACCTGACCTGGACCATACTTTCTTCAAGAATTATGGTCATCAAGAGTGTATGGCATACTCGAGCATACGTCCAGGGAAGAAGAAGGGCGATCCCACTGTTTCCGATCTACGAGTTTTGCAGTACTGTCCAAACGGCAAAATTTACTACTAACAGTGAAGTTAATACTACAGTGACGAAATGTTTCAAGAAATTCCAGCCAGGCCAAAGACAGTGAATTATTCTTTGGACTTCCCCAACCTGTTCATCTCTCGTCAAGTGATTCCTTAAGATAAATTCGAGGATCTCCAGTCAATGAAGCCGTTCCTGCCATTGGATGCACATTCTTTCTACGATGGCCTCTGCCACGAGGATGTCAGCCGTCGTCAAGAGAATCGATCTCGGGGTAAAAAGAGAGTAGAGAGACAAAAAAGAAAAGCAGTGGGTCAGTAACGACGAAAAATTAATGTGACTGTGATAAGTGCATGGTTGTGAGTACGTAGGTACCTTACTACGTGGGTTACCGTTCTTTTTATTTTAAGATTTAACATAATTTTTGGTTCTATTCTCTTCATTTTCTGAATGTTACCAACAGATTCTCCTTGCACAGACTGACTAGAGATTCTAAATAGGTACCTTTTATACCTAATGATTAAAAGACTGAAATGTTAAAAAAGTTTAGCAATAACCTTATGTTCCTTGAAATTCAAATCGTTTTTTGAGAAAATAAAAATGTTGGAAAAAGTGTTGCCGCATCATTGAGGTCCCTTTTAGATTTCCCATCAGTACGTCCCTATTTTTTAGTGTTATTATATAGTATTATACTACCTATAAAACTCATTAAAACGAGTTTTCATGGCAAGTCATATTATTACTATGGGAGCAATGCATATTCATTAAGAGCGATACCACCTAATCCACTGAACCAAATGACAAAACAGCCTAACCCACAAAATTTTCTCAATACAATAAAAATTGAGTATCTTTCATGGTTTAATATTGTCAAGGAGCCATCATGATACAGAAACTAACTTTTTAGAAAGACACGTGAAAATTTCTTTAAAAAAAAAAAAAAAAAAAAAAAAAAAAAAAAAAAAAAAAAAAAAAAAAAAAAAAAAAAAAAAAAAAAACAGTTTTTTGTCTCTCCTGAAAAATGAGTCAATGTGGATTAGGTGGTATCAGAACTAAGTGACGAATTACTTTAGCAACAATAAAACTAACAGAGGACCGTCTACAACCCTCTAGCCCGCACATTCCCTGAGAATTTCATGCAAATCGGACGAAAGCTGTGGAAAATGAGCTTGTTACAAGGATTTCATATTGGGGCATGCGCAGTAGCTATTAATGATATAATCGAAAATTTATATAAGATGATCAAATTGTCATCCCCCAACTATCATCCAAATTTGAGCGAGATCGGAAGACTAAGGGCGTGAGAAAATGATGTTGGTAGAATTTACGTCTGCGCACGCGCAGAGCGAGTTAATGAGTCTAGAACAGCCTTACTCAACCTTTTTGTTTCACGGGCCACATCTGTGTGTTCCGTAGTTGAAGCGGGCCACAGTTCACAAAACGGGTATTACAAATCTTTGTAATACGAATACCCTAGTCAAGGTACAATAGAACAAAAGAGGTCAAAATACATTTAAAAAAGAAGTATATTTACAAAATCGATTTTACAAAAATCATAGTAATACAAAATTAATGTGATTTTTGATATTGTGACAGGTTTTGAACTATGTGAGACAGATCAGTGTCTCCGCTTTTAACGTGGGTTATCTTTGGTACCTATTTATTTCGTCAACAATGAATTGAGTCAGTTCGGTAAGTTAAAATAGGAGTGAAACAGAACCGAAAACAGAAGAATTATAAAATAACTAAATAGAGGAGGAAACGGGTATAGGTAGGTAAATTTCATTCTATCGGACAAAAAGTGACCTCAACTTATGATGGCCACACAGAAAAGCTTGGCGGGCCGCAGGTTGAGTATGGCTGGTCTAGAACTATGAAACTGATAGCAGGTCGATCGTCTACCCCTAGCCCGCACATCCTCTGAATATTTCGTCCAAATCGGATGAAAGCTGTGGAAAATAAGCTTGTTACAAGGATTTGCGGACACAAGACCGCAAATCCGCAAGATCCGCACGAAGTGAGAAAATATACAATAAATGTAAGGAAGTTAACCTTTTGCGGACGTATGGCATGTGTTACATGCACTACTTGTCAGCTCGATTTAGACGTATGGCCCAATAACTTATTCCTACGAACTTCTAAGTAATTTCTGGGGGTATTTACCCATCTGAGATACCCAGGCAACGAAAATCTTCAATAATTCGGGCGACAAACCATTTTCCACTCCCACCACATGAATTGAGAAATGAGAAACTTGTGGAATGTATTTCCAGCTGGAAATATTACGGTTGTGATTTTTTTTTTTCTTTTCCAACAGTTTTATATTCAATCAGTCATTCAAATATTGCGAGAACCTGTGTGTTAGTGACTAACACAGGTTCTTGCAATATAATAAATAAGTCTTATTTTATCTAAATATTCATTTTCTAGAATTTGCTACATTATTTTTTATACTCAATGGCAAAACGCCACTGAGGCCGAAAGCTTTCAAGTCTTCTGGAAGATGACGACCTTGCTGAGGACGATATTCCCAATGACGATAAAACGATTTTTCATAGTTCATAATTATGGTATGACGGATCAATACCCCTAAGTACTCTTGTCAGACCAAATGGAATATACGGGCCCAGACCTTGGAGTACTCGCCGCGTTTACAATAATGTTCTACCCAAGCTGAGGTAGTTGACATTTTTGCAGCGTGCATTTAAGGTAAGTAACACGATTTGATCAAAATATGAAAGTATTCCACCGATCAGAACCCATAGAAATGGTCCAATGAAAAACAATTGAAAGCGAGTGCCAAATCTTAACCAATTTTCAAGAGTAAAATAGTAATAATTTTAGGAGAGTTACGAAAAAATCAACTTGATCATAGGGTCCAGCCATTCATCAAGATTACAAATCAGTCAGGGGAATTTAAAAAATTTGACTCAATTTGGAACAGAAACAATATTTGTAAGTGTTCAAAAATTCTAATATCGATGTAAATACCATGTCGTCCAGGCTAACTCATCATCACAGAGTAAGCTTCGTCCAAGTTAGCAAAAATGGGCTGCCATGAGACAGATGCCATATACGACCGCAACGCTTGATTCACCTTGACAGCCTTGTGTCCGCAAAATGTATAAAGGTTGCGATATGAATTGATAGATCTCAGTGTAAAGCTGTTTGAAAACATTTTTCGAGTTGATGGAATGGAATGATGAAAAATATGAAGGTCCGGGCAATGGTCGAAGGCATGGTTCACAGTCCGAGGCATTCAACGCAAAGGTCTATGATACAGGTATTTGGTCGGGGAACAGGGAATCAGAAAGAGGAGCGAGTCCCAAGACTAGCTTCTGCAAGTTTGGTACAACCTCCACACGGCGACGAGGTTCAGCATACTACAACATTACTCATTCAAAGTATCGAGGTTCACCAAAAAATGTTGGAATTTAGAGATTAAGCGCAGGAATCTACGATGAACTCCAAACAATCGAGGCATACTCCAACATCTGGAGAGAGCACAAGAGATATATACAGATTAGCAATCACTGGCACAAGGTTGAAATTATATACAGTCATAAGCTCGATGTATGAAGAACAATAATTGATATGCATGTGAATAATAGTTGATACGAATTATCTGTTTGTTGTCCCTTCAGCATAGTAATCTGAAAACACAATTCCATTCAATTGGACATGACAAACTAAAAATTTGTGAGTCCAAATGTAAAACTCGGTCACATCGGAGTTTGAGATATCTGCAAGTGTTACCATTCGATTTAGTGTTAAAAAACGTCTGCCAAGTTGGGCTGGCAGTATAGCTTCCTCATATATTGTAACATGGACGTGTAGAATTAGTTAGTAATTATTTATCTTGTATATTTTTATTACTTATAAGTTATTCTCGATAAAATGTTATGTTTTATGTTACACGATCATGGATTCTTTCAGCTAATCGACCAAATTACAGATTGTCCCTTCAGCAAGTGAAAGTGAAATTATTTTACATTATTCGATTATATTACATCATTTTTTATTCAACGATCCAATCACAGTTCAGACAATTCAGAACTACGAATTTGACCCCGAAAAACCTATGGAAACTAAGGAATTTTACAGAAAAATGGGAGAATTTCAGCTGTTTTCTCCTCCATTTTGCCACTATATTTGACGAATAAGTACAATGCCGGTTCAAGTCCTTCGACCCAGGTAAAAGTGGTTAGGATTAATTGGTACAACCTTCACACGGCGACCTTCAGCATACTACATTACTCATTCAAAGTATCGAGGTCCACCAAAAAATGTTGGAATTTAGAGATTAAGCGCAGGAATCTACGATGAACTCCAAACAATCGAGGCATACTCCAACATCGGGAAGGAGCACAAGTGATATGTACAGATTAGCAATCGCTGGCACATGGTTGAACCAATGAGAAAAAAACCGGACGCTGTAAGTCGAAAAAGCAGATTAAAAAAACTCACGAAAAAATATAGTCATAAGCTCGATGTATGCAGAACAATAATTGATATGCATATGAATAAATATGTGATACGAATCATCTGTTTGTTGTCCCTTCAGCATAGTAATCTGTGAAAACACACATAGATTCAATTGGGCATGACAAACTAAAAATTTGTGAAAAAAATGTAAAACTCTGTTACATCGGATTCGATTCAGTGTTAAAAAACGTCAGCCAAGTTGGATGGGCAGTATAGCTTCCTCACATATTGCAACATGGACGTGTAGAATTAGTTGAAAAACAAAGTACAAGTCGAGATGATTGATAAGTCGACGGTATACAAAAATTTCGTTTGCGCATGCGCACAGCCTATTACTATTCCAACGGCAATGAAATTTATAAGAACGTCTAGGAGCTAGCTAGGAGCGCATTCCTTGAAAAATAATTATCAATAAAAATACGGATACAAATAAAACTTAATATCTATTAATAAAACCAAATATATTTCCTTAAAATGAAGTCATTTTTTGTTCTATGTGATGTTATAAATACATTTCTATGTACCGATAATTACAACCGTCAGGTAAACCCCTTTATTCATCCCTATTATGATAATGGAAGTATACCTATTATGATAATTATGCCTATTATTAAGTATGTACCTACTATGATAATGGAAGGCTTACAAATTTAACGATTTCAACATTATAGCCAAATTATATATTAGAAGAACATTCAGAAGTTGACATTAACGCTCATTTCTGAGTTTGTACCTAATTAAATGAGATAAACAGCTGGAAATGATTAATTTTTGGTTTTATAGGTTCATTGAGACTCAAAATCAGGGAGAAGGGTGTGAGAGTAAATACTGCGATAAATAAAGTTAACAATACTAATGAGTGATGGGTATCTATGAACTTTTATAAATTCATATTCATATGGGTACCTACTAGAATGGAAGAAAACGTTCGAATCAATAAATAACCGATAACTTGAAATTTTAGCTACGAAAATCACGATATCAAGTCAAGATTCAAGATTATTCACCTCCGTCCAAGACTGAAAGAGCGAATGCACAAGTAATGGCTAACGGAAGAGACCGAGAGTTCCTTTGTATGAAATGATGTGACGAGAGTACAAATGTTCATGATTTTGGGAGTTTAAAAATGGATTTCTATTGTCGATTTCCAAAAGATAACAACCTTCATGTAGGTAGGTCATCTAGAAGTCACGGCTGACTTCGCCAACCTAGGATAAGACATTCGGTTTTCAGAGTGATTTTCGCCCGGACTGCTTGTTGAAAAACCCGACTGTCCGGCCCAAAACCGGACACTTGGCAACCCTGGGTTGAACTCACTCTTATTTCTCTTCACAAAACCCAAAACTCATTACTTTTGATAAAATGGCAGAGATGCGTTCGGGGAATGTCAACTGTTGATCGAGCAGCCACTCCCCTACCCCGCAATGCAGACACACGTACAAGGCTCCAATGGAATAAATTGTAAAACTAACTGTAAAGAATGTTTAATTAAAACGGTTGATTTGGGGGATGAGGGTCAAACTATTACACAAAGGCATCAGCCATCTCTGTATGCATTGGATACAAAGGAGCAAAAATTCACTAAAAGATACCGGTCATGCACCATGATCGTATAAAATTTTTTGTAAATTATTGCATTACGTTAAGTTAAATTGTTCTTGATTTGCCGAAAAAACGGATTTTTATCATTATCCCAAGGAGAGTCTGGAATGACACATGGATGGATGGATAGGTAGGTACGAGTGCATATACCTACGTCGTTTCAGAATGAATACAGATTTTGGATATTCAGCACTTCATGCAGTTGTTATCGATTCTTCACCTTATACTGATGAAAGTTAATTGAATTTTTCAGCATAATGTTCATGCATTTTTTATAAGTCTAGATCATTGTTGATAAACTTCTTTTGTCTAAAATGCTTCTAAAAACATAAATTGAAGGATTTTTAGCCGTGTCGAGTCATTTCATTTATGTGATTTTTATTTTTTTTCTATTATTTATATATTTTTTTTTTTTTTTTTTTTAATTTAATTTGGTCAGTTTAATATGCTCGAAAAAGTGTTGTCCAACGAACTCATCGTTTCTTGTGAAATTTTTGTTTATTTGGAGGAAAAAAATCAGGATTTTTCATCATTATCCCAAGAAGAGCGGGGAATGACATATATATGAATACCTATATACCTACATCGCTTCAGACTACCTTTTAACGGATTTCCGCGAACAATATCTTCAAAGAATTTGTATGAATTTTGTATGAAAATTCGCTAAAATGTTAATAAATGAGCTGATACACTCCTGAGCGGAATTAATCAATGGATTCCTCCAGTCCATTCGTCTTAAATCCGTGTCAAAACTAAAGACGTTATTTTCGCGAAAAATGAAAAAAATTGCGAAAAAAGAGATATTGTCGATAAAACTTCCAACATCTATTGGGTTTCGTCACAGTATAATCCTGCAAAAAGTGGACAATAGGCAAATTGTATAGATTTAGAATCAATTGAACTGATAAAAGCAGTAGGTAATTCAGCATTGACCTCAGAAACACAAATATTGGGGATTAAGGAAGCAACAACGATTATTAAGGCCAACAATTAATCACAGTAACAAGTTATAGTGCATATTATTTCTACTAGAGTGTGGTATAGGTAGTAATTTTTGAGACTTACTTGGGCCAATACGAATGCTATTCCTTACAACTTGTGTATGAGTTATAAAACCCGATTTCTAAATAATTTGATGAACAAGTAAGAATTCCTGTCTATTAATGATTTTCAATCTATCTAATAACACCAACGAAGCACAATCAATCATCTGATAATAGGGACATCGGGTATAGCTGGCATAGTTTCCGAGTTTTTATTTATCTGGTTTTTGGAATAATTAAATTTTCAAGGATTCTCTTCGAGAATAAATGTAAAATGGCTGGATATAAAAGGAATATTAAAATGTATCATCCGCAATCAGGCAGAAAATGGTGATATATTGCCCGAAAATCAAACTTTGAAGGCTACTTTCGCTACAGAAATGGACTTATGAAAATAGGCGATTCAGAAAAAGGCGTTGAAAACAAAATACTTTAGCCCACAGACGGGTGTTGGCATAAAAAATGGATTGATTAATAATATTCTTGTGAAATATTTATAAATATATCATAATACTGCAAGGTATAGTTGGTATAATTGTTTACAAGCAGTTGGTAATTCAGCAGTGGCCCCTGATAAAGAAATATTGAAGATCGACCATTTTTCATACAAAGTGTTAACTATAATATTAAATCATAGTACCTAAATAAAATCTATGAAATAGTGGTGATTTTTTTTTAAAGGATTTCTTGGACTAATACAAAAACATAGATGAAACGGAACAGGCGGAACCGGGACTCAGTTTATGAGTTTCTATTTCTCTGATTTCTCAAAAAATTAATACATTTTCAAGGCTGTTTATTACATACAGGATCATATTACAAAAGGTGTTGATACCTGGGATTTTTGAAGGTTTATGCAAAAAGTAGTTTCAAAAAGGCACAAAATTGAGATATATATTGTTCAAAAATCAAAACCTTGGAGTGTATATGAAAATGGGTGATTCAGGAAAAGGTGTGGAAAATGAATTTGCGTGCAATAGTGAACAATTGTTCTGATTTTTACAATTATTTTGTTTGTAAGGCTCAATTCACTAAATTAAGCCTTATATATAGGTACTTTTACAAAAGTTCGGTTGATAGCTGGGATTAATATATATATATATATATATATATATATATATATATATATATATATATATATATATATATTTATATATATGAAAAAATTTGCGAAAAGGCACAAATTTGAGATATATTGTTCAAAAATCAAACTTCGGAGAATGATTATTTTGGCAACGGAAATGGACTTATGAAAATAGGCAATTCAGAAAAAGGTGTGGAAAACAAACAAATTAACCAGGCGTGATGGCACCCCCGCCAAACATTGTGAAAATTGTTCAAAAAACTATATTGGATAATAAAACTTGAATGATTCGGGAAAATTGCTTAGATATAATTAATTGCTCTTATGAAATAGATACTTTGCAACGAAGTTGTAAACAGAAATACTGACGATTAACGATTTATTATACAAATATTAACTATTGAATTATAGTGCATAAATATTATTATTATGAAAGTGTGATGATAGTCTTGGAGATGGCACAAAATCGAGATATTTTGTTCAAAAATGAAAACCTTTGGAGTGTAATGGACTTATATGAAAATGGGCGATTCAGGAAAAGGTGAGGAAAATGAATTTGCGAGTGCAATAGTGAACAATATTGTTCTGATTTTTGTCATGGATCACCTGTTCCAGGTTCCACGCACTTCCTCCAAAAACCTAGCCTTCTTTATAACCTAGTGGTGCCTTGATTAACTTCTACTTTTCTACGGTTGGCTATATTGTTCTAAACCCCTTCCGTCTTCAAGGGATCTTGAAAGGGAGCTGTTAAGGGGAATCTCTCCCCATTCTCTTCTCTGAAGCCATCCATTCATTTTCGTTTTGTGCCTAGTAAGCCAACTTGCCATTTTATTTCCTATTTTGATTTTCATTTTTTCATACAGCCAAGCGCTCTTTTTATTTTCTTTTTCACTGAGTTTAGTGAAAGTGTTAATTTCCATATTCTTTTCGCCACTTGAGTTTTGCTTCGTAGTCAACAGCCAGTTTTGAGCATAATTCAATTTTCTTTTTCAGCCTTGTGCCTTTTCATTTCCATTTTAGGTTAATTTCCCTTGTTTTCTCTGAGGTTCTGATTTTTCCTCTATTTCCACTGCGCATTTGCCTTTTGCCTTTTTACAACAAGTACAGTTTATTTTTCCTTTATTTATCTATTTTTATTTTCCTACCTTTTTATTTTTATTGTTGCTAAAGCCATTAGGCGACCATTTAGCAGAACTCTGCTTAGACAGTGGGTATTCATTTCTCCAAAATTGGTCACCCTTTGTCACATTTTTCAAACAATTATTTTGTTTGTAATGCTCAATTCATCATATTAAGCTTTAGATATAGGTACTTTAAACAAAAGGTCGGTTGATGACTGGGATTTATATATATATATATGAAAAAAAGTGCAAAAAGGCACAAATTTGAGATATATTGTTCAAAAATCCAATTTCGGAGAATGATTATTTTTGCAACAGAAATGGACTTATGAAAATAGGCAACTCAGAAAAAGGTGTGGAAAACAAACCAATTAACCAGGCGTGATGGCACCAGAAATTTGCCCAACAATGTGAAAATTGTTCGAAAAACTATATTGGATAGTAAAACTTGAATGATTCGGAGAAATTGCTTAGATATAATTAATTGCTCTTATGAAATAGGTATTTTGCAATGAAGTTGTAAACAGAAATACTGACGACGTAAATGATTCGGAAAAATTGCTTAGATATTCATATATAATATACATAGATAATTGCTATGAAATTCTTAGACCGACCCCCAATAATTTTTTATGTAACGTCCGTGACGAAATTAACGATGATATTCACGTACAACCGAGTAGTTAAGTAGTTGCTATAGATCACATGGCTTCCAATCGTCCAACCATAGCAAACAACTCATTATATCACCTGGTTACCCAATCACCTGGGCTAAGAATTGCATAGCAAATTATCCTCGTTTTCTACGCAGTACAAAAGAGGAAAGATCCGGGGGCCCATAAGGGCGAAGCGCCGACCCCCAATAATTTTTTGACATGAATATGTCTTTGCTCTGGGAGGTCAACCAAAAATTTCCGTGACGCAAAATTTTTGTCACAATTTCAGTGTTTTTCACGTACAACCCAGCCGTTGTTAGGGGAATGAAACTTCCGCAGTTTTCATCGCACAAAAATCGTTCGCCACTCGTTGGAAAGCGCTTGATTTATGTGATAAATGTTCACATTTCAAGCTACCAATTTCCCTCTCCTTACGTACCTGGCTACATTCCAAAACTAAGTTGATTCAGGCTAAGAATTGCATAGCAAACTATCCTCGTTTTCTACGCAGTAGAAAAGAGAAAAGATCCGGCGAAGCGCCGAGTATAGATTAGGGGGGTCCAGGGGGTCGAAGCCCCCCGGCGAGGCGCGAAGCGCCGAGTAATGAGGAACTTGCACACTTTTTTTTTACTGCAGAAATTGAAAGTAGATGGATTTTTAAGGTAAATAGTGAAAGAATGGTTTTTGTAAAAAGCCTCGATGATTTTATAAAAATATTTGAAGTTTGAATTTTCTGAGAGCCCGTCAAAACGCCTTTGGCAGCTAGCTCCGCCCACTTTCTCGTCCTACGTCATCGTGATGTAAATCTTATCTGATAAGCTATTTAATAGTTCAATTCAGTTCTGTTCCTTCGTGTTCGTTAGCTTTTCGGTATTTGTTGTTCCTCTAAAAACCTACCTACCTACCTCTAAATACCTTCTTCATATTCTTCGAGAGATGGAGAAGGTAAATAAGTTGAAGGAGGGATATGAAAAGGGCACGACTTTTAATTTACCGTCCCTAACAGTTCTCGGCCTGTGTAAGTTCCTCTCGTCAATTAAACTGGAGACTTTTGAAACAATAGGAGTGAAGATGACAAAGTAAGTGAACTATAACACTTATTTAAACCAGAACCTAGATAATGTATAACTAAAAAAGTAGGTAACTCTGTACCTTAGTAGGTAGTACCTAAATAACTACGTGTCTTGCCGAATGTGGAAGCAAAAGGCATAAACACAGCGTAAATAAGAAATTAACGAAACAACCTATTAAGTGATTTTTATCAATTCAAAATCAACTCGATCCAAGTAAACTTGATGGTGAAGGATTTCTGCTCTTTAAAATAAAAAATCTGCTCGTTTGTTACGTTAGTGGTTCCGTTTCTGATAACTTCCCCGCGCGTCCTTCTCAATTACTCCAAAAGAATCGTTAGAACAGCAATTAACGACATAAAAATCGTTAGAACAGCAAAAATCATAAATTTTTAGTGAGATAGTTTCGGCGAAATTTATACGTACAAGTTACTATTTTAACATATAGATGTTAATAAAAATAAAATGCTCCCTTGACCATAAAATCATTCGGTGGGCTCTAAACGTACGTGAATCTTACACCAGATGACTAAATTTAATTTTCTCTAGTTATCTTAAATATGTAGTTTGTTCACAGATGAATGACTACTTAAGTTTGTTGTTAAGTAGGTATTTTGAAAGTGGAGTACCTACTTACATTGAAATGATCTTCGCAAGTGTACATTGATGCTTGATTGAAGGACAAACTGTCTTTTCTCCTGATGAGCTCGAACCATTTCTTTCAAATTTTTTCGCCACGAGGTACATGGATAAACCATTTTTCTGGTGTTTTGATAGTAGTACTCGTGTAGTTGGGAACGATACAGTATTTTTACGACATTTTCACCAAAAAGTAAGAACAAAATAATGATGACACTGTTTACTTTCGATCACGGTTGTATTACCTTCAGCTCAGTTTCTTTCTTCATCTTCTTCACTATTATACATTTTGGTAATGGGATGTGCCTAGATACTTCTGTTGTGTGAATAGTTGTTGCAACATCATAGAAAGTAATAAGAAACGCATGTTTTACGTTAGTGTAGTTTATTGCTGGATAGAAGTCAGTATAGCCCCTTCTGGGACGGTCATAGTGACGTCACACAGTAGTCAGCCAATCACGGAGCGTTCTCAGCGCCTTCCCCTTCTCTCGATTTTTAAACTCGAATTTAATTATTACAACAATTTTTTTTTTTTTTTTTTTTTTTTTTTTTTTTTTGTTGTGTTTCATTATATATTTGTAAATCGGAAGTGGTCTAGTTTATAGTGGAAAAGGTTTCAGGACGAATTTCAGATGGGTGCAAGTTCCTCATTATTTGCTCTTATGAAATAGGTATTTTGCAATGAAGTTGTAAACAGAAAAACTGACGATTAACGATTTATTATACAAAGTATCAACTATTGAAATATAGTAAATAAATATTATTACTATGGAAGTGTTATGACAGTCTTGGAGATGGCACAAAATTGAGATATATTGTTCAAAAATGAAAACCATGGAGTGTAATGGACTTATGAAAATGGGCGATTCAGGAAAAGGTGTGGAAAATGAATTTGCGTGTGCAATAGTGAACAATTATTCTGATTTTTCAAATAATTATTCTGTTTGTAAGGCTCAATTCATCATATTAAGCCTTAGATCTTAGGTACTTTTACAAAAGGTAGGTTGATAGCTGGGATTTAAAAAAATATTTATATGAAAAAAGGTGCAAACAAGCACAAATTTGAGATATGTTGTTCAAAAATCAAACTTCGGAGAATGATTATTTTTGCAACAGAAATGGACTTATGAAAATAGGCAATTCAGAAAAAGGTGTGGAAAACAAACAAATTAACCAGGCGTGATGGCACCCCCGCCAAATATTGAACTTGCCCAACATTGTGAAAATTGTTCAAAAAACTATATTGGATTGTAAAACTTGAATGGTTCGGAAAAATTGCTCAGATATAATTAATTGCTCTTATGAAATAGGTATTTTGCAACGAAGTTGTAAACAGAAATACTGACGATTAACGATTTATTGTACAAAGTATTAACTATTGAATTATAGTGCATAAATATTATTATAGTATTGCGTAAATACTATTATATTTTTATAAATATTATAGAATACACATCCCCATTGTTAAAAAGTATTTCACCATGTCAGCACTATTTTACAGAGTGCTCACTGTAATTAACAATTTCTTCAATTTCTACCAGAACCAACTTAACTGTAAATCGTCCCATAAACTAATTTCCAGAAATACTGATGCCCACTTCTTAAATATGAGAGAAGACCTGTTTCCACTCAAGTCCTATTATACAACGTAAGAAAAAAAAGAATAAATCATAAATATAGATATCTCGCAAAAAAAAAAAAATATATATATATATATATATATATAAAACTCCATAAATTCATTACGGCTAGTCAAGAACGGACCGCACACAAGGCCTTGCTACGCGGTTTCGTCCACTATCAAATAATATAATGTTATAAAAATCATAGAGGTACCAAAATATGAAATATGTCGCAATATATTTTGTACAACACTATTCTATTCCAAAATTATTATACAGAATATATTCTATATTATATATACAAATTGTCGAAATGTACCTATTATGTAATGGAATCGTGGCAATAAAACTGCAATCGTTCAGTTCATTCGTATCCAAATGGAAAGCTGGTAAAGACGAATACTGTTATAGCATTGAGCCACGAGAGGAGGTAAGGCCCGAATAACTTGACACTTCCAACAATTATTTGTACAGAACAGGATAGAAATTGCGCGTTACCATAATTACAATATCAGAGATTACGCAGTACCCGATTAGAGCACGTAATCCCTGAAGAAATCTGTAGAACATAATTATGGGAAATTTTTAGAAAAAAATAACCGAATTTTAATTTTAATTTAATTTATTAGAGAATATGATGATAATAATGAGAGTTCAGGTTGCGAGACTATTAATCTATTTTGTTTGGGCTTGAGATAGCCTAGGGCCAGCTCATTTTGATAACACTTAGTGGGTGATAATAATACGCGGGAAGTGGAGGGAGGGGAGAAAAACAATTATTGTACGTTCATACGTACGAATTGTAAGTAAAATTGTTTGTTTTTTGCCATTGAACAATAAATTGTACATGTCCATCATAATAACATTGCATTTGGTTGATCCTCGTTGCTCGATCGACCTAACCGGGGTGAAAATTTTAGTTTTTGGCTTTCGAATCGACTTAATCAATGAATCGTAATGCGCTGTTCTCGAATTACAAGCTTATGCTCCTCTCACTTTATCAATCTTGAAAACGGAAATGCTCAGGTATAAGGCGCGGTAGAAGAGGGCTGGTTTCACCCCCATTCATTATATATATATATCAGTTGCTGGGTGCTAAAACTTGGGGGTATCCAATTATGCGTCCGCAAACATGAAATGTGTCCAAACATCAGCTTCAGTTAGGTGTCGTTAGGAACATGACAGCAAATTGGTTCCTTTTTTAAAAAATCAGTAATAATCAAAAGAGTAGATTAGATTAGGATGAGTTCGGGTGGGGGGGGGGGGGGGGGGGGGGGGGGGGATTCCGAGCACAAAAATGTTCTAATACAAAGGGATAACAAAGGGAAAATACAAAAGGGAAATACTAGGTATGTTGCATATTGAACGATTCATTCATGGTAAAGTTCCTAATTCGCAATCCACGACGTATAATAAAATATATATACATATAGACGTATAGAAAAATAAATTGTCATGTCTATGGGAGGGTTCAGCAAGTTCTTAAAATGAGTTAATAATGCGGAAATTTCCATTCTCGGGGCACTGAATGAGGGCTTTCCTTTAATCCTATCTACCAATCTCCAAAAGGATTTCGATTCACATATCATGCTCAGTTCCTTATCCACCATTTTGTAATATTCTCGTTCTTTCACCTTGCATATTTCTCTCTTTGTAAGCAGCATTTGCATACAAGTACTTCTCTCTGCTATCCTCTATGTTTTGTTTTCTATATTGTTTCAACTCATTCATACTTCTATTACGTGCTTTGATACATGTGAAATCGAACCATGGCTTTCTAAACACAGGTATTTTATGATTTTGCTTTTTATTACCCAAGTCGGAGGCATTACTAATAGCGTTTACTAATATTTCGTGCTCCAATTCAATATTCAAATCCGTTCCCGTATCTTTGATACTCCCCATTTCCCAATTATCGTAGTTATTTTTCTCGCATACCAAGTTGTATCACTGTCGGTGCAAACCAGTTTTGGCAAAAGCGGAAGTGTGTTCGTATTTATGTGGGCCAACTTCAAGGAGATAGTCAATGATATTGGTTGATGATCCGAAAATAGTTCCGGGACTATTTGAAAGACTCTGACTCTCTGACTCGGACTTTCTTACGTCTGAAATATTGCGCAAATGCTTGTACGCTTCCGAGGGTAAATACTGTAGGTTGCCTATCCTTGCATTAATATCTCCTATTATAATGAAAACTCTATCACAATTATTGCTGATGACCCGTTCTAACTTTTCGTATTGAGTATCCCAGTTGGTGCAATTTAGGTAAATTGGTAACATCGTAATTTCTCTTTCTTCTGTTTGAATTTTGATACACTTCAAACTATCAATAATATCAAAGTCAATAGTTCTTCCAAATAAGTTTTTCCTAATCCCAAAAAGTCTACCCTCACTAGGTCTTCCTTAGCTACTGTATCTACTCGTAAAAGCTGCTTCCCAGTACAGACAATATTCATCCAAAGTTTCTCTATATTTTCAACATTTGTTTCTACTATGCGCGATAGAAGAGGGCTGTTTCACCTGCATAATATACACCACATGCTGGGTGCTAAGACTTGGGGGTGTCCAGTCCAATCTTGCGTCCGCAAACATCAAATGTGTCCAAACATCAGCTTCAGATGAGTCATTTCAGACGGTATCTGTCGTTAGAAACATGACAGCAAATTGGTTCTTTTATTTAAAAAATCAGTAATAATCGCAGATTAGATTAGATTAGGGTGAGTTCGGGGGGGATTCCGAGCACAAAAATGTTCAAATACAAAGGGGGAAAAAAAAAGTCTTTCAAATAGCCAAAAGTCGCAGAAAACCCTTCCAAAAAGTTGATGGAGTTCGCAATTGTATCTTTAAATCTGAAATTGGATGGTAGATTCGTAATATATCGTGAATTTGCGTGAACCAGGTTCTGGTTCGATTCTGATCTGATTCGGGATTGCTTCTCCGAAAAAACCTTGTAAATCCTTCTGATAAATATAATTGTGGGACATATGGGTTAAAACTAGTGCTCCCAACCTCGGTAAAGTTAGTTGAGTGACAAACTTTTTTTGACCCAGGAGAGGCGGAAAGGAATCATTTCTATTGGAGGTATATCAAATGATATTCGAAATGACGGGAAATAAAGAATGCGACTGGATATTGTTTACGCTCCTGCGACCTCGGAAATAATTCGTAGCCTGAGGGTTCACATTTAAATCCGGAACATCCGCCGAGGCAAAAGAAGTAATTTATGAGAACCCCAAAATACCTTCAAGTTGAGAAAGAGATTCTAAGAGGAACGATAAAAAAGAATATCATCTCTTGAAGTATGTACTATTGTCTTGCAACAGTAAATAGAAATTGAAGAAAAAGTAGAACACAAAGTTGCGTTTGACAAAGCTTGCTCTCAAATCGGACAGAGGAAGAAATATGGAGTGTTTTTTAGGAAACTTTCGTTCATGTCATGAACATTCTCAGAATACCTAACAGCATTAATATCATTACACTTTAATATATAGGTACATTCTTATCAATAGCTTAGTACATTACATTAATATAATTAATTTGCATCTTCCTATAACGAGGTGGTGAGCAAATAAATTTTTGGAACGAGAATTTGAATTAAAACTTGACCAACTTTCGAAACAACGAAAGAAAAAAAAAATCACATGAAGAAAACCTCCCTGCCTCGATAAACCCAAAACTCAAATACAATACGTTTTCAATTTAAAAAAAAAAACTGTTTATTTATTTATTTACGGGCTAGTTAGCCCAATATACAATAGTATTACATTAATAATACATGGAAAATACAGAAAACGAAAATAGAAATTTATACAGATTTAAAAGTATTAGTAACAAAAATTAAATCAATCACAAAAGATATCTAATAAATAGTAGTACCGTAGGATGGGGTTACTTCAGACCACGTTTTCAGGTTTTTTTTTTTTTTTTTTTTTTTTTTTTTTTTTTTTTTTTTTTTTTTTTTTTTTTTTTTTTTTTTTCCGACATTTCTCTGTCTGTATCTCTTCAATCGAGCAATCGAGTTGCCCTTTCAATATGTCACACCTCATCAATTCACCATCATATTCCCAATTCAAAATTTAACATTCGAGCATTAGGAACCCGTGAAAAACAAAGGTAAAAGTGGTATAGTCATTACCCCGCGTGGGGGCAACTTCGTACCACTGACGTTTTTTCACTCAAATAATCAAGAAATGAAGCCCTGTCTCAATATTATCCCCGTATTTTGCTACCAGATGGGTTCTCCCAGATATTACGACAAACATATCAGCATCCATACAACTCGTTGGTCCTAGCGATCCGGATAGATACTGTGGATATTTTGTTCTGTACTTAGTCTGATTTATATTATTTATTATGTCGAACCCTAAGGATGACAGCAGTAGTGTATCGGTCAGAGGTATTAATAAAATCTCTAGAAAAATCAAGTCATTGGGGAGGAAATAAGAGCGATACGTGATAAGGGTCAAGCTGCTATGACAGCACTGACGGAGCGAAATATTTTCAGAGGCATTTTCAACACCATCAACTCAAAATGGGAGCAATTTGAGAAAAATTGGGATGCTGCAGTGGATCATGCAGAGGATCACTCGTTGGATTTTCCTACTGCAGCGGATAATGCCTATCTTGAGCAAATTAGAACCTTTTTTTATGACGCACAAGGGTACGGTGTTCAACTATTTTCCAAGCCTGATGCATCTACGATGAACCTCACTAATTCCTCTAGTAGTCATGATAATAGACCCCGTGCTATCCTTCCAAAAATTAATATAAAGGTTTTCAAAGGAGACATTTCGCTTTGGCTAACATTTAAGCAAATGTATGAATCATTAATTAAACAAGATCCTAATCTATCAGCTGCAGAACGTTTCCATTATCTCATTTCATTTTTGGATGGTCCTGCCCTAGACACAATTAAGCATATCCAAGTTTTGGATGTTAATTATAATCAAGCTTGGGAGGCCTTATGCAATTTATACGACAATAAACGAAAAATAGCTTGCAATTATCTTGACAAGCTACTTTCTTTCAAATCTTCTAGTACCAAAGCTGATGCTGAGTCTCTACAACGCTATCTATCAAATGTAACCGAAACTATAACTTCTCTCCGGAATTTAAATATACCTAATTTTGAAGAATATCTCCTTTGTGAGCTTGCTTTGCGAGGTCTTGATCCTCGTACAAGACAAGCTTTTGAACTCTCTATAACACCAAAAACTTAACCTACATTCACCATCTTGCGAGACTTTATACAAGATCGTTTTCATGCGCTTAGGATGACCGAGGAAGCTACCAAATCCCAGTCTAAACCTAATATACCAACATCTCATCCAACAAGGCCTTCTTCATATAGATTTACGCCTAATAACTTCAGCCCTAAATCTTTTCAGGTCAAGCATTGCTTACTACCGAAAGCACCAAACAACCTTCATACTCTTCTAACAAGAATCAACAATCTTCGTTCTCTTGTTTTATATGTAACAAACCACATACGTTAACTCAATGTACTACCTTCAAACAGGGCACCCCAGCGCAGCGCCTTGAACTGTTAAGGAACTTTCCAGGGTGTAGAAATTGCTTGAATGTCAATCATAAAACCAAATCATGTAAATCTAACTTTACTTGTCGTGATTGTAAGGGTAAACACCATTCTCTTTTGCACTTACCAACCTCGGATGCTAGCCACAATAAACCTTCTGTCCCTCAAGGCTCTCAAGATCGATCACTTGGTGAACCATCAACGTCTACTTCGTCTTCGACATTTGTTGGTTCCAACACTTCGGTCAACAATATGCATTCTTGAATATTCAATTATTCGGCATTGCGCCTCCAATTTTTACACAACCATGTCTTTTCACTTAATTTTGCTACCTAAGCAACCAATTACGGTGCCCATAACCAAATATTCGCATATCTTCTATCCCCTACAGGGCAATGATCAAACAGCACCAAAAAGTCGATCGCCATTATTAAAATCACCAGCTTTTACCTTTCTACAACGTATTTTCATATCTATTTCCATCCACGTCGGGAGACATTATTCAGTTGAATTGCTTTCACGGAGTTGAGCGTCGCAGTGAAGCCTTCAACGACGTTGGATTTGATGATTACACCGCAACCCACATTACCTGAAGTGGAACGGTTACCAGCCCTCGTGAATCCTCTATGTACCCCTGAGGAGTTCAGCTTGGACACATAATTCTGGTGAGATCAAACCATTATTTATTGCTCAATTCGCTCATCACACAACGTTTGACAGTTAATCATATATATATCCATCTATTTTCATCGCCCTTCGGAACCTGGCCACATCATTCAGTCGTCATCAATTGAGACTCTGGGAAGGGGAAATTATAACTAAACTTGTTACTAAGTATACCTGTATCCTTCTGCGAAGATTGAATATTGATTATTTTCATCAACTTACCGTGGCCACGTAATAGGTAGGCAACAAATACTTTTGTTGAGTTGCTGTTTTGAATTGTGTCACATGTTGTCTTTCAGTTTAACTGAATAAACTAGGATATATATTACTCGTACATTTATTTTCATTACTCCTTAGCTCTTAGTTATTGAGAAACACACATATACAGTCCACTTGCCTAACACAGGAGTGCTAGTAGTTCAATGCTCTTGTGTTAAAGATAAATAAATCAGTCAATTACCCATATAAGCACTAAGTACAACAACTATTAGGTGATTTTGTGTAGGTTTGGCGTACTACCAACGGACAGACCCTACCAAATATTACATTGGTGTGTGTATTACATTGGTGTGTGAAATATTACACATATTTCATTTTTAATCATTTTTTCCATTTAAAAAAAAAAGAGAGAGAGAGAGCTGCCTCCAGAGTGTCTTGGGTTTAATGTCTATAGGGACGGCCCCCGACTTTCTTTCGGTACTTTCGTGGCATGCCTGTCACCCATGGAAAACATTGAAACATGAGTAAGTTCAATCAAAATGAGAAAAACGTGTAAAAATGCGCTACAACACAAAATATCGGGTGGTCGGAAGTTGCACTCAAAGTGGTGACTTTTAGTTTTTCGTTGCTGGAAAATGCAATAACAACTAAATAAAACATCTGATTTCTTAGTTGAATTCCTCATATAATGTTGAGCAATTTACAATTTATGAAAATAATTTTGAAGTCAACTTTTCCTTCTACATGCATGCAGAAGAGATGGATGGATCGAAATGGGAGCCGCAGTGGTTAGTAAATTATACATAGAATGGAAGCGTTTACATATGAGAAACAATAAACTACAGTGATAGAAAACCGACTCATCTCCGATGCTTGACATCGCATTCTTTGTCTGTCTTACGTATTGCCAGAGTCAAAAATATATTTAAAAAAAAAATACGCTTCATAAGTTAAATTATGAATAAGATAAGACACAATAAGTGCTCTCGTTATGCCAGGAAGAAGGAATGTATTCTCCGTTAGCACCAGACTTCCAAAGAATCCATTGCGTTTTGATTGTGCAGGTACATCTAAAGCATCTGGCGCAGTCATGGATTTGGAATAAATGTATCTATATTCGTATACCTGCCTTATGTAACTACATTCATATTCTTTCTCTGAGCTGTGGTTTCATGTGATTGTGAACTAGTTTTATAGGAGACTAATTTGAGAATCCCCTATAATCTCAACTTCATAATGCCTTTTTATGAATTAGCATATTCTAGTTGTCTCTAAGTCCAAGTTGTGATTAATCAAGATCTTGGATTTCAATCGTGATTGGGTGCAATTTTGACCAAACAATTGCCCCAAGTTTTCAATTTTATCGTTTTTTATCAACTATAATCAAAATCTATTCGTCCTTAAGCCAGGCTGAGTTTTAAATACCTATGTGATTTTGATGTAGGACCAGCAAAGTTATTTTAAGAAATCTTAAAATTTAAGGAAGATCTTGTATAATATAATCAATGTGATATTAAATTTGTCATTTTAGGGTGTAAATAAAGGGGCTACTTAAGTTATTGACGCATTTTCTTCTCATTTTAATGATCAACTGTTCAACACCCTCTGGCCCTGAGTACAAACGGGGTGTTGTACCCAAGGCCACTTACAGAAGTGTAAACTTCTATGACGATTTGGACATTACTTTCCACTCTGTTGGGATGTTGGGAAAGTAAAAGTGGACCGGCTCCGCCCCTGGACCCTCGGTAACTTTCCGCCTTGAGCGTTCGGCTAAAATGCTAAAACATGGAACATGCTTTCTTCCCGCTAATCCGTAAATGTAAATACATTTAAAACTACGACACAAATGTTTTAAAAGTCGAAATTAGAACAGAGTACCTAAGTAGGTAATTTTCTGTTATGGTGCGCGTCTACAATTACTATAAGCAAGATTAACTTCTCAACCAAGTGACAACAAAACAAGCGGCATTGTTCACAATATCCATTTATAACATAAATAAATATAAAACTACGACATGAACAAGTACGAAAGAAATGCGTGATAAATCGAGAGCTCTCCAACGAGTGGAGAACGATTTTTGTCCGGTGAAAAATGAAGAAGTTTCATTTCCCCAGCAACGGCTTGGTTGTCAAAAACACCGTGACGGTAAAATCGTATTCACACCCCGCTAAATTGTTCGACGCCGTGGGCCTATAGAAGTTAACACTTCAAAAGTGGCCCTGGGTACGACAGGTTACCTACCCTATGTGTAGAATTTAGTAGTCCACTACCCCTTCAAAACAGTTTACCAACAGTTCTGGTTGTTGCTACCCGTAGATACCTACTATGAATTCTACGCTATTAGAAGGTGAGCACCGTACACAGTGACAGTTCGAGCCTTCTAGTTAGGGTATTCATTATGTACTTAAGGGATGGTTAACACGTCATGAATCGAGTGAATCGTCTTTTGGAGCAATCCGATTCCATAGAACGACGATATTTTCGTGAAAAATCGCCGATAATATTGGACGACAAATCTCAAATATGTTTACGTTCTTATTGTTTTTATTTTTATATTTTTTAATGCTGAATTGAATGGATCAACTCTGTTCAGAGCTCAATTCTCGTTATTATTACAAATATTGCCCGAGTAGGTAGGTACCAATTTGGGGTTTGAAAATTTGTATATTTCATTGAGTATGGTTTGAGTGTTATTTATAATTTGTTGGCAATAACACATGGTGCTCTTCTTACCCTCCATACGTTTCATGTCCTTTGTAAGTACATAATACTTGAAATATTTTTATTCTCAGCAACACGTAAAAAGTAGATTCTACTTGTTTGAAACTTCATAAGGAACCTGATCAGCACTAGTTTCAATAGGTCATCAATATTTTTCCCTATTTTACTTTTTTCTTCTTGAGGACATTGCGACCCACCTGGAACCTGTACGCGACCCATAAGTTGGGAATCACCGTTATAAAAGGTGACACATTCGATCACGAAACAACAAATTTTAGATATCTTACCATTTAAACCTACCAACGTGATAATCCATCTTTCTTCAATAAAGAACATCGTCGAGTAATCGGGTATGTACATAATTTGTGAGAGTGATTTATCTACTTTCTTTCTTCGAATACTTTCAAATAAATACAATTTTCGATAGAAGCCAATCGCAAGCAGAAGTGTTCAACAATAATACGCAAGAGTTCCAGTATTTTCTAAATAAATAATAATAATAGCAATAATAAATAAATTCCAATTCAGCTTCTCATATTACTACATAGCAGCAAGAAATTTCGTGATAAATTTAGAATATTCCAACTAGTCCTAACGACTTGTGTAGGCCATGAAAACCATCATGATGGGTTACAATTTCTATTGAACGGTAACCTGGTCACAAGTGAACGCGAAATTTTGCAACATAATTGAAACGACGTTTCTTAACAGGAAAACGAGATGAAACTCGCAGAAACAGCTATCATTCTTGGCTTCAGAAATAATCATCACACTTCAGCGTCATTCTGAGGCCAGATATCTTGTAAAATGAAATATTACATGCCCGTCACATATTATAGGACATTAACCTGTACCAGGAGGTAAGTTAGAGGTGGAAGGTGACAGGAAATCTACGTTCAATAATCGTAGTAAAGTAACTGAAATGTGTCATTCATCTCGACTCAAGTCACGGTAGTCAGTCTTCTACTTACAGATGGGAGATGAAATAGGAGAAGAAAGATAATCCATAACTCCCAACCATCAAGGAATATCAGCACTATGTCAAAGTGAAAACAGAAGGATGTCCGATCACGTTGAGAAATTTCTAACAATTCTCCCTCCGGCATGAGTTGAAGGCACGTACGTGCTTTACTAACACCATTAATATCTTGGATTTAAAAAAATGTCCGTTCGATTCCAACAATTTAATAATACCATACCATTCAATAATATCAGGCGATTAGAGATCGTATAGTGTAATCAAGGCTCTCGAAATGGAAAGTAAAATAATAATAAGCAAACTGGAGGAATGTGAATACAGGTGAAGAAACGCGTAACGGCGGAATTAAAACTTAGACAACTGGAGAAATTCTCTGCATAAATTAATACTTGTCAAGCACACTAACACTAACATAGTTAAGGTGAGGAAGAAGAAATTGGTATTGAACAATAGGTAGAAAGGTTTATTAAGTTTCGAGTTTCCAATTACTAAATAAAAAAATATAGTAACATGAAGTAAGAGGCGTACTTGTTAAGGCGTAAGGTAGGAATATCCAAGCACTAATTGTTAAGACTTTCTCGATTTTCGCCGCCACAAGTAGAGTAATGGTTAGGTGCCTAATTACCACCTCACATAATGAATACTCGGATTCCGATTCCAATGTAAGTGCGTTTTTTCAATATTGCACACAGGGAAATACTAAAACTAAATTTTATAATGCTCGTTTGGGTTCACTAACAACGTTTTTATTATTTACAACAGCCCTTGAACTGTCCTACATGAAGTGCCAAAATTATTTATTCTAACTCTTACAGGAGAATATACATTTCCTTCATTATCGGGAGTGGTCCTTCAAATTACAATACTATCTACCAACGAAGTAAACTGAAACTGTAACGACCTTTACAATAGTTATACTATATTAGGGAGGGTGCTGCAAAAGCTGAAGGAAGAATTCCTTAATAGAACAATATACCTGGTTAAACGAAATGCTGGGATTAGGGATGGGCATCGATTAATCAAAATAATCGATTAACTGTATAATCAATCGATTATTGTTTAATCGATTACTTGAGGAATAATTAATTGGATAATCGATTAGTTTGTAACGATTATTCAATTGAGATCTCAGAATCAAGTCTATCGCGGAACAACCCAGGGCAAGAAAGTGGACAACACCTTGCCTCACGTAATTGTTATCACTTATCGGTCTTATCACATATCTATGGCTATGATAGCCAGAAACACCTTTTTTCAGTATCGTTTGTTTGTTGACGAGGAACTTGAGCTTCGATCAAGATGCCACCAATAAGTGCGGTTTGGGAACATTTTGAGAAAGTGGAAAGTCATGCAAAGTGCTGGGCACTGTGGAGTGAGAATTAAAATATGTGGGAAATTATTTTCTTCATTTCAGGTGTACCACCTTCGTCTTTGTTTAAAAAACACAACAAGAGTATCCACAAGATCTGGTCCAATAGTCGTGTTGAACCCCGTGGCCAAGACGCTCTAGGCATGAATGAAGAGTTCAGCCACAATTAAGATCTCCACAAGAAAGAATCCAACTAAACCCTATCATACTCGTATATTGGAAGCAGATGGCCGAGACGTTCACAGCAGTTTCCAAACTTCTGTTCCTTCAGAAAGGCTTTTTCTGAAGCTGGCCAAATTCTGCGGGAACAGAGAAGCCGGCTGAAACCAGACATAGCCAATAAACTTATATTCCTAAGAGATATATGTAGAGTTTCATTCTGGAACTAAATTTTTTTTTATTGAAGTTTTTTCTTTTAACTTGTTTTCAAATGTTCTAAATTGTGAATAAATTTTTTCTTGTACACAATAACATTATTATATTAAAAATTCGATGTTTTAAGTGTACCCTTTCTTTTTTCATCCTTTTCCAAATTAATCGATTATGTAGGCCCCGACTAATCGGTTAATCGATTAATCTGGTTGAAAAAATCGTCGATTCTAATAATCGAATAATTGTTAGCCGATGCCCATCCCTAGCTGGGATATCTAAGTAGAAACTGCATATGAAACCAAATGTGCTCATATTTTATTCTGCCTTTCTATCGTAAATTAATAGAAGCTAGTTTTCTTTTCGTCTCTAAGTAGCATCAATTTTACTCAATATATATATATTTTTATTTTTTTCAACACTTGCACCAATAAAATAATTGTCCTCAGTTGTCTCGCGCCTGCGCGTGGTGGCCGCCGGGAAGGTGGATTCTAGTGGATTTCTGGTTGGTACGTTTCAAATTTTGAGTAGTACCTATATCTTTTCAAACATTCCTTCATCATACCTCCTAAACATCTTACATCTTATCTCAGGTTGGTGGAAAAAAAAAAAAAAAAAAAAAAAAAAAAAAAAAAAAAAAAAAACGCTGCAAATCATTATACTAAAAAAAAAAAAAAAAGGCCCGTCCAGACTCCTCGGCGTGTCCTATTTCGAGTTGCCACAACCTATACTTCTATAATTGAGGACGCTGCAAATTGTTTTACTAAGGTTTATTATTTTTTCAATTGAGTATGATCGTAGTTTTAGTTGGCTTGCGTACGTCATAAGGCCCGTCCAGACTCCTCGGCGTGTCCTATTTCGAGTTGCCACAACCTATACTTCTATAATTATTTACGCATGTTTATATTTCTCTTTGAGCTCCTATCTATTCAAATAATTATTGCGTCAATAATATCATTATCTAAGTACGTACGAAAAGGCGAGAATATATGTTATTAAATATGCGTAGGCAAAGCATTAGTATTAACATACAAATATGACCTAGAAAAAAACATATATTCTTGCCTCGAAGGAACATGAAATTCGAAAGCAATATAAGGCGGCGCGCCTCCCCCCCCCCCCCCCCCCCCCCCGCCCACTCCCACCCCTCATGACCCTCCGCCAATGTTTTCATCATTCCACTAAGCGTGCCAGGCGTGCGAGCGTACGTCAGTCTACCTCGTACACTCAAAACCTCGAAAAAGGCACTTTTTCACCCATTTTTGGCTCATAGCACCCATGGGTGTGGAGCGATCGAGCTGGCGAGAAGTTAGGGACAAGTAGACCCCAAGTGGAGTCTATGTGCGAAAGAACGGATGTTTTAGGTCATTTCTAAGGTCTTTTATGGCCCAGACGGCAGACGGACATTGCAAATTTGGATTCTACGCACTTTGAAACGTAAAATAACAAAGTTTGAGGGGGGGTTATAAAATTTTTTTGCTATACGATCACATAGGCTTATTATTGAAAATAATAAACCAAAAGAAAAAAATATATCAAAGGTTCCTTCTGATTGATAGGCTGGGTTTGTAGCCCGTAAAGACGATGTGTGATGAGAGGGGGGGGGGGGGGGTCTTCCTGGACCATTGCCAGAGCCTTGAGGGTTGAACTGAGATGTGTGTATGTATGCGTCAGTCAGAGAGCGTAACCGCCTTTAAACCCAAGAAAAAAAAGAAAGGGGGCTCCACCTAGTATTAATAATATAAAGGGTTACTTAAGAGACTTGGCAGACGGAGCGCTTCCCGTCCATGACGCGCTGGGAAATGTTGACCTGACTCATCTACTCGTCTATGTGGAGCCTGTTCGGAGCTCAAGACCCATAACTACGTAGATCGAATGGTCGAATTTAGTGAACATCAGTTTTTATCAACGTTTACTCATCGAAGACGTCAACTGTTAAACAACGATATTCTTATGTAAATTTATCATTGATTTCGAATATCCCCTCAATTTTTCCATCCTGTAACCCCCCCACCCGTTTTCGAAAAAAAAAAAAATTGCAATTGCAAACCGCTTCTTAATTTGTGATGATTTCATTGAGCTAGTGTTTCGATGATTTGATTTATAGTAGGTGATCCGAATATTGCGAGAACGGTATGATTTGTGAAGCGGTTGTTAAATCATTTCAATAGGTAATTTCTATTATTTACATTCTAGGAAGCTGCAATTTCGTATGTAGCCTCTTTGGCAGAGTGACTGGCTCCCCAACAATTTTTAGTTTTCGAAACTTCCGCTACAGCTGCGGCTCAATTTTTATTAAGCTATGTCCGCTGCTAAAATGTAGATTAGTGGGACAAATAGATCAGAATGTGATTTGTGTAGTTTGGTGGTCTGGATGATCGCAAGCTCGCATCTCAAAAATACAGAACATCAAGCAGTCAATCCCTTAGTGAAAATGCAGATTAGTTAGACATGCAGGTCAGAATGACGTTTTAGAAGTAAATTTCGGGAGTTGTACGAACTAAAAGAAATGACCATTTCTTCTCAGAAAATGAACCCACGACCTTCGTCTCACGAGACCGGTATCATAACCAATGAGCTACGCCACAATTGTCGTTTCAAGAAACAATCACAGTACCTACTTCACTGGTCAGTAGGAAATACACCGACTGAAGCGCCACAATAGCCGAAGTTTTGAAAACTAAAAATCGTTGGGGAGCTAGTCCCTACCAGCCTCTTTAGGACATTTACTCGACGATGCCCAGGGTCCGGATCAGATTAGTGGCTCTTAAAGCTAATTTCTATGCTTTACACTCTAGGAACCTGTAATTTCGTATGGGATCCTCTTTAGGACATTTACTAGAAGATGCCCAGGGTCCGGATCAGCTGAATGGCTATTAGAGCTTGCATACGAGTCTGCAACTAAAGACATAAAATGTCCCAATGTATTGCAGACTAGTATGCAAGCGTTTCTGATGATTATTGAATACAACCTTGTCGTTAGCTAAGTGTTGTCATTTTTCTATGCATAATTCCATAACGAATTTCCTTAGCAGTTTTTATGACGGATTGTTGGAAGAAGAACTTCGTCATTTTTTTTCCTTTTTACTATATTTGGCTTCATTTGGGCACCTTGATTAACCTCCAATGGTTATTTCGGTCGAAATTTCAATAGCCATTGTATATGCGAGAAAGTTCATTTCTGGATGGGTACAAAATATCAACATAAATTAGAAATGGTAGATTATTTTGCACATTGAATTTCCACAGAACATACTTTGCACACAACCACATTCATGTGCATACAGAGGTTATAGCATAAGTATTTCTGTGCAGACGTTAAAAAAAAAAATAGCATGCTGCATTCATCATGGGGAATAAAACGTGGACTGGCTGGTGTTACTGTTATGGATTTAGCACACCTACCTACACACAGATGACCAACAATCAGTAGGTAGGGACTACCTATGAAGTTTTCAAGCGCTCCATAGTCAACAACATGTAATAATGAAGTATGCACAACAATGCTTACGATACTTCGATGTCGTTACGCAACAATAGTCTAAACCACAAATTCGGTTTTTCATACATATTTGGCTTCATTTGGGCACCTTGATTACACCTCCAATGGTTATTTCTGTCGAAATTTCAATAGCCATTGCATTTGCGAGAAAGTACATTTCTGGATGGGAACAAAATATAACATATATCAATTAGAAATAAAATATTTTAATATAATTAATATAATAATATAATAGTAATATAATTAATATAATTTGGCACATAATAGCCCTATTCCACAGAATATACTTTGAGCACAACCACATTCAGGAGCATACAGATGTCATGTCAACGCATAAGTATTTCTGTGCAGACGTTGAAAAATATATAATAGCATGCTGCAATCATCATGGGGAGTATAACGTGGACTGGCTGGTGCTATTATTGTGGATTTGGCACACTCAAGTAAATGAAACGTGGAATGGCTGGTGTTATTATTGTGGATTTGGCACACTTAAGTAAATAAAACGTGGACTGGCTGGTGATATTATTATGGATTTAGCACACCTACCTACACACAGATGACCAACAATCAGTAGATAGGGACTACCTATGGAGCAATTGAGCGCTTCATAGTACACAACTTGTAATAATGAAGTATGCACAACCAATGCTTACGATACTTGGATGTCGTTACACAACAATAGTCTAACCCACAAAAAATAGATTTTGTTTTTCTCTCTCCATATTTGGCTTTATTTGGGCACCTTGATTCACCTCCAATAGTTATTCCGGTCGAAATTTCAATAGCCATTTTTCTAAAAATGAAAAACGATTGTTACAAAACTCGTAGTGCTAATGATAATGAACGTCGATATGCAACAACCATCTACTCGTAACCACAGATAGCGTATTGTTGAATTCTGTGATGCCCGGGATTCAGTTTTGCAACAATAGTCTAATCCGACTTCTCCATTTCTTTAGCAGTTATTAATTATGGAACAACCGACTAATTACATTTGCCTTCCAGCATCCTTCGTCGCAAGTTTCGTTTACTATTTCATCCATTTCAGAGATTCATTTTCATCAACGTGCGATTTTAGTTTTTTCACGTTTTTTTATCTGATATAAAAACTATTTTTCGTTTTGAACGGTTACCTACCTAGCCTATTCTTATAATAATGGAAACTGTGCGCTTAGGACAAGAAGAATGTAAGTAACCTACAAATAATTTTCTGTTCTTAAAGAAGTAGGTACAAACGTTCACTATTACCTACACATTTTTGACATGGATACGTGTCAAGGAAGGATGATGTCTGGGGGTCAAGGAATTTATCGCGACACTATCTTGTTCAGAACAAATTTTGTTCTCCACACAAAATGCGACGCTCCGGCACTTTAGATTATTATCAACTCGAAAAGTGAAGGCTAGGTAGAAAACAATGAAGTACTACCACAATGAACTTCTACAAAATTTGCATGGACAACTGATGATTCAACTCCTGCGCTGAACAGCGTTATTAACTCGAAAAGTGAAGGCTAGGTAGAAAACAATGAAGTACTACCGCAATGAACTTCTACAAAATTTTCATGGACAACTGATTATTTAACTCCTGCGCTGAACAGCGTTAAACAACAATGGACATAGATCTATTGTTTTTCCCCCAAGGAAAAATTTCAACTGAACTTTAATACCTATGTACCTACATTGGATTCATCCTACCATTATCCGATGATAACGATAACTTTTTTAGTGTTTTTTAATTACTGCTCCATCATGAGGCTAGGTCCTCTCAAAATGGCCAGGCCCCAAAACATGTTTTATTTAGATTACGTTTTCTTGAATTTCAATGTCAAGCCTTTCCCTTTACTAGGTACGCGCTTAATAATTTTGAAAAATCAGGATTATGAGATTGTACGATGACCTACTCAACCACATCAAGACTTTTATAATCTATACTGGAGTGATAATGGAATAGTCCGATGAGATTGTTGTACAGTAAATATTAGGATAGATAACTTACGTAAAGGAAATCAATCGTAAAAATAATAAATATTAGGCATATTACGTAACAACATTAATGAGGCTCAATGAGACTCGACGGTAGCCCTACTCCGGCCCGTGGTTCCCTCCTCCGCCGCGCAGCGGCGCTAGTCTTCTCTTTTATCAGTCTGGGCTTGTATGATCGCTCCGACCTGTAAATCTACCTAATTATCCGTATGCCAAGAAAAAATAGATTTATTGGTGAGGAGATTGTGTACCAGTCAATCCCTTAGTAAAAATGCAGATCAGTTGGGCATGTAGATCAGAATGATGTGTATAGTTTGGTGGTCTGGATGCTCGCAAGCTCGCATCTCAAAAAGACATAACATCAAGTAGTCAATCCCTTAGTAAAAATGCAGATTAGTTGGGCATGTAAATCAGAATGATGTGTATAATTTGGTGATCTGGATGCTCACAAGCTCGCATCTCAAAAATACATAACATCAAGTAGTTAATCCCTTAGTGAAAATTCAAATTAGTTGTACATGCAGGTCAGAATGACGTTTTAGAAGTACATTTCGGGAGTATTACGAGCAAAAATAATACACCTGTCAAAAGGTTTTGAACCAACGACATTAGTCTCACGAGTCCATAATCATATCCATTGAGCTACACCTCAACTATGGTGTCTGGAGACAATCACAATACTTCACTATTTAGTAGGAGGGAGATAAAATTGGCGGAGGAGGGAACCACGGGCCGGTGTAGGGCTACCGTCGAGTCTCAATGAGCAGCACAGATTGATATTTCAAAATATCAATAATTGATAATAAATATACGAACAGGGATAACCTGCTCTTGAAGTTGTTGGAATAAAATCTGTGGTAAAAGGGTTACAAAAACTACGAAGAAAAACTATGAAGTAAAACGGTTACAATTACATGCCTTCTCAGATGTAATAGGGTAGGTAGGTGTTTTTTTAGATAACACATCGAGTTTATAATAAAACAATATACCCACCCATTATTATCTTCTTGCTTCCTCAAATGGATTATTGACGAACGTCAAGACTTCTTTTCTGTGGAAGAACTGCTCAAAAAAATAAACAGGAAAGAGGGATGAAAGAAGAGGAGCAAGTGTCTGTATGTAAATTGGCTACCAATACGTGCTATAATTCCATTTCACACGTCTCATTAATTTTTAAAACTCAAACTACTAAAATTATCAACACAAAAGTGAGCAAGATTTCTATCAGGACATATTCCTCGCGTGAGACTGATCATTTGCAATTATTTTTTTCACTCTCTGTTTTCACATTCAACTCTACAAGCTATCAGACATATAGCGTGACTCATTCCTTTTTTTTTCAACCTTCTATGTATTTTCAAAGTTATTTTTACGCAGATTGATTCCAAGTTTAAAAACTTTTTCGAACTGTACTTAAGCTTATGACCTTGTTTATAACCAAAGTACTTACCTACCTGCCAATCTTTCATCTTACATAATCACGAATGAGTTTTATAAATTTGTATTCTACAAATACAGTTCATAAATATAAAATGTGGTATTTTATTATCAATATTCTCTGAGTTCTGAATTCATTTTTTGAATTTTTATATAAAATCAGTTTATGTATTAATACAATTTTTTAGGGATGATGGGACATGGTCATTCTCGTTTCTGCTCGGAGGGTACAAGGAGAAAAAAGTTTAATAAGAAAAACTGTTCAGACTATCCACTAGGGTTGATATTGATATTTGTGTTTCACAAAATGTTACGACATTAGAGAATGTGAAGCATGACACGACGGCAACCACAGAAGATAGAACTTTCCTGTGTTCTGTGATGACAGAATAGAAGAATTTGTATAAACGATTGTTGAATATGTCATAAAGATTGTGGATTGTACACAGAGGAGCCAGGTGTACTCGAGCCATGCTGTGTACTCGACGTTCAGAAGTCATAACAGACAGAAGGGGTGGTCTTTCGAAGTTGTGTAAAGAATTGGAATCCGATATAATTCTTTCCGCACCTTCATCTACCTGAAATTTTCCCCAGTGTTAGCACTTGGAGAAATAATGGAAGATGAGCAAAAGATGTTCTCTAAACCTGCAAAGCATTATCATTGGACAACTCGGTATTCTCAGCACAGAGCTCTAATGAAGTATTACAAGAACTAAACTAACAACAATAGACTAGGCCGGCAAACTTGGGACAAACACTCTCATTCGGGAGCCATGATAATAACGTCCCTGCCTTCAAGGTTTCTATGCTCCCGTACTCTATCTCTAGAGTTCGGCGAATTTTTAGATCCCTGCATGGCCGACATGAGCCTGGAGGATGGTGCTCCATTCCCTCACCCAGTAACTGAATCCTTATTTCAAAATGTGTATAGCTCCTTGAATCTCAACACCTCTATAATAAATCATCCACTATGCATTTTAACCTTGCTATCAACTTGGGCTAAACTCTAGAAACACTCATAATTGAACAAAAATCCACAAACAGTTCAAACAACACAATCGCGATGATAATACTTATTATGCCAACATAATATGGTACATATTAAATTCCTAAGTTGCTTAGCAACAATGGTCAAGCCTACTGCTAGGCAATCATCGACCCGCAATTAATAATTATATGTGTTGTGTTCACCTCAAATATTGTATCAGTACTGTTCATAAATCATGCAAACGAATTGTATCCTATTACATACTTGATAATTTAGTAATTTTCAGTGGATGCTTTTCGGAATTTGTGAAGAAAAAAAGTTTTTAAAATCTACGCGCTCCTGTGTTAATTTTTGCGAGTAAATTAATCTTGAGGTAAGTACATACCAATGTGCACTTGTATTATTGTAAAAAGAAGTGATATTCAACTTGAAAAATGATACTTACATTATTATAATAATAATATCATTGTAATAAACCTCAGTTTTGACAATCCCTCTTCTAGTGACCAAAGTTCCTTAACATTTTCCATAATTTCGCCAACTACTGCGTTCATTTATTCAAGCGAATGGTTTCATCCACTACAACATGAAATATTATGTAAACATCGAAAATTGACATACCATTCAGAATTATAATCTCGTTTCCAAAAGTTTTTTTTCTTCCCATTCTTCATTTCCTTCAAATAACTGGGGTTTCGCCCCATCTGTCTGGCAATCTTTCCGATTCCAAGTAACAACGTCTAGAACGGTCCAGAATAGTTGCATAGCCATTCTGAATTCTATTCAATCTGTTTCAGAGGCTTTGTCCCGAATTTCAACGACATTTGCATAACTATTACCTATAAGATTTTTGCCAAACCTAATTGAGATGAAAGCTAAGTCGACGACTATATTACCTACAGTCCGTTGATAGACCGCTCTGAATAGCACCCCAAGAATCCATTTTTCTCGCTAGAACCACGAAAGCCCGTGCCAAGGAGGTTGTTTTGATGTTTTAATTCGCCTAGTTTATTATAATGTCCGAGGTGGAGAAGGAAGAGAGAGGGACAATCCCAGGGGACACCAAGTCCAATAAATTTCACGGCTATGAACCCCAAAGACCGCGGTTTCGAGGTTGATATCCGAAATAGAGAACTCCGGGTTTCCGTTTGTTTCATTTTATATGGGAAACTGGGGCGGCTGGCGACTAATAAAATATGCGGAGCGATCAACAGACTCTCCCGGGTCAATCTCGTGATATCGCACATTTTCTTCTTAGCTCGTTTACACAGTTTTCTCGAAATGGGCGACTTTCGTATTGTAATTTCTAGTTTGTGATAAGGAGTCGGATTCTGTGCTCTTCAAAAACCAAATATGCAAATATTAAGCTCAGAACTCCAAGTAGTATGGACAAAAAACACATAGAAAGAAAAAGTTCCAGTCATGCAGCATGATCGTATAAGCGAATTTTCGTTAATTATCGTACTATATTATGTTACACTGTTTTGAAAATCAAGGTCACTGAGGGGAAAGAAATTGTTAACTACCAATTTTATGGAAAAAAAACTCGTTCTAAATAATATTCTGCGATTCAGATAGAGATTTTGGATTTTTACCATTTTTACATTTTCATCGATTTTGTAGCACATTTTAATGAAATTTAGTACAATTTTGAGCATAGGTTTGAGCTTTAATTTTTAAATTACCAACTTCATAGTTGATAAACTTTATTTGAGTAATATTCTACTTAATATATATATATATATATATATATATATATATATATATATATAGGGTAAACCAGGGATAGATGGACCTATGGGAGAGATGGACCAGGGGTGCTGTTTCGACGAAAAGTCACTGGACAGCGCCACGGCTGCTCAGTTTCCTTCATGGCGAACGATGTAGTGCTACTGTGAATTTCGGTCCCCTTACTATTGCCGGTTTCTACGTATATTTAAGCAAACGTATATTGTCATGCAACATTTAAGCAAAACTTTTTATCAGGTTGAGTTATGTATAATATAACTTTTGGTAACCATGATTTCCACTCATTTTCGGCAACGAGCATCATCGGTGCTATCGTTAGGAGTAGAATGAAGCTTTCACCTAGTTCAAAAGTAACCTAGGTGCAAAATGGCGCGGTAGTCCATCTATCCCTATCATTTGGGACAGACGGACCAGTTGACCAACGGGATAGATGGACCATCCCAATATGGCATGTATGTCATCCAATCCTGGTTGTATTTAAGAACTGGAAATTGTAATCAAAATTAACCTCCCCCTTATATTTTTTCCACAATTTTCAAGATATGCATGCATTTCAGAAAAGCTTGGAGGGCGTTTTTGGGTTGCCTAATACTAATGTTCAAGCAGGTGAAAATCAGAAAGGGATCCAAAAACGTTTGGCCTACCCAAAGTATTGGGTAGGTATGTACATAGATTTTTTCTCTTCTCTATTTCTAGCATCTTAGTTTAAAGATTTTTTAGCACTGAACAAGATGGTGAAGCTGGAATTACAATATCTTATTCCATTCGAAGATAGACAATTTTAGAATAAATCCCCCTTCTTCATTATTATTGTTTCACTCTAAGAACGCAATAGGATATCGCAATTCTGGTACCACCATTGTTCGATAAAAATCTTTAAAATGAGATGGTACTTGGCAAATAATATAGAAAATGTTTTCCAAGTACCTACCAAATACTCCTCCCTTTGAGTAGCTTACAGTATCAACCAGCTTCAAAGCCATTTTCTCAACAGAACAGCGATTCCGATTACGCATACGCATTTCTGTGAATCACACAGATGAGATTTCACCAGCAGTAAGCAATCCTGCACCTCCAGAATTTTGTGAAGGTAACATCTAAATATCTACGAACTCAGAAATTCCTCAGCCCATTCCTAGTACCTCAGCTGTTGGCGTACGGTTAACTGTGGATTCGTGTCTTCTCCAACCTACGAAAGGTTACCCATCAAGATTTTGAATGTGGTTTCTCCTATTCTAGTGACAAGGAAGAAGAAAACTGCCAGAAGTCGTCAGGCCAGCACTTCCAAAATATTGAACTCCACCGAACAAAAAAAGTTACAAAAAGAAAAAAAAAAAGACTCCGTGATACCCGTTGAAGATGACATTGACTATATTAGTGAAGGGGACGAAAACGAATGTGCCTGTTATGGTGAAAACGATAACAGACTGGATTCAATGCATTGTATGTAGCCGCTAGCTCCATGAAAACTGCACAACATTTGTGGCAAAGTATGATTTGTGTACTGAGATAGATAGGAAAAAGAATAAGTGGAAATGATTAACATAACTTTGTTTCAATTTGAAAAACTACACCATTTTTTCAAAATACTGTTTTTCTTGATAGCGCCTATTTTTATTAACAAATTTTTGATATGGTTCTGATTTTTTATTGTTAATTTTTTATACAGTTCATTCATACAACGAAAATTAATTAAAAACTGATTTTATTGCATCACACATTATGTTTTAATCATTAATAGCCCTGGTCCATCTATCCCATGTACTGTTTTGTTAAGTGGTCCATCTCACCCACGTACGTGGGACAGATGGTCCGATTTTCAAATTTCAATAATATTCAATTTTCATGTATAACTTATTGCGAAACAAGGATTTCGTAATTTTTCTGTAAAGAGGGATGGAAATCCAGGATAGGGATGACCCAAACACATTTTGTATGTCTATTATTGTAGGATTACGGAATTTTGAAAAAAAGTGGTCCATCTATCCCTGGTTTACCCTATATATATATATATATATATATATATATATATATATATATATTATATATATATATATATATATAAACACCGATGTTTAGCCTTTTTGTCATTTTTTGTTGATTTTTTTTTTCTAGTACATTTTTTGAAATTTGACCAATTTAATGTGCTCAAAAAGTGTTGTCCAACGAACTTGTCCTTTCTTTTGAAATGCTCGATTTTTTGGTGAAAGAACGAAGTTTTTATCTCAATTCTATCGAGAGTTATCTTCTAGAATGACACACACACACACACACACACACACACACACACACACACATATATATATATATATATAAAAGCGTTAAAATCCAGGAATCATTTCAGAATGCCTCAAAACAGATTTCGATGAAGAAAATTTTTGAAGCCATTGCATTTTTTTTTTTTTTTTTTTTTTTTTCAAGAAAATTCGCTAAAATTAATTTTCGTGTTTGTTGGGTACCAAGTTTCTCCCAAGGTGGGAGGGCTCGGGGAAGTCGTTTCACAAGATGTCATTCATTTGCGTCTTCCAAACATCGAATACCCTTTCATTCTGCGCCTCAAAGAAATAAATGCTCAGCAAATTGGATAACATACATTAAGTGCTATTTTCAATTGTTGTTTCTGGTGTGCATGGATAGGAAATCCAAGGATCATGATAGAACTGAGATTGGAATTGAATTGAATCTTATCCGATATTCTTGAAAAATCGCGAAATACATACTAGAATATTTCATACTAATCATTCGGTTTTTCAATCTCATATTTCATAAAACTTTATTATTGCAAACTTTATTATTCGCCCAACATCTCACAAGACTCAACAGTACATATGCACCTACTCACGTGTGACTAGGTGTAAATGGCCAAAATGAAAACTTGTTCCTTGATTCTGATCATTGCTTAAGCATAGAAATGGTAAAAAATAACTAAATCACTTTCTACCGAATAACTTGAGTCATTTTAATAAAGGTATTTACCTAAAACATAATTAATCGTAATTTCTAAGCGATTAACAGTTCGAGAAGAATGCAGGCAAGTTGATGATCGTAGTTTTTATGGTGATGCTGACTTAAAAGAAATCAACAACTTAGTGTAATCGAACCAAAGGGCTGAAAATGATACAAAAGTAAATCTTATCGTGTATTGCAATTGAATAGCAAAACCACAGTGCGAATGAACACTAATGCGAATCCACGAGTGTAGAACAACTACTTGGTCTCATTGTGGGGGGTAAACGTATTAGTCCGAAAGACCCAAACTTCGGAAGATCCGGGAAGAAAACATGTAATCATAGATGTGAAACGACTTTGTGGATTCAGACAAGAAAATTCTTAATAGCACTCTTCAAAAGATACAGCCTACCCAGGTTGAGAAAGTTTGTGATGAGCATTTTTCTCCTTCTCTTCAATTTAAATTTAACCGATGACAGCGCCGCATTTAAATGTTACACCACTACGAGATTTCGTTCCTTCATTTTTACGTTTGTGTAAATAAAATTCATAACGTTTCTTTATTAAGACAGTTCAGATAAGTGTACAATATCTACATATCTTATAGGTTTTTTTAAACGAATTTAAAGATTTTTTTTCCAAGTTATCGTTTTTTTGAGTTAGTTATTTTTATTTTTTGAAAATCAGAATTTGATTTTCAAAATACCCATAGCTTTAAATTCGATTTTAAAAAACCACACTTTTCAATATTAATATCACTGAAGAAGCCCCAGATCTTGGGGAGAAACGTTGGAGTTTAATAAAAATTAAAAACAAAAACCAATTTGAGGACAGAAGCCACTTTTGACATTTTATGTGTTTACTTTGACACAAACGAAAAAAGCGTTTAAAAAAAGCGTTACGGTTGGGTTGGTTTTCTGATGATTTCCGCTAACAACCGAGTAGTTGCTAGGGAAATGGTACTTCGTCGTTATTCATCCCACAAAATTCGTAGACCAGTCGTTCGAAAGCTCTATCCAACCATATTATGTCAACACTACTGCGAAGTGCGTGGCCAACAAGCTGAGTTATAAGCATGGTTATATGAATAATTGTTTACACAAAGGTGATCATTCTCAATAATTGATATAGTGAACATGATTGCAACCGGTTTTTAATTTCTGATGATTTTATTGAGCTGGTGTTTCGATGATTTGATTCATAGCAGTGATCCGAACATTGCGAGAACGGTTTGATTTGTGAAGAGGTGGTTAAATCATTTTAATAGGAACCTAATTTCCATACTTCACAATCTAGAGAGCTGTAATTTCGTATGTAGCATCTTTAGGACATCTACTTAACGATGCCCAGGGTCCGGATCAGCTGTATTTTTGGTAAGGGTGAAATCATTTTACGTTTCAAGTCGTGTAGAAACCGAATCTGCTATCTGAAGACGGCTGCCGCCGTCTTTGCTCTAACTAGCTTTTAACTCGATCGGGGAAAAAATCCGTTCTTTCGCATACTGTCTATATTTTGTCCATAAAAGCCTTGGGTTTCATTATTAGGTACTAGTGCATTATAGGGCCGGAAGGTTCGATTATTGAGATAATCGAAATATGCGATTGGGTATCGATTAGTAGGTACACATTCGATATTCCGCCGTTTTCCAGCAGTTTCAAGCAGCCCCTACACGGTCAGTAATAATGACATTATCAGTAATGTCATTACTATTCAAACTCCTCGTCATTCCATATCATCATTACATGTTCACCTTACACCGTCATTCCACACATCATTTTTTTCTTCAGTATTGCATTGATCTCCGTGTGACAAAGACGTTTTGTCGATAATAATGGATCCTCGCAAAGTAGCATGTGTTGCTATAATTATGGCACTAGCCACAAAACGACGTGTGAAACGTTCAAGATGGATGAAGGAGTGGCTGAAAAAACGTGAACATTATTCTCACGTCTTGTTGTTGACTGAAATTCGAGACTCTGATCCAGATGATTACAAAAACTATTTTCGTATGAATGAAGCTATGTTTGAAATCCTACTCAATCTAGTTACACCTTTTTTAATCCGAAAAGATACAAATATGAGACAGTGTTTGCCTGTGAAGGAAAGACTAGCAGTTACTTTGAGATATCTTGCCACTGGTAGGAACTTTGAAGATCTCAAGTTTACCGCAGTTATGTCACCATCGTCAATAAGCGCTGCTGTAATTGAAACGTGTGAGGTGCTTATACATGTTCTGCAAGATTACATGAAGGTAAGATTATTCGTATTTATTTACACATATTTTATTCTCAATAGGGTACCAAATTACACGAAATAGTATAGTACCTATTCACAGTTAAAAGTACTTAATCTCAAAGAAAAGGGGGTAAAAATCTCAAGTAGGTACATAAAGTTGTCATTGGAAAGTGGAATAATAATTTATCAGCGCAGTATTTTCGCCCTCCTGATGGTGGGGGGATGGCGTGTAATTGTCCACCGGTGAGGGAACTGCAGTTGAGGTTCCACATGAGAAGGCTTCCTCATTGATCTTGACAGAATGTCTGTTCAAAGTACCCAAACTGGCCTCAAATAGTACGTCATTAATTGCTTTTTCAGCTAATGTTCGTTGATGGGGTTCTAAGTGAAGTAATTTCTCTCCCCAAGCTTTGGCAATCGTTGGTATAGTAGGCTCCTTGCTGATGTTGGCCGAATTTTCGAGGTATGAACAAGCTTTTTGAAGAAGTTCATTTTGTCGGGCAATAGGACCATGTACTTTAATTTTTTCGCCATGGGCTGATGGTGCCTAGCGGGCTCTGTTATTGAGGACCGTGAAGCAGTTGGCTGTTTGTTTTGCACTACTGAGTTGTCTTCATTCTCCACGCCATCGTTCTCTTCATAGTTTTGGTGCTGGGAAAAAAAAAAAAAAAAAACAGTCGTGCAGCATTTGTTGTTAACAACTTTGCACCTAAATTTGTCTAATAATAGCTATTTTATGTTACAGTTTCCAACAACATGTGAAGAATGGATTGAAATAGCAAAGAATTTGGGGACAAACATCAATTTTGGAACACACTCGGAGCTATTGATGGCAAACACATTGCAATTAAGAAACCGGCCAATTCAGTTTCTCTTTACTACAACTACAAAGGGTTCTACAGCATTGTGTTACTGGCACTAGTAAATGCAAAAAAAGAGTTCATCATGGTTGATGCTGGAATGAACGGACGAATATCAGATGGAGGTGTTTTTTACTACTCAACGTTCGGAGCCCTTTTGCAACAAAACCGTTTAAATACGCCGGAACCAGCACCATTACCTAATACTACTGAATGTTTTCCATATGTTTTTGTTGGCGACGAAGCGTTTGCATTACGTGTTAACCTAATGAAACCTTACCCTGAGAAAACATTGACTCCACATCAACTTGAATTCAACAAGAGGTTGTCAAGGGCTCAAGAGGTTGTCAAGGGCTCGAGTCGTTGTGGAAAACTCGTTTGGGATTTTAGCAAGCAGATTTGGTGTTTTTCAAAAGCCTATCAATTTGGAACCACAGAAGGCATCAACTGTTACTGTTGCAAGCTGCTACTTACACAATTTTCTGGCTAAGGAATCTCAACAGTCATATTTCGCAACTGGAACAGTCGAAACAGCTGAATACGATATCGTTAATTTACAAAGTATACTCAACAGGAATTGTGGCTCGGATGCCAAAATAGTACGGGAAAGATTCTGTGATTACTACAACAGTGAAGGAAAATTGTAAAAGTAATGAAAGTAACATTGAGTTACATAAATAATGGTACCTAATGATTGTAATGAAAGATTAATGAAATAACTAAATGATTGGTCATTGTTATTACTTACTTGTGACGGTTGCCCAAGACCAGCATTCACCGGTTGCTCAAACTTATTCATGAACTGCAATGAGTAAAATACCCATGACGTTGGTGTGTAAACATCATCAGCACCAGTCCCTGATCTCTTCGAATCTTCAATTTTCTTCAGCTCTTTTCTGTAGTTACTGCGCAGTGTATTAATTTTACGTCTCACGTCAGCTCTAGTTGCTCCTGGTTTACTTTTGGCGTAAATAGAAATAAGTGTATCCAGTGCAGCATTTCTTTTCGTTTTATTCATGTAGTTGGGGTCCGTTGGGTTCCACAACTCAGGTAGTCCCTCGTACGTGTCGATGAACGATCGAAGAATGGCATCGTTGTCAACAATGTTGTCTTCACAAACACTTTCACTCTCCATTTTTTTGGAAAAAGGGGTCCGCGATTCGTCGGCACGCATTGACCTCGATGGCAGCTCGAGACAGACTGAGTAATGATGCAGTAATGACGCAGTGCACCCTAGACCATCATTACTAATGACAGTATCCCCTCCAGTTTCAGTAATGATGGTGCCGAGATCAGAAAATCCGGATCTTGATCATTACTGCCCATCATTCAAACTTTGTCTACCATAGACGATCATTATTAATGTCATTCTGATAAGGGAATGTCATTACTACTGACCGTGTAGGGGCCCCTTTATAATTTCTACTGTTTTTTCATTTCAACTGGTAGGAATCAATCATTGCTAATTTCTACTGTTACTAGTGTTTTTTGATTTCTACTGTAGGGTTAGGTAGGGATTGACTACTTGATGTTATGTATTTTTGAGATGCGAGCTTGCGAGCATCCAGACCACCAAACTACACACATTCTGATCTACATTTCCAACTAATCTGCATTTCTGTGGTTGCGTAAACCAACCGCATTTTGTGGTTGCTTGTGCACAACACTTCGGTTGGTATGACGCGGACTTTTTGCAAAAACTGAGCTGCAGTGGATTCACTATTAACATCGCGCACGAGAGATATAAAGATATAAAATCCATGATTCGACGAGAAAACAACTCTCAACACAACAACTAGAAAAACTACTGTCCGTCATTCAAATATGGCCGGCGTCCGGGAATAGGAAGAAACCTCGAACGGAGCACAATCGATACATAATTGCATATTTCGATTATCTTAATAATCGAACCTCCCGGCCCTATAATGCACTAGTACCCATTATAATTCCGAATATTTCAAATGAGAAACCTGAGTTTTGTTCTTAGTTTGCCTGATCTCATAGCTGTTTTCTCGTGAACACTCGTGGTAAATTCCTGGTTCATTGCCATGCCAAAAAGCTGAATACTTTTTCACACTTGATGATGATTTACCGAACGTAAAACCCAAAAACACGGAAGTTCGTGACCAAAATTACCATAGGTATGTAGCGTAGCAACTAAACCGCGGTGTTTCCCACTTGAGGCTTACTATCTTGTCATGCCATGCAGTATGATCGTATGAGCGAATTTTCGTAAATTATCATATTGCATAATGTTAAATAGTGGTGAAATTTAAACTTTTTGAGTGCAAAAAAATTGTCAACTATCAATTTTATGGCCGAAAACGTATTCTAAATAACAACCTGCCATCCGAAAATAGATTTTGGATTTCAAGCTTTTTTTGCAATTTTTATCGATTTAATTTAGCAAATTTTCATGAAATTCAAGTACATTTTTCAGCATAATTTTGTACAAAAACTTTTCAATGTCCTATTTTATAGTAGATAAACTATATTTGTGCAATATTCTGCTAAAAATATCAATTTACCTATTTTTAGCCGTTTTTAGTGATTTTTTTCAGCACACTTTTTCAAGTGTTACCAATTTATTGTGCTCAGGAAGAATTGCAGGGTAAATCCATTTGGAGAGCTTGATTTTTTGGCGCAAGAACGGACTTTTTATCTCAATCCTAAGGAGAGTTATCGTCAGGAATTACATCACAGAGACATATATGCACATACTACACGTTCATTGCACATTTTACGAAAATTCGCTAAAATGAGAAATCAGCTCGTATTTGTACTGAAACTAACATGAAATTCGAATGTAGAGTTGAAAATCTGCGTTTCATATCGAAATAAGGAAACTGACTAGACAACTAGTGGATGACAAGAGAGCTGGTGGAAAAAATCACAGCAATTGGAAGCAGTAATCATGGTAGTAGAATTGTACACCTTCAGGCCAGCTGTAGAAGTGAAATACGTTGAAACATCGTTAGGCAATGGAATTTATGACAAATTTTCATGGAGAACGTGGAAACAGGTAAGGAATGGTGTGATTCGGGTGAAGAACAGAATTAAATATCAACAAAATTGTAACGGTTGTGTCTCTGAAATACGTATTCTTGATAAGGGTGAATCATTTTACGTTTCAAGTCGTGTAGAAACCGAATCTCCTATCTGAAGGACGGCCGCCGCCGTCTTAGCTCTAACTAGCCTTTAACTCATCGGTGAAAAAATCCGTTCCTTTGCATACTGACTATATTTTGTCAATTAGAGCCTTGGTTTCATTATTATTCCGAATATTTTAAATGAGAAACCTGAGTTTTGTTTTCAGTTTGCCTGATTCTATAGCCGTTTTCTCGTGAAAATTGCGCCAAGTGCTGTCTCCAGTGATGATCATCAGGTAAATTCCTGGTTCATTGTCATGCCAAACAGATAAATACTTTTTTCACACTTGTTGATGATTTACAGAACGGAAAACTCAAAAACACGGAAGTTCGTGACCAAAAGTACCATAGGTAAGTAGCAACTAAACCGCAGTGTTTCCCACTTGAGGCTTACCATCTTGTCATGCAGCATGATCGTATGAGCGAATTTTCGTAAATTATCATATTGCATAATGTTAAATAGTTGTGAAATTCAAACTTTTTGAGTGCAAAAAATTGTCAACTATCAGGCCGATTCGTATTCTAAATAACAACCTGCCACCCAAAAATAAATTTTGGATTTCAAGCTTTTTTTTTTTTTTTTTTTTTTTTGCAATTTTCATCGATTTAATTTAGCAAATTTTCATGAAATTCAAGTACATTTTTCAGCATAATTTTGTACAAAAACTTTTCAATGTCCTATTTTATAGTAGATAAACTATATTTGTGCAATATTCTGCTAAAAATATCAATTTACCTATTTTTAGCCGTTTTTAGTGATTTTTTCAGCACACTTTTTCAAGTGTTACCAATTTATTGTGCTCAGGAAGATTAGGTAAATAGGAGATGGGTAAATCCATTTGGAGAGCTTGATTTTTTGGCGCATGAAAGGACTTTTTATCTCAATCCTAAGGGGAGTTATCGTCAGGAATTACATCACATAGATATATATATGCACATCCTACACGTTCATTGCACATTCTACGAAAATTCGCTAAAATGAGAAATTAGCTCGTATTTGTACTGAAACTAACATGAAATTCGAATGTAGAGTTGGAAATCTGCGTTTCCTAACGAAATAAGGAAACTGACTAGACAAATAGTGGATGACAAGAGAGCTGGTGGAAAAAATCACGTTGCCCAACCACCGTGAACGTTACATTAATAAAATTAAGGCACATTCGTGCCGCCGGTTTCATTTGGGTTAGCATCTTCATTTGCTCCCTCAAGACTAAGGGTAAGTACAGTACGCCGCAACATCACTGTTCACCATCGATGCCCGCACCCTCGCGGTAACTGCGATGTAAATCAAATACGTGTAGTGTTGTGGGAGCATTCATAGTGACGCACCATCACTGCGATGCCATCATCCGACCTCCGAGGTCGACCCTCGCTGTTTTTTGAAAATCAAATTGATTTGATTTTCAGGAGGGCAGCGAGGATTGACCGCGATGTGGACTCGAACGTGATTGGCTGAGAGGCCGCCCCTCCGGCTGTCCTGTGTGATTCACAGCTTTTACTTCCCATTCCCCGTTACGTGTGAGTTAAGTTCTGTCGCTGATTGAGTTCATTCGCTCGCAATGAAAGAATCGCTCGCAATGAAAGAAGAGTTGATTGATTTGATTTTCACGGCCACCCCTATTTGGGATAAGAGGCATAATAATCACCTAATAAGTGGTGATATTCACCCAGTTGTTCCCTCATTTGGTTCAAGGGGTGAACTTTGAACCGCCGATTCGAAAACAGTCCACTCATTAAAAACCACTTTGCGGCGGTGCCCATTTCCAATTCATCGTCACTACCACTCAACATCATGCCGATGCTTATCATGCAAGAGCTCGTGTGAAACTGAAGTGAAAAGGCGGGAAAACATCGAAGGTGACCCCCTCAGAAAGTGAACCACTATGAACACCCCCCATCTATGTGAAATTCAGGAGGTTGACCATCGCGTTTACCGCGAGGGTGCGGGCATCGATGGTGAACAGTGATGGTGCGGCGTACTGTACTTACCCTAAGGTAACCGGTGACGTTAAGCTGAGGTCACCAAAAACTCTATTAAGGCCGCTACAGACGTTCCTTCCCTTCCTTCCTCCCCCCTCCTACCCTCCTCAAAGAGGACGTTTTCTACAGACGCTCCTTCATTTTTCCTCCTTCCTCCTACTGCTACGCTTGTTGTCCCTCCCACCCTTTTCCTTCCTACCCACGGTCATTCAGTGTGACCCATCGCGGGGAATTTCCCTTTTTGTGGGGAAAATTTCCCTTTTTGTATGGTAATCCCCTGTTCTTTGGTCAACAGCACTGGCGGTTATCAATATATTATCACGTTGCCAGTTCTGGGCACCTTGTTTTGTAACGATTCAGCCTCAATTTCATTTTTGCTATATTTTTCCCACGATGTCTCTTGACAATTTACCTCAAACTGTCATTGCACTCGCGGTAGTAGGTACTACTCTGAAACCTAGGAACCCTCATTTCTTTTTACGTTATTCATAAATATAGAGTTCATAGCTTTGATCCCACAAGTGAGGCAACTGTTCAAGCATTTCAATAATTTCAATCAACACTGCTTTTTCATCTGACATCTCAATCAATTGACGGGAAACAAACGAATGATGAACTTCAAGACACCTTTCGAGACACAGGATGATTGATAACAGACAATAACAGGAGTTGGTACAAATGGAGGGCAAAACAGGAAAAAGTAGGAAGGAAGGAAAGCAAAAATAGGGCACTTCACACCTACACTCAAGAGTCGACGACTGAATGGGACACTCAAGTCTCGAATCAAAAGTACTAGTGTAAACGGCAATTCTGCGTGGACCTTGGAACGGAGCTGGCGCTCGGGGGGCTTCGACGGCTTTGAGCGCACTCCAACCAAACGTCAAGAATTTCAGTGTGAATCACAGTTATGCGTGAGGGTAGAAGTGGGGTTAGAAACGTAGATCGCCGCGTTCACTTTAGTCGTTTCCTCCCTAGTGCCTCGTGTAAATTTAAACTGTGCTCATGACGTCTAGACATGGCAGACAGCAGATGCTGGAGCAGGGAAGTGTTAACGACCTTTATTGAACTGTACAGAGAAATGCCGTGCCTATGGAAGATTAAATCGAAAGATTATGTCAACAAGAATCTAAAAATTGAAGCTTACGACAAGCTCGTTGAATTTTGCAAACCGATATTTCCCAGCGCGAACCGGGATTTCGTTTACAAGAAAGTCCAAAGCCTTCGTGGAGCATTTAGGAAGGAATTTAAGAAAGTTTCGGATTCAATAAGATCACTGTATCCTTTTTTGTGATCCTTTCTTTTACTAAATCGAGAAGTAAATCGAATGTAGAACCATCCATTCTCAGTTAATTCCTGAAGTCGTCCGGATAATTTTCCCTCAGTTCTCGAAGGAGTGGTCTATCATTGAATTCTCCTCTGAACCTCTTCACCCAAATACGACGTTTCCTTCCTAACTCCTTCCGCACATACACGTAACAACCAACAGCAGCTAAAACAACAGCCCGTTTGTTATTATTGCTTCTTACAACAGCTATATCAGGATAGCACTGACGACGCTTGGGCGTGTGGTGAAAAATTTCCAATTTGTCCTCCTTCCACACGCCACTTAGTAGTGCAGTTAAAACTGGAAGTTTATCCTTAACACGTACACTTTTGAGTTGGCGAACCTAGGTGCCGCGCTTTCGTGCGTTTAAGAGTGTGGTGTCCAAACACAACACACTCTTGCGTGGCCCACTCTTGAACGGCAGACGCCTGACCGACAGTTCTGAGCGCACGCAAGAGCGGGAAGACAAAAATTTGGAGTGTGGAGTTTTAACCGCACTCAAACTTCGACTCAAGATCAAGAGTGTCCCGTTCAGTCGTCGACTCTTGAGTGTACGTGTGAGGGGGCCTATTGCCTCCACACGCTCCTCCATGGAGGTTAAAAGAGTGGGGGAAGCTCTTTCGTAGGAAGGTAGCACAGGCTGGACCTTATTTTCTTCCTACGTAGGAGCTTTCTACTTTCCTCCCTCCTTCATCGCTACACACGTTCCTTCACTACCTCCTACAAGGACGTGGCTCCTTTTTGAGGAGGTAGGAAAGGGACGTGTGTAGCGGCCTTTACGTAGGAGTTGAATGCAAAAAAAGAATGTTGGTAGGACGTGAACAAAGGAGGTACGTTCAAGATTTTGAGCTTTTTGAAAATCCTTTCATTTTCTTGTAAAATGCAGTTAACACGTTCCAGTTGCCACCTTCTATTGTGAAGTATTCGGGCTGCGCAAGGTTCCCGCACTGCTCCTATCGTCCGGTTTTTCATGTGAAGAGGGCTGGAAGGTCACTGAAGGGCAACCATAACCTCAGTTTCAATGTTTACTATACAAAAGTTTCAAGATATTCGGGTTCAAAGTTCACCCTCAGGTTCTCTGTCGTCCTGTGCCATGTTGTGTACGGTTTTAGTTGGTTCCTTCATCTTCAAAGTGCAGGTGGTCTTTGTAGGTAATACCGTAGCTAGTAATTCACGAAGATGCGAATTTTGCTCTATTTACCGCCATTCTTTTCAACTCCACTTTCGTAAAATTTGTCTTACTGTTATTAAACATTTTCCCTCAATGTTTCAAGTTATTTCTGAAAAAATATCCACTTTCCGAACGTATGAATAAACGCAGGTGAAAACGTCAGCTAGAAGCGCCTAACAGAATAGGTATGCAAACCCTGCTAGCAACACTTGAACTCTCCAGCTGTGCGGCCGTCCGAGGGAGGAAGAGGTAATATCTAGTCTGCTTGGCGTACGAGGGTAAAACGAAAGTTAGCAGATATTTAACTTCTAGTTCAGCTTAATGAGGTTAATAAGTTTCAATGCCGTTAGGTAAAGGAATGGAGAGCAATATGCGATTAGGGGAGAAGGGGTAATATCATCGTCTGCTTAGCGTACGAGGGTAAAACGAAAGTTAGCAGATATTTAACTTCTAGTTCAGCTTTATGAGGTTAATAAGTTTCAATGTCGTTAGCTAAAAGAATGTATACTAAAAGAATGTATACATATTTTCGATTAGGGGGAAAAGGGGTAATATCATCGTTTTTTTTTTTTTTTTTTTTTTTTTTTTCGTAGGAGGGTAAAACGAAAGTTAGCAGATATTTAACTTCTAGTTCAGCTTTATGAGATTTAATAAGTTTCAGTGTCGATAGGTAAAGGAATGTATTACACATTTTTATGGAGAACGTGGAAACAGGAATGGACTAGTTTGAAATAGAGGATTATTCAGGTGAAGAACGAATTACAGATCAAGAGATTTCAACGGTTGCTTCGATGGATTTCGGGTTTTCAACAAGGATGAATATCGTTTGCTTTATTTGTACGAAGTTTAACGAAAAGTACCAGACCAAAGACACGGAAAAATTATATCATGAAATTATATATTTCTTAAACCAATAGTTATTTCAGCGCACAATTCAACGACGTTGGATTATTTTTCTTCTATACATACTTGTTTCGTTCGATTATTCTACACTATCTACTTACATCGGTACAGTAGGGTATCCACGACTACTTTCTTTGTATTCCGTTCAAAGAAGTGTACCCACAACGATCTTGCGTCATATCGCACAGCACTTGGAAGTAGTATTCTTGGTAGCAGATGCTCAACTTCTAGTTCAACTTCATGAGGAAAATAAGTTCCTTCAACACATTATCATCCGTTGCGTCTCTGAAATACGTATTTTTGATAAGGGTGAAGGGGGGAAAATCATCATTTCCTTCGCGTACGAGGGTAAAACGAAAGTTACCACAGATCCACCTTGATTTGAAAAATGAATGATATCATAAAGTTGCATTTCCTAAGCTAACAATTACTTCAGTGCACCCTTAAACCACATACATATATGTCTTCCGATGAAGATAACGATTTTGCGTCATATCGCACAGCACTTGGGAATAGTATTCGATGGATTTCGGGTTTTCTCAACAAGGATGAATATCGTTCGCTTTATTTGTACGAAGTTAAACGGAAAGTACCAGACCATAGACACAGATAAATGATATTACGAAATTATATTTCTTAAACCAACAGATATTCAAGTGCACCCTTGAACGACATCGGATCATTTTTCTTTTATACATACTAAATTCGTCCGATTTTTCTTCACTATCATTAAATTAGGGTATGCACGACTATATACATAAACTATATACCTACTTGCTGACCATTATACCATTAAACAAGTTACCTAGGTTTGAATAATGCACCACATGTCAAGCATTAAAATTATCTCCACAAAACATATCATACACGTTTTCCACTAATAAATTATCATAAATGGTTTACAAGAGAATGATTAGAAGTAAATGAGTCGACTTGATGATCTCAAGTACAAACATGAATGATTTAAAGGCAGTAGGACGTATTTTCGAGATTTTGAGCTTTTTGAAAATCCTGTATTCTCTCGTAAAATTAACGATATCATAAAATTATTGTTATGAAACCAACAATTGAAAAGGTATGGAATGGTTTAGAAAGGGGAATCTTTCAGGTGAAGAACGATATCATAGATCAAGGAATTGATACGGAAACAATGAAGGATGAAAAGAAAATTTCACCAGGATGAAAATTCGTTGATAAATCGTTAAGAAATGAATTATGTAACTCGTTTTCCTGGGGAACGAAACAGGTATGGAATGGTTTAAAATAGAGTTACTGGTGAACTATATCAAGAACCCTAAACATTAGGGTGAATATGATCGTTTGCTGTAATAGCACGAGATTAAAACGAGAGTTACCACAGAACTAACATGATTTGTAAAAACGTATGGAATGGTTAACAATGCAGGATCATTGTTCATGTGAAGAACGAATTAGATCAAGGAATTCAGACGTGGAGAATTGAAGAAAATACTTTCAAATGTGGTAGAAATCATTGTTTGTGTACGATGTTAAATTCGAGAAATAAATTATTTCAGTGCACCCGTTTAAGAAAGGATGATTTTTTTTACTTAACGACCTACCAAGGTTTGAATGCAACACGTTGCAAAAATTAAAATCATTTCCACACATTTCATACAACTTTTCTACAATTTATAATTTTGTGTTTAAAGGCTAGTTTTACATTCTGAAAATCCAATGTCGGTGTGAAAGAGTCGTTCATGTTGTTGTTGTTCATTTGGATGTAGGCCTATAAATTCCGGCCCCACAAGGGGAAATTCCGGTTCCCCATTTCAAGGTAAAGGCCGGAAGATGCCGTCGGACGTGGAGGCCAGGAGGAGACGCAGCATACGTCACACTTATATTTTTGAATATTTCAAACAACGTAAAACACATGATAGTATTGAAAAATCGCAACAAGTTTAACGAATCTGAATTGATCTTGATTTTAACAACGTTCCTATTTTGTTTATGTTGCAGAACTTCATGTCTAGTGTAGGGCCTATTTATTACGCCTATTGATGCAGTCTTTTCGTTTTTGCACTTTTAATACTTATAAATAAATTACACACCACATTTGACACGAATCTTGTTTCTTTGTATATTTCCTTGATTCTGCTGGTTCAGACATTATTTTGGTAACAGGAGTAAGAAACCTTCTGTTCCACAGTAATCTTTACGAAAGCTCCTCAAGCACAGTTCTATTTTGATCGTAACGAATTTCAGTTCGAGTTTCATAAATAGTAACATTATTGAAATAACATTCAAGTGAACGTTCAGGTTTGGTTCTCTTCGCAACCCACGTTATATATATATACCAAGGGCTCAGGCTCGCTTTTGGTGGCAGCACTACTACAGGACGCTAGTGAACGACGCAACACCCCCTCAAAAGTAACGCTATAATATGTGGTAACATTTTGATATTGTCTTTCGATATTACGTCCAATGTAACGTAGGGTCAAAGTTCTTATTAGCTATCCACACTACCATTCCCTCCCCCAATAGCTTGGCATACATGGAGAAACTCTTTTTTCGATTTACAGAGATTACCTAGGAGTTCAATGAATGCAAAATAAGTACGTAAGTATAACGTGAAAGTTGGAAGTACATTTGCAATCATTTTGCGTCATACCGCACAGCACTTGGAAGTAGTAATCATGGTAGCAGATTTTCACACTTTTAGTTCAGCTTTAGGAGGGAAATACGTTGGAACATCGTTACGTAATGGAATATTAAACACATTTTCAAGAGGAACGTGGGAGCAGGTATGGAATGGTTTAAAATAGAGGATTATTCGGGTGAAACACGAAATTATAGATCAAGAAATTGCAATGACTGCACCGATGGATTACGTATTTTTAACAATGATGAATATAGTTTGCTTTATTTGTAATCGAAAAGTACACCACAGATCTAACTTGATTTGAAAAATAAATGATTTCATAAAATTACATTTAAAGTAATCAAGAATATAATTCGACAATTAAGCGACATTGAGGTCAAAAGTGTAAATTCCCAACAGATAGAATAGTATAGATATAATAGATATAATTTGTAGTTATAGATTGTTAAATTGAAACGGTGAACAATGGTGGACAACACTAACAATTATGGTAGATACCATAGTGTGCTTCATGTGTACGCGGTTATAACGAGAGTTACAGCAGAACTAATTTGATTTCAAAAACCAAATAAAATCTTAACAGGTATGGAATGGTTTAGAATGGACGAGGTGAAGAACGAAATTATTAGATTCGAGACTGAAACGGTTTACAATTATAGCAAAGCTGTGAAATTATGGTGAATATGATCGTTCGCTTTGTGTACGGAGTTGTTAAACTGCCAAGTTGAGTGGGCAATATAGCTTTCTCGCATATTATATTATGTACGTATAGAATTAGTCAAGAACAGAGTACGAGTCGAAATGATTGTTAAATCGACGATATAAGAAATTAATGTTTGTGCTGGCGCACAGACTACTATTATGCCAACGGCAATGAAATTTATAGGCGAACGTCTTGGAGAGCTTATCTGCCCCATCCTTGGAAATTTCACAAATATCTGTTTATTATGGTGTTTACACTAATTTTTCTAGAGGCATAAGAAGAAATTTTGCTAAGATTTATTCAACGTTATTGATATCTGGTAAGCTGGTATAATCAATATTTGCATGGCGCATTACCCAGTATTTACAATAGGGTAATATTACACCTAGGGCAGAGATATTTAAGACAAATCTCGTTCACTTTGGCATTCCTTATTTACACCAATTTTTCCAGAGGCATAAGAAGAAATTTCGCAAAGATTTATTCAACGTTATTGATATCTGGTAGGCTGGTATAATCAATTTTTGCATGGTGCATACTACAGTATTACAGTAGGTATTATAGTCGTAGAAATTAAACTTACATTTGGCACAAAATGTAAAATCGATTGGGTTCAACTTATAAGCAATAAGAAGCTGTTGTGAAAATGATATATAATCGACATTGGGCTTTCGATGTTTCATTTGATTGCGATGTAGATATTTAGCTTTCGATGTTGCATCCCCACAAAACGTTCCCTGTACTGAGTCAATCTTTCTGACAATACCAGTTCGCGAAAATATTAGCAATAAATAATACGTCCTTGTAAAATGTGTATATAATCGATATATTCTTCCTTATTAGTCTTAACCTTTTCGTTGCTACTCCAGACGGACGTGTCTTACATGCTATTCCCGAGAATACTCGGGCTACTCGTAAATGCACGTACGTGCATGCACGGATATATTCGTGCTCGCTCCCTCCGACCTACCGGTTGTGTTCATAATTCTTTATTTCGCCTGTACCCTTACAGGGAGCAGCACTGCTTGGATCCAACGATGTTAACAGACTGCAATCTCATCTGCTTGATTGCAGTTTTGTTTGTTTTGATTACTGGTGACCAAAACGACTGGCGAACGATTTCGTATGGTGATAAATGCCCAAGATACAGTTCCGTACGAACGATTTGGTTGTAAGCTATAATCATCAGAGAATGCCGTGATATGATGGCAAAAACATGTTCCATGTTGAAAAAAATTGGCAAGGTGGGAGGATTTGCCATTTTTCCTCTGGCAGTCTTCGAGTTAAAGTGACAACTGAATAGTCATGGAATGGGTTTAGGATTGAGGATCGTACATTTGAAGAACTAATTATAGACCAGGAGACGGTAACTAAAACAATGGACACTTCTAATTATGGTAGATAGCAGCGTTTGCTTTATGAGTACGGGGTTAAACGAGAACCACAGTTTTAACTTGATTTGAAAAGTGGACTAATCCATAAAATTACTTTTCTTCTAAACAAAACATTGAATAGTTATGGAATGGTTTAAACCATGTTGTTAATAGGCCGATGAAGCCGCCCGAGCGAAGCACCGGAAGTACGATGGGGCAGGTGAAGACCTAAGGGGATCGTTCACACCCCTGATCAGCTCATGTGAGGGAGTCCGAGAGTTCAACATGTTTGTTAAGAAGTTGGTCTCAGTTCTCGCTAATAAATGGGGAAAACCCCCGATCCCAAGTTGCAGGCTAGGTACGAGTGAAACTCCAGTTGACCATCATCCGGGCCATCTCCATGAGACTGCGGGGGTCCAGTAGAAAAATTCAATCCCATGGACACTTTCGACAAGAGGAAGGGGGGTGAAATGAACATAGAGGATGGGGCTCCACTCCCGATACCAGAGGATTGAGCTAAAAGACAAGGTGCAAGGTGCCACCATTTATTTGATGAAACGTCTGCTTTAAGAAGTCTTCCTATTTGGAATGAACTTGCATCTAAATTCTTCGTAGAAGTCAGCACATGCTTCCAAATCAAATCACATTGACGAAGTAGTGTCCCATTGCTGTAGATTTCCGAAAACTTATACTGAAAGCTTATACTTATACTTATAATAGTTCAATCGAAAGGAAAAGCCAGAAACAGCAAAAAACCTTTACAGCTGTGAAGGGAGGAATCCATGTTTTCTTACGCTACATCAGCACATACTTACAGAACAATGATCGAACGAAATTGTTTAGAAAGCGTTGTACATAACAACAAGTTTACGTAGATTGGTGAAATTAATTAGGTAGGTTGTTGGAGAACAACTGCAAGAGCTGTCCAGACAAGACTATGACAATTTGGCACCTTAGATGCGCTCCTTTGTATGCATGTTGTATAATCAACAGTGTACGATTACTTTTCGCTGAGTCTACGATTTCAATCATTTCAGTTATGTAGGTAGGCTATTCAATGTAGTAGATCAACACCAATATGTGTAATCTGTACAAATATTCGCAACGTTTCGCGTGAATTTTATTGGATAAATCATGTGTATCTCGTTCCAACAGAGATGATTTGACGTGTGAAACTTGGATGGGGCGACAATCTAATCATATATATATTATAAATATATATATATATATATATATATATATATATATATATATATAAATTATTATTAGCATTAAGTTTTCCATGTCCTTCATGTCATGTCCTGAGTATGAGTTCTTACATAATTAGGATTTTTATGCAAATTATCCACGTCAGCAGATAGCGATGATTGCTGCTTAAATACGGGCCCATTACCTGATTCCACGAAAGATGCGCACGGCCAAACAGGGGTACCGAGAATCTTGCGAAAGATGCTTAAAGATTGTGAGGGTAAGCTATGATGGTGTCAAAACATTTTTTTGTTGGTATGGATGCTCGTAAGCTCGCATCTCAAGAATACATAACATCAAGTAGTCAATATCATAGTAACATTCAGATAAGTTGGACATGTAGGTGAGAATGATGTGTATAGTTTGGTGGTCTGGATGATCGCATCTCAAAAATAAACGATATCAAGTAGTCAATCCCTTAGTAAAATTTCAAATTAGTTGCTAAAGTAGGTCAGAATGATGTGTACAGTTTGGTGGTCTGGATGCTCGTAAGCTCGCATCTCAAAAATAAATAACAACAAGTAATCAATCCCTTCGTAAAAATTCCGATTAGTTGGACATATAGAACGAACATAATGATGTGTACAGTATGGTGGTTGGTATGGGTCCTCGCAAGCTCGCATATCAAAAGTACATAAAATTAAGCAGTCAATCCCTTAGCAAAAATTCAGATTAGTTGGACATATTTACCGCTTACCCTTAGGAATAGCTACTGTTTCCTCATATACACCAATTTCGCTGTACGAATTTCTCGTGCCACCTATCACTTGGTACTGCATTGTAATTGGAGGAAGTGACCTTCAAGAAGTCAAACAATAATTTTTTACATAAATTTCAACAGTATGGAGAATATTCGATGAATAATTTTTTTTTTTTTTTTTTTTTCATTTTTTTGTTCATTTTATTTCACTTAGTTCATGCGGTTTAGTTCTTTTAAGCTTGTATGTAAATCATCGGTGTCAAGGAGCTGAACGTCATCCTCGTTAACATGATCTCTGAGCCTCAAAAGGTGATTGACGGCTTGTTTGCGGATAACCTCATTGACAGATTCAACTTTCAACTCATTGTGTAATCTGACGTTTCTGAAGTATCTGTATGCATCAACGCAGGTACGCAGAACATTATTCTGAAAGCGCTGAATAATGTTGCGGTTACTTTGTGCAGAGCACCCCCGCAGTTGTGCACCATACGTCCAGAAAGGTTTGAGGACTTGCTTGTACAATAGCTTATTGTGGATAGACAGTTTTGAGTGTCTTCCCATAAGCCAGTACATTTTCCTGAATTTGGTAACTAGTTCAGACTTTTTCTTTTCAACGTGTGATTTCCACCTCAGTTTGGCATCGAGCGTCATCCCAACATATTTAGCTTCATTGACATAAGCAATCGCCTTGTTGTCAAGGAAGGCTGGCACGTAGTTGATCCTTTTATTTGTGAAATCAACATGTACAGACTTCGCTTCATTCAATCTAATTCTCCATCTTTTTGTCCATAGATGAATAAATCAAATGAATGAATACCTTTGTTACAGGGAGTCTGGACAAAGCACTGTGCCAAGGCAGCACGGAGAAAGTGGGCACTGAAAGCATAACGGTGAACGAACCAGAATCGCCGCAGCTGAGCCCGTCGCACGGTCAGCAGCAGCCCGAGTGCCACCATGAGGACCTCTGGCAAGAATGCAACTCGTACGGTAAGATGAATCCTCCATGCATCCATAAAAATAACGCTGCAAATTATTTCACAAAGGTTTATCATTTTTTCAATTGAGTATGATCGTAGTTCTAGTTGGCTTGCGTACGTCATAAGGCCCGTCCAGACTCCACGTAAAAGTAATATATATCCGTTATCCTACGCCCCTGGCGCCGTTCTGCTACGCCCCTGGTGACGTGCCGCTATGCCCATACCCTCCTCCCCCCCCCCCCCCACATGACCCTTCGCCAATGTTTTCATCATTCCACTAAGCGTGCCAGGCGTGCGCGCGTACGTCAGTCTAATACTCAAAACCTCGAAAAAGACACTTTATCACCTATTTTTGGGTCATAGCACCCATGGGTGTGGAGCGATCGAGCTGGCAACAAGTTAGGACCAACTAGACCCCAAGTGGAGTCTATGAGCGAAAGAACAGATTTTTTAAGTCAATTCTAAGGCCTTTTATGGCCCGGACGGCGAACGGACATTGCAAATTCGGATTCTACGCACTTTGAAACGTAAAATGACAAAGTTTGAGGGGAGGTTATAACAATTTTTTGCTATACGATCACATAGGCTTTTTATTGAAAATAATAAACCAAAATTATCATTTAATTACAAGGAATCCCTTCAGCTCACATCATGGGGAACAGAGTTATTAATTAAAGTGAATTGTTCGGAAAAATTATCTAACATCAATCATCGCAACATCGATCTCAGACTAAACCAATTAAAACAACTCACCTGTTATCACCAAGGCTCGAATTTTGCATGTTTTGCATGTTTTTATCTGAAGCACCAAACCTTCAAAGAAGTTCGTTTCGAGTGCTTTCAGACCATTTGCAACCCAAAAAAAACGAAATTTATCGTGCATGTTTTGGGTTTTTTCCAGATTAGAGCATTTTGCGTATGTTTCATGTTTTTTCCAGCAATTTAAAAAAATTGACAAAAAATGGATTTTTTAGCAAATTTTTGAGAACAAACCTAACTTTTTTTTTAATAACTAACTAAAACTGGTGGTAGTTTGTTCTCTTTAGAATTTTTCAAACCGAAATGGGGTGATTGGTCTCACTCAAGATTCAAATGCAAAAAAGAATGCAGGAAACCAGGCTGTCTGGAATGCGAATTGACGGAGAATGTTTCGGCTGAAGAGGTTGCAAATAACCGATTTCTACCCATTGTCTCCAGTGATATGGAAAGTCCATTTTCTACACTAGACATTTTCATGAACAATAAATAATTCGGATAATGGTAGTGGATACTAGGAATTCTTGAAAATATGATGGGTTCCCACTGGGTTGTTTTTATTAGGATCACATTGGTATAATTACATTTAAACGGAACCAAACATTAACGCCCCAAAACATAGTGGATTGGACAACTAAGCGTCAGCCGTGCATAATCCAAACCACGCTCTGCTACCATATAATAAACAGAGCGGGAAATATAATAATTGCCACCCACTCTGTTTATTACATATTTGAGATGATTCTTGTTCACTTTGGCATTCCTTATTTACACTAATTTTTCCAGAGGCATAAGAAGAAATTTTGCAAAGATTTATTCAATGTTATTGATATCTGGTAAGCTGGTATAATCAATTTTTGCATGGCGCATTTCCCAGTATTTACAATAAGGTAACAGATATAGGGTAATATTACACCTAGGGCAGAGATAATTTAAGACATGTCTCGTTCACTTTGGCATTCCTTATTTACACTAATTTTTCTAGAGGCATAAGAAGAAATTTTGCAAAAATTTTTATTCAACGTTATTGATATCTAAGTAAGCTGGTATAATCAATTTTTGCATGGTGCATACTACAGTATTACAATAGGTATTATAGTCGTAGAAATTAAACTAACATTTGGCACAAAATGTAAAATCGATTGGGTTCAACTTATAAGCAATAAGAAGCTGTTGTAAAAATGCTATATAATCGACATTATATAGCATTGTTGTTGTGTTTGTTTCGATGTTTCATTTGATTGCGATATATAAGGATAAACACCTATGTTGTTGGTAATGAAAATAATATGTTTGTGTGTATGTATAGATAGTATAATCAGTACAATGTATAGGTGGTATGTTTCTCTATTTTACCGCAAAATTTTCCCCTGGAGCTCTAGCTACTTGCAATGAAGGTAGTAGCAGTAACTGTGAAATCGCTACCCCTATATTTTGAAGTAACAAGGACCATTCATTTCATCAATGTGGCATTTAATAAATAAATCATGTTTTCCTGTGATTCTGTTTCAAGGTAGCGACATCGTGTCGACTCGGATTGTTGGCGTTCCTCTGGAACGGGACCCCGTTCAAGGCCTAGGAATCAACCTTCGCCCGTCGAGGTCCGGAGGTTCTCTGGTGGTTACACACGTCAAACCCTACGGCCCCGCTGACAGGTATTGTTTCTCATAAATCAGCGTTGAATATAAGAAAATATCGCTTCTAAAGTAATAGATTAAAAGTTTGCTCATTCATGTTAGATACTACAGAGTATTAGGATTCCCTAACGTACATTGTGTGAAACATAACGATATGAGGCGAGCTAACAACTGGGGAGCTATCATTCCTAACTCAAAAACGCTGCAAATTATTTCACAAAGGTTTATTATACTTTCAATTGAGTATGATCGTAGTTTTAGTAGGCTTTCGTACGTCATAAGGCCCGTCCAGACTCCTCGGCGTGTCCTATTTCGAGTTGCCACAACCTATACTTCTATAATTATATACGCATGTTTATATTTCTCGATTTGAGCTCCTATCTATTCAAATAATTATTGCCTCAATAATATCATTATTTAAGTACGTACGAAAAGTCGAGAGGATATGTTATTAAATATGCGTAGGCAAAGCATTGGTATTCACACAAATATGACCTAGAAAAAAACATACACTTAACAGCAAAAAAACCGGCGCACCCTAAATTTTGTTATTTTTTCACTTCAGCTTCAATTGGTTAATTTTTTTTTTTTTTTTTCTTCCCCTCATGTGCCAAGTAAAGTCAGTATCTTATGAGAGAACAGCAAGTAACAGAGTGGCAAATAAAAAATACCCGTTCGAAAAAATCAGCTTTATTCACGAAACTTCGATGTTTGGACAAAAGCAACAAAACATTCTTCTGCAGTTCTCGTGCGAAAAAAAATTGAAAAAACAATTTTTTTTATTTATTTATTCATTTATTTATTTATTTACTTTTTTTTTTTTTTTTTTTTTTTGAAAATGAATTTTTTTAATATCGAGTGGTACCGTCCCTTGCTGGTACCACCGCCTGCATTCTTCTCGGCATGCTGTTGATCAAATTTGAAACCCTTTCTTGTCTGATCAGGTCCCATTCTGCAACCACCGCTGTCCTGAGGTCTTGGAGGTTTACAGGAGGGTTCGGTCGCCTTCGGATGCACCTCTCTAGCTCGTCCCATAGATGTTCTATGGGATTGAGGTCGGGGCTGGCTGCGAGCTGGCCATTGTAGGGTGCGCATGCCAACCTCTTCGAGGTAGTCAGTAACCACGTTTGCTACGTGTGACGACCTAGCGTTATCGTCCATAAAAATAAAATTATTGCCGGTGTAAGGGGCAAATGGCACTACATAATCTTCCAGGATGTCAGAAATGTACCTCAGTGTGGTTAGACTCCCTTCGGGGGTACACATGGAGTTCCGTATTCGCCTCTGAAGTGATTCCACCCCAAACCATTTCAGAACCTCCCTCGTAAGGCACCCTACCCTTTCAGAAATACTGCACTGAGAAATGCTGCCTTCGTCTCCTCCACCCTCTAACACGACGATCTGAAGCGAATAGTGAGAACCTGGACTCATCGGAAAACATTAAGAGTGCTGAAAGAGTGCCGTACGGGAGTGGATCTGAAATGGTTTGAGGTGGAATCACTTCAGAGGCGAAAACGGAACTCCATGTGTATCCCCGAGGGAGTCTAACCACACTGAGGTACATTTCTGAAATCCTGGAAGATTATGTAGTGCCATTCGCCCCTTACACCGGCGATAATTTTATTTTTATGGACGATAACGAGCGACCACACGTAGCAAACGTGGTTACTGACTGCCTCGAAGAGGTAGGCATGCGCACCCTACAATGGCCAGCTCGCAGCCCCGACCTCAATCCCATAGAACATCTATGGGACGAGCTAGGCCACTCTGTGTGCGCACACAATTCATTAAAAATTGAAGAATTTTGACAAAACAATTTTTTTGAATATTATTATGCTACAAAAACCACTTTTAGGAAAATCAATAATTTTTTGGAGTTCTATTGATTTTTAAACACATTTCAAAGTAATTAACGTACATTTTCCAGTACACGTTTGTGCACAAAAATTTAAATGTTTGAATTTATACATAGCTGAACTTTTTCCAAGTAATAACATGCTTAAAAGTAGATCAAGTTTATTGAGCTCAAAAACTCATTTTATCATTTTTTTATCACATCATCATCTCTAAACTCAGATTATAATTTTTGTAATTCTCTATTTTTTTCTCTCAACAAACTTACAACCATAAAACGATGAAAGTTAACCATTGAGCTATTGTTTTTTATTATTTATTTGTTCTTGTTTCTTCTTCAAAAAATTATGGTTTTTCGCAAGACTGTGCGACGCGCTGAACGCACTAAAGCTGAGTTCCTAGTAGAATCCTGTCCGTCTCAATACGTCGTGGGGCAACAAGGACGGTTAGAGCGAGCAAAATGGATGCGAACCACATCTTAGAAAAATTAACTGCACCTGAAAGTCACGTAAAGTCCTTCAAGGATCTGTTGTTCTTATAATATTAACTACTAGCTGGTTCACTCGTGCGTTGCACAGGTTGACGTGAAAATTATCAAATAGCCTGTGATCCAAGTTGAAGTAATTCTGACAGATCGCCCACTCAGATCCCCAGTTGTTCAGTGACGTTCAAAACGCTTTAACAACCCCCCCCCCCACAATTGAGGGTCACATGTGAAAAACTTGAAAAAAGTAGTCTTTGACTTGAATTAGAGTAATCCAAACATATTCGACAATTAAATCCCCAGTTGGATTAGGCATGACAATGATACCCCAGTACCCCCCCCCCCCTTCCCTAAAACACTCCCTTCCCTTCTATGAGTTAGATTTGAAAATTTTCAAGTAGCCTGTGATTTAAGTTAGAATACTCCAAACATATTCGACAACTCAGATCCTCAGTTCGTTCAGTGACGTTCGAAACGCTTTAACTCCCCCACCCCCTCACCATCATTTGGAGTCAGATTTGAAAATTTTGAAAAAAGTAGTCTTATACTTGAATTGGAGTAATCCAAACATACTAGAAACTCATCAAATCTCCAGTTTGTGCAGTGATGACTCTGAATGAAAGTTGCTCAATATTAGGTACCTATATGGTTTTTAAAAAAGGCCCAGTAATTTATTATATACAATTTGTTTAGTTTGGTACCAGCTTGCAGGTTCCTTAAGCCTTGGTGGTCTCAAGGTTGTGTGTTGGTGATGTGCCCACTCAGATCCCCAGTTGGTTCAGTGACGTTCAAAACGCTTCAACACCCTCCCCCCCCTCCCCCCCTCCCCCACCATTGTGGGTCAGATTTGAAAATTTTGAAAAATGTAGTCTTTGAATTGAATCGGAGTAATCCAAACATACTTGACAATCAAATCCCCAGTTTGTTCAGTGATGCCATACTTGAACTGTTTTAAATGGTTCTGGATCGTTCTGTTGGCCAAGAGAATAATGCTTGTTATTGTTTTTTCTCTGCAGAGAGACTTTTGCTTGAAAATCTTCACCCCTTCTTTTAGTCCCCCGAATTGATAGTGCAATTTGAGAGAATTGTATACGGAACTGTCCACAATGATGAGAAGAGGATTTTTGGAGAAGTATTACTTATACCTTTATTCCTTACAAATGATCAGACCCATTGGACCGTTCAAACCTCAAATCGCCATTTCCATGGTATGGCCTAATTAGGATACATGAGGTGGAGATGGTCAATTTGAACATCCTGCCTAATAAGGCAACTAACTTGACACGTTTCAAAATTAGCTTGAAAATCTTCTTTTACTCCTTGAATTGATAGCTCAATTTCGATAATGATTAAGATTTTTGGAGGAGTATTACTTATACCTAGGTATATCCCTTATATCAATAGCAACGTATATCCTATTAGGACCAATCGACAAGTTTTAAAATTAGCTTGAAAATCTTCTTCTACTCCTTGAATTGATAGCTCAATTTGAGAGAATTGTTTTTACAGAACTATTTACGATAATGATTAGGATCTCGAGGAGTATTTACCTATATTCCTCATATCAATAGCAATGCATATCCTAATAGACCGCTTGACAAGTTTTTAAAATTAGCTTATAAATCTTCTTTTAACTCCTTGAATTTGATAGCTCAATTGTTGAGAGGAGTATCACTTATACCTATAATTCTTATATCAATAGCAACGTATATCCTAATAGGACCACTCAAGGCCCTACAACTGTACGTGGATCTCAGACGCCGCCTGCTGCAAATTGAAGAGAGCATTGGGGGCAACTTCACGCGCCCTTTTTGAATTGTAAGGCTAGAAAGTTTGTGAATAAGTGTTCGTAGAATACATATTTTGTATTATCTTGATGAAAACTAGTATAAAATCATTAAAAACGTCAATTATTATGATGACAACACAGTTTGTAAATGAATTTTATGCAATATTTTCAACAGAGACAAACTGTGGGAGCTGCTTGTCTTTGGAATATCTAACCAAATATGAAGATTTACAAACTTATTTAGGCCACAAGTCTCGTCCGATTTTCGTGATTCTTTTTTTGTTCAACTATGAATTTGGTCTAGTTTTGGATCTTATATCAGGA